>WKFP01013510.1:88411-123443 GCA_011057875.1 Pterocles orientalis | reverse complement strand
GCCTGTCCTCGCCCGGGGGTGTTCCAGTCCCTTCCTTATCTCCGTGGCCCTTTGCTGGGCTGTCTGCAGGGTGTCCATGTCTCTCTGGTGCTGGGGAGCCCAGCACTGGGCGCAGCGCTGCAGGTGTGTCCTGGCCAGTGCTGAGTGAAGGGGAGGGGTCCCTCCCTCCGCCTGCTGGCAATGTTCACCCAGTGTCCCCAGGCTGTCACCAGCCTGCTTTGCAGCCAGGGCACGTTGCTGGCTCGTGTGAAGACACAGGGGTGTGCAGCCGGAGCACCTGAGCGCACGGCGAGAGGCTTCGCTGGGGTGCTGAGCTGTCCTACAAGCCCCCCACTGGCGTGAGCAGCCGTGCCGTGCCATGCCATGCCATCCTGTGCTTTCAGCCTAGCAGAGCCGGGTAATTGCTTTGTCTATCAGAGCTGCTGGCGTTAACAGGCAGTAATTGGCACCTGTGTTAAAGAGCCTGGTTTCAATTACTGCTGAATGCAGCTCCAGCTCCAGCGCTGGGATTACACGTGGAGGAGCAGTAACGCTCCTGTTTACTCTCCGTCCTTCCAGCAGGTGCTCCTCTTCCCCCAGGGATGAAGCATCTTTTGCCTTTCCTGCTCGTGCCTTGAAGGGGCAGAGCCACCAGCAGGGGCTGCCCGGGAAGGTGTCCTCCCAGGAGCGCAGCGGTGCCCAGCTCTGCTCTTCCTCCCAGCTCTGCTCTTCCTCCCATCACTGCGAGGTTTGCTTCCGTCTTTCTCTGTGCACCTCTGTTCTTGTAGTTTTGAGTCAGTCTTGCAGGACTTTGGACCGGTCTAATGGTTTTAACACTGGATGTAAGCTTTGCTGCATGACTCTTGTCCCTTAGCTGAGTCCCAGGGTCCTGCCTTGAGCAATAATAAAACCTGATCTAAGCTGCTCTGCCTGCACGTGCGATACCTCTCCCCTTGTCTCTTCAGGCTGCAGGCCACTGGGAAAAGCCTGTGAGTGACCCCCCAGCTCTGCTCTGCTGCTCCATTCCGCTGCCCTGTACCCCCAGCACTTGTGTAAGCAGCAGGAGTAGGCACAGAAGGAGTTAAACAGTGCTGGAAAAATTGGTATTTAATCCATTGCTGTCCCTTCTAGCAAACCTAGATGGGGAAAATGCCTCCCTGTTGGAAACAGCGCCTCTCGGAAATGGAAATGCAGGATGGCTGGGGATTAGGGTGCCTATCGCTGGAAATGGGTTTCTTATCGTCTCTCGGAGCCGAATTGGTGGGACAGCCTCTGAAAATTGAATTGCCTTCCCCGTTTCTGTCTCTGCCATTGCGTTCCTCCTGCGTTCTGGCTTTGTACCTGCCTTCCCAGCCTCTGGTCCCCCTTGTCCCCATCCCGAGCAGAGTGGGGGCTGCCGGCGGGAGGGTGCGTGTCTGTGGAGTAGGAACGTGGGCAGGACTGGCTGCGCGTGGGGAGATTCATCCCGTGGATTCTCCAGGCCAGGAGGATGGAGTCCCTCTTCCCAAGCTTTAATCTGACCCTGTGAGGACAGTGGTGGCCTGGCAGAGCCTGGCGTAAGGGCAGCGTGAGTGAAGGCGTGAAATGATCAGAAGACATCAGGCGCAACTGGAAATGAGAGCCGGTGATGGGAGCCGGGGGGAGAGGAGGCAGGGGGGAGGAGGAGAGTATCTGGGACAGATCCAGGAGAGACCAGGGTGAACACCCCAGAGCAGGGATGAGGAGACTGTGGCACCAGGAGCAGCCCGAGCCCCAGGTCTTTGCTGTGCCAGGTGGAGGCATCTCTCTGCCATCAGCGCCCAGGCTCTGTCTGGGGATGGCCACGGTGGCTCTTCCAGTTCCTCCCCAGTCTCTGTTCGTGGTTTGATGCATCCCACACCGCAAGCGCCAGCCAGCCTGTGCCCAGCTCTGTGCTGGCCCCGGGGCATCTCCACGGGCTCGGGCATTCGCTGCTCCCCGGGCCAGGGCAGGCGGGGCTGGACGCAGATCGAACCTGTGCGACCTGCAGAGCACAGCCAGGGTGTGGGTGTGCTGGCTGGGGGTGTCCAGGCATAGTGCCAGAGATTTATTTTAAGGTTTTTGTTTCCAGGGTTTGGTATAGGGATAATTCCGTTTTACTGAGCTGTGTTTTACCATAGGCTGCCACTGCCTGATTTCATCCTTGTCTCTGTCACAGTATGGCTTTTTGGAGGAATTTCCCATCTCCGTTGGCGTTATGTGTGAGCCATAAGCACAAGAGGAGCTGAGTGTTCACCTGTCAATGGCTTTTCAATGCACCAGCCTGCAGTCATGGTCCTGCTCCAACACGTGGCTGCTGCTCCTGATTCTTCATCTGCCAGAACACATTGAGTTCGGAAAAAAAGAACATATTTAGGATTAATGGGGGAGTTTTTTGCTGCTCTTACAGAGCTACCATGTATGGCTGATGGAATCTGAAGCAGAACTCTCTTTCAGAATAGCCCCTCTGCACTGAGCTGGAATCCGTAAAGTAATTGGTGGCCATCAGGGCAAAGCCGTAGCCAAGGGCCTGGTTCCCCTTGCAAGAGCAAGCTGTGTTCAGGTTGCAGAGGCTTGCTGTCTGCCCCGCAAAAGAGTAGAAGTCCTCCTGTTAACTAGGGTGCTGTTCTTGCTGTCTGCTGAGGGACTGACTCAAATTGCTGACAAATAATGGGAAAAAAGTTGTCTTCAGTTGTGCAAGTTCTTCCTTACATGCTGAGGAGCAACTGCAGCCAGGTCTAGCTGCATCAGAGGGGTGGGGAGCCTTTATTTCTGCAGCAAAGGAGATTATGGACAAAGGCATTGCGTTACTTGAGGACCCTGTTAAAGAGCGAATTCCCCGGGGGGGGATGCAGCTTTGCTCATTGATCCCTACCAGCATCAACAGTTGCATGGGAAGATGCACCGGTCTCTTACGCGTGACACAGGCTCAGCCTGAAGTGGTGGCCTGGAGAGCAGGTACAGGGATGGGGGCAGAGCAGTGGCAGCCACAGAGCAATCCTTAGTGCAATTTTAGAAAGTTTCCAGCCCTGCATGCTTCTGCACAGCCTCGGACCTGCCCCATGGCCTGTGCCTGGGGAATGGATCTGTAAGGTCCCTTCCAACCCAGACCATCCCAGGAGCCTTTGGCAAGGGGGTTGTTTCCCCAGCTCTTGGTCCAGAGCCCAGTTCCTTAGTGTCCAGCTCCACCTGCACGCTGGCACGGGAGCGGTCTGGGCGGGGGCCAGGGCAGGCTGCTCCTGCGTCACCTGTGGGTAGGGAGGGTCACCCCGCCGGGCAGAGCTGTGCCTGGCCTCCATCCCAGCCCCCTGGGTGTGGTCATGTTTAACACTTTATCCAAAGCAACTTCTATTTTATTTTGGGCTAAAACTGATAAATCAAGGTGACTTTGGAGAGAGAAATAATTCCTTTCCCAGGATTTGCATAATCCTGGCTGGTGATATGATAATGGTGTTTGTTAAAGACAGAACACAATGAATTAATACTGTTAAGTTGCTGCTGCAAAATGCAAAGCAGGTAATTTACTGTGGGTGCAAGGAAGAGCGTGAGTACCGCAGGCACGGGAGACTTGTTGCCACAGGCTCAGCCGGGGTGTAGCACAGCGCCAGCAACAGTCCCCCTGGTGCTCTGCTCGGCTCCGGCTGCGGGCTGCGCTGAGCTTGGCCGGGGGAGGATGACCCACTCCCATCCCTTTGCGTGCTGTGGGGTTGGGACCTGCTGGGTGCCCAGATCGTTCCTGAGAGCCAGCCGCAGGAGGGACAGGGACCCGAGGGTGACCTGCGTCCAGTGGGCGCTGGCTGGAGGACCCCCGGGCACAGAGACGCGCTGGGGCGTGCGGTGGCGAGAAGATGGGCCCTGGCACTGCGCTTCGTGCTGCCTTGGCTCCCTCCAGCAGCTGAAAGACTTTGACCCATTCAGCCCCTCCGAGGATTTCCCCCCTCTGGCAGATCCGCCAGCCTGGAGACCCCCCCAGCGGGAGACCCCAGCCTGAAGACCCCCAGCGCCATGGGCTCAGCTGAGGGACATGGTGCTGCAGGACCAGCGAGGAGGAGGAGCTGGTGGGGGGCAGAGAGGCTTGGGAAGGTGCCCTGGTGCTGGTGCTGCAGTCCCGAGGCCACCATTGCCTGCCAGCCCCCCGGGATCCTAATGCACCGTTCATCTCTGCAGCTCCGTAGCTCTATCGGAGGGCGATGCTGGATTTCCAGCTAATTGGATTCTGTGTCTCCGTGTTTTCCCGTGTAGGCAGGCAACAGGGATTAGTGCAGCGTTTCTGAGGAGTGGAGGGCAGCGAGGATGACCTGCCAAGGGATTTCCTCCTGCATAGCTCCTTCTGCTGGCCTCAGAAAAGGACTTTTTTGGACAGGCTGTCAAGGTGGAAGGGCCCAAAGCAGTGCATCCCCACTCCGTGGCAGCGTTGCTGTCCAAATCGCTTCTGCTTTTCCTAAATCTTTGAGGCAGGTGCAGTCACCTTCCCAGGGAAAGAAGCAGCCCAAACACCTCCTGAGCCTGAGCAAGCCTGACAGTGGTCTGGTCTCTCCCGCTAACCCTGTGGGACGAACCAGACAGGAAAATCAAAGCACTGGTGGCTCCTGCACACCACCAGCCAGCTGCAGAGTCTGCTCCCCTCTCCCTCCCCGCTGCCCTTCCCGGCCCCAGCTGCTGCTAGGAGCAGCACACATTCGAACCTCCTCCCTCCCCGCAGTTCCGAGCCTTGGTTTAGAGCCTGTCAGGGCGGGAGCAGGATCCACCTCATTAATACACATTTATTCCTGTATAAACATTTCATTCCTTTAATTGCAAAGCAGTCGTACTGCAGGCAGCAGCGGTAATGGCTCCATGTGCACGGGGTGCGGAGGCAGCCTGCCAGGTGTGTGAGCCGGCAGCACCGCACGCGTGGCCCGTGGCTGAGGGCACGCCCCGGTGTGACACGCCCCGGTGTGACACGCGTGTGGACATGTGCGCTGGGCAGTGCAGGACCGGCCCCTCTGGGTACGTGTGTGGCCCTGAGCACCGTGCTGTCCCAGCCGCTCTGCGACGTCCCCAGGTCTTTGGTGGGGCTGGAGCGTTGCCCTCGCTGTGCAGGGGACGGGCAGAGGCGCAGGGGTGCCACGACCCTGACTCTACAGGCAGCAGTAACAGAACATGGAGCGGGCCCGTGCGTCAGCCGTCCCTTCGCCGGTGCCCCCGCCGTGACGTGCACGCAGACATTGTCACCTTGCTGCGCACCCTGAAAGCTGCCGGGAGCTGAGTGTCCCGTGTCCCTGCCGTGCCGAGGGACAGCCCTGCGGTACCTGGGCGGTGGGATGGAGTCCTGGGCAGCGAGAGAGGGGCAGGGTCTTCTCAGGGCCTTTTGGGCTCTCTGGGGTGATGGGGTCTGCCTGGGGTCCCCGTTTCATGGCTCCTGGCACACCAGTGCATGTCCTGGGCTCCCTGATCTATGATCGTGGAAGGCAAGTTCCTCGGGTCCTGTTGCCTTGCCGGTTTTGGTGCTTGCTCAGACAGCTCGAACTGAGCCGTGCAGACAGCAGAGGGGGAGAGAGGGTCTGAGCCTCCCTGCCTGGTCTCAGCCAAACCGAGGGGAGATGCTGCTACCACGAGGGCCAGGGAGTGATCGCCCAAGGAGATCTGGGACATCGCCTGTTCCTCCCCTTCTCACTCCCCGTGGCACTGACAAAATGCCACCGTCTCCCAGAAGCTCCCGGCAGCAGAGCAGCTCGGGGCCCCGCTCAGCCGGGCATCGGTGCAGGAGGATGCACGCAGGCAGCAGTGTCTGCGGGGGCGGCGGGTGCTTCCCAACCTGCTGCTGCAGTTCACGGTCTCTGTTCTCCCACATGCTCATCCAAATGTTAATTTTATGGATGCCTTTATAAATCTTGCAGCTTTCCCCTGTCCACAGGCTACATAGATTTCATCTTGTTGAGAGGTGACACTTCTGGCCTTTGGTACCAGGCTATCAATTTAATACTCTGAGAGTAATAAAATACACGGGACCATATTAACTCATGATTACTCTGCTGCTCCTTCCTGTAACTCTTTCTGTGCTATCTGAAATCCTCGGATGCTGGCAGAGCCTGGATGCCTCAGCTGCTGGCAGAGCCACAGGCTTGGGACAGCAACAGCCAGAGCCAGCCTCCCAGCTGGAACAACTGCAGGGTTTCCAGACTGAAAGCTGCTCTTCTCCCGCCTGCCAAGACGATGGAGGTTTTGCCCACCTATCTGTTAGACCTGGCAATCTGGAGAAATGCTCGTATCCCCCCTCTGAGACCCTTCCATGTGTTCTGAGCAGGGGACGCCTGCAAGCCTGCCAGCCACACGGCGCATTGACTTGCCAGGCTGAGAGGAAAGGCATTTCTCTGCTCGCTGTGAGGCAGCCTTGCTGCCGATGAGCCTGGAAGAACATGTTTAGGTCGTTCCATCAATGTAAAGGTTAAATGTTTAACTGCAGCTATTGAAAACAAAGCAACAGCAGCAGCAACAACAGCCAGCAAAGGAACTGGATGCTTTATCGATGCCTGGATTTGAGATCTGCACCTCAGCACCTGCCAGGTGCAGTGCACGGAGGTCCTCCCTGGACAGGGCTCTGTGTCAAGAGCACCGCCTCTCAGCACATTTTTGGACTCTAATTTCTGCCTGGGGATTTTGAAGAAGCACCTGATGTTTTAAAGTATGTCCATACAACTTTCTGCTCTCTCTGCTGATTAAGAGAGCAGTTGTAGCCTTAATTTCAGCCACTCTGTGAGAATGCCACCAACCTACTCAAAGAGTTATCTGAGTATGGGTCTTTTGTTGAGTAAGTATGGACCTTTTTTCTACCCTGCACATCTCCTGTTTCAGTAAATCAGTAGATTTCTCATAGCTTTAACTTGTTTTGTGAAAAACACTTTGTAAGTTTATATTTGAGCATCAGAAAACAGGTTGTCTTTTGGACAGAGTGGCTCGCACCTTTTTTGACTTCACAACAACTTGCAATATGCATATTACTAAAAGAAAAAACTAAAACCTCACAGTGATGCAATATGCTTAACAGTCCCATAATGCCTGAATTCCCTCTTCCTGTCCCATTTGTGGGTGTGTCACAGCAGCTGTCCTGCTGCCGGGCCGTTGTCTCTGGGCTCTGGGCTCAGCAGAGTCCAAGGCAAAACACCGGGAGACACTTCTTTCAAGACACAGGCAGAAGTCCTGCTCCGTGTGTGCTCCTCCCTGCGCTCTGTCTCTGCGTGCCTTTTCTCGTCGCCCCGTCCCCCTGGGCTGGAGCTCTCTGCGGCTCCTGCTGGCACGGTCACCCCCCGGGAGGCCCTTTGTGCTGCGGCTGTGCGCCAGTCACACCCTGCGGATGCGGGGCTGCGGGAGCGGTCGTCTGCTTGGGAAGGGTTGTTCTGTTTATAGTCCTGGCTGCAGCATCCTGAGAAGCGCCAGGCGCTGAGAGCCTCCTCCTCCATGCCCAAGGCCACCCCTTCACTCCATGCAGGAGGCAGCGGCTCCTGGCAGCAGCTGAGAGCTGGCGAGAGGCTGTGCTGAGCAGGTCCGGGTGCTGCGGCTGCCCTGCGCCAGCAGCTGGCACCTCCTTGGGGACACTGCCGGGTGCTGTCACTGGCACATGGTGTTGGCACCAGGTGCCGGTCTGTGCAAACTGCTCTCTGTACCCTGTCACCCTGTTTCTGCTGTGCTCTGGCGGTTGCCGGATGAGTGTGTGATCCACTACAGTGCACAACCAGCTGGCCCCAGCAACGAGGGAGGCACGGCAGACTGGTCTGTGGGGGGACCTCATCGACAGGCTCAGTGAGGAGCAGCCGTGCGGCTCTGCCGGCTCATACCCTGGGCTCGGGTGCGGTGCTGTGTCGTCGCACGCTGCTGGGCATCAGCCCAGACACAGGCACAGCCAGTGGGGCGGCTCTGGGGTGCAGGCACCCCGCGAGCACCCAGGACCCAGCTGAGCTGTCACTGGAGTAGCAGCAGCAGATGGATGTGAAAAGCCTTTAAATTCAGCACATGATCAATACTAAACTGATCTTCTGGAGTCTCTTATAACGATTAAACCCAGCCTCATGCATCCAATTGTAAAAAAATCACTCATCACACTAGAGCGATGTGAGAAACACTGCAGACCCCATTTAGGATGCACAGGGCCAGAGTAACTGACTTCAGAATTGTTTCTTGCAGTAAATAATTCATCCACTTTACACCTGGTTTTATCGCTACCCCCATGCCCCTGCCCCAGTTCCTTTCTGCCAGTTTCCCACACTTCTCTGAAGTTCCCACGCTGTAGCAGTTTCTGTCATCACGATGCCCTGCCACCCACACACACAGGCACAAATCTGTCCCAGTCCGACTTTTGCTGGCTGCTGTGCCAGGAGAGCAGTGCCAGGACAGACAATGCTGTTTCGCTGCTCAGCGTCGGCAGAACTGAGCCGGGCTCGGTCCGGGCCCTGGCCTGGCTGAGCCACCTTGGTCTCTGCCCCAGCGCTGCTTTCACACGCTGCCACCGTGCAGGACTGTTTGGAATGCATTAATGATGCTAATAGTGTTTCCATACTAATTGGTAATGCCATGTGAGCAAACTCACCCATGGGCAGCCGGCCAGGTCAGAGCGGTGACACACAGAGGGGCAGGAGCTGCCCTGGGCTGGCACCGGGCTGTGGCAGGCTCCTCACCCGGCACCCGTCCGCCAGCCGTGGGCAGGTCCCTAATGCTGGATCCTGACCAGGGTGGGGAGGCACGGGCACAGCCCTGGCCCCCACCACTCTGCTGGTGCCAGGGAGAGAAGGGGGATGGAGTAGCATGGGGCAGGCACTCGGCATCTCTGCTGCCTCTGGACCAGTTCCTGGGGCGGAGCAGATGGGAGCTGGTGGCACTTGGCACCTCTGGAGCCATCCTCAAGGCTCAGAGCTTGTTTTCCATTCCAGGCGTGTGCCTCGGCTCGACCACACAGCCTCCCACGGATTTGGGCGTGCGGTGCCCGTGGGGCTGGCAGCTGACAGACCCCCCGTGCCACCAGCCGGTGGGTCTGGGGCTGCACGTAGCCGCATCGGGCTGAGCTGACATGCCTGGTGTGAAATAAGATGAATAGTCTGAAGTTGGTGAAAATGATTCTAATTTATAATCTGCTGCTTTGTGGAGCTCCCCAATTAATTCTCTCTAGATGCATAAGTAGGCCACATGTTTGCTTTGCTTCAAATGTAATAAACGTTACACTCTGTCCCCTGCTTTTGGTGCGGGTTCCTGTCAGAGCGTTGCTCCCTGTAGCTAATTCCTCACACCTGTCTCCCAGGCTCCTGGGACCTGGGCTGAGCACGGGGCGGAAACGCCGGGCTCCAGGAAGCTTGTGGCATGGAGAGATAAATTGCTGATCAAAGGGCTCGCGCACAGTGCTGCTGAGTGTTTAGTCGCAGGCAAGGCAGTCCAGCCCGCTCGGGAAGGGGCTTTGTTCCTGACGAGCTGCCTGCCTGGCTCCGCTCTGCGGCGGGGAGCAGCTGGGTGGGATGCGGTGCCCCTGGCCACAGAGAACCGGCACAGGGCCAGGTCCGTGGGGTGCAGCAGCTGGGGGGACTGGGGTCTAGAGATCAGCGTAGGGCTGCTGAGGAACGGAATCACTGGTCTTGTGCAGGAAGAAAAGTCTCTCCGACTGGTGCCGAAGTGGCACCAGCAGCATCCTCGGGGAAGGGTGCTGCCTGCCGCGGCATCGTGTGCCGCTGCAGCTGCTCCTGCCCTTCCCTGGTGCCGCGGGGCAGCTGTTGAGCACAGCCTCTGCCATGGGCCCAGGCCAGGAGCTGCGGCCCTGTTTGCCCAGATCTCCTGGAAGAGGTGGGGTGGGTCCCAGCAGGGAGCGGGGAGCCTGTCTGGGACATTCACGGCCGCAGAGAAAGGCCTGTACTGCCCCTGCAGCCAAGGACCGTACCGCAGGAGGCTGGGCACTGCTGGCCCAGGAAGCGCTCGGACCTTTGTCAGGCGGAAATTGAGGCGATGGGCAGTTCCTCCTATGCACATAAAACCAGGAGCAGTTTCACAATGCCTTGCTGGGGGCCAGCGCCAGCCGCTCTGTCTCCTTCAGCCCGCCTCAGGGCAGGGACAGGTTCTCTGAGGCCTGGTCGGGAAGAGGCGCTGGCGTCTGCCTCTGTGCCGTGGCGCCCAGCTCTGCGCCGGCCGCAGCCTCTGCGGAGTGTGGGCAGCACCGGGGGCACGCGCTGCCGCCTGCCCTCGCCCCACGGGCTGAGCAGTCGCTCTGCACCCCCGGGCGGTTCCGGCAGGAGGAGCTGGGTTGGACAGAGACGCCAGCCTGGCCTCGGGGTGCGTGGCCTCCCCTTTTCCTGGCGCTGGCACTTGGGTGCCCCACACAGGCGGCCAGGGAGAGGAGCCAGCGGCTGTTATCAGGCTGGCACAGACCTTCCCAGCTGGCTGCTCTTCTGAGGAACCCTCCGTGCTCCCCGCAGGTGCCGGCAGCCTTCGCCGGCGGTGCAGCCGAGGCGGGAGGTGCAGCCGCTCTGTCTGCAGAGTCCTGGTGGAGGAGGTCCCGGCCTGTCCCTCCGAGCCAGCCTGCTGCAGCCCCGGCAGCACCCGCGGCCCCGTTCCTCGTGCAGATGTGCGGGTGGGAGCTGATAGGGAGCCCCGGGATCTGCCTCTGCTCGAGCCATGCTGCAGGAGGCTGGAAACACAAAGCTCAGCCCGGGTCTGGGTCCAGAGCACTGGGGATGGCGAGCCCCTGGGCTGCAGCAGGAGGATGCGCAAGGCCCTTGAGTCTCTAAACCACCGCTTCTGCCAGCTGCCGTGCGGCACCATGCTCTGAGCCCTCCCCGCTGTCCTGTGGACGTCTACCAGGGCACTGACCGCCTGGGATCAGGGATCTGCTGGCAGGCGTGGTCAGTGTCTGCATCTCTGCTCGCGGTCTGTCCTCCCCACAACCGTCTGCAGTGAGCCCCGGCCGCAGGTGAAGGAGAAGGGAGAGCCGCCCGCCTGCCTGGACGGAGCCCAGACTGGAGACCCTCCCTGTGGTGGTGTCAAGCTCTGTGGCTGCAGAGCCACTGAGACTGAGCCAGGACATCGTCGTCTCTCCTGTGTCTCCTGAAGCTGTCCCCAGAGGTCCTGGGAAGGGCTGAGCTAATGGGTGCTTGGGCTCGCCGTGCTGCGGGATTGAGCTGGGCTGCAGCTGCACCACGGACTGCGGGTGCTTCAGCACAGGGCACAGCAGTGGCACCCGTGGGAGCTTCTGCAGGGCACAGGGCACAGCCTGCAGGTGCTGGCTGCTTGCTCGGTCCCTGGCAGGTGGAAGGGGGGTCCTGGCTCCTGGGAGCTGTGCCAGGACATGTTTCCAGGCCTGAGATGGGAGTGTTTCTCCCTGATGGATGTGGTTTGTTTCAGAGATGATGGAGCACCACTGCAGGAGCAGACCGAAGCTGGTGGGCACAGGGGCAGCCAGGCTGGTGCAGCGACATTTTAAATGCTTTTCACTCCAGCTCTCTGCAGCCTGTGCCTTGCCAGGAGCTGCTGTGTTTTCTGTGAGCTTTGTAACGGCGTTAGATCCCAGCAAACAAGAGCTTTCCAAGCATGTTGCAGGAGCCAGGGCAGCTCTGAGCATCTTGGTTGTGTCCCTGGGGACAGGGCTGCTGGCACCGCGACACAGCTGCTCCACACTTTGGCTTTGGGGATCCCCGGCACCTTCTCTGGGGAGCCTGGGCTGGGGTCTGGCTGCAGAGGAGGGGACAGCCCCCTGACTGCCGCCGTGGAGAGCAGGACTGTGCCCTGAGCCAGGGCTGGGCACTCGGCACAGCTCTGATCCTCTGCCTCTGTTTCCTGCTCTTTTCTCCCTCCCCTGCACCACAAAGAGAGGACAGGGGGCCGTGAGGAGTTAGGAGAGGTGACAGAGCTGAGCACCCAGGACAACCCAGCCCCACCAGCCTTCCCAGCCCCTGGTTCCCTCATCTTCATGGTACCCCCCTGATGCTCAGAGAGCTGCCAGTGCCAGACCCTGCCTGCACCCAGCTTCCCCATCCTGGCCTGGCTCCTGTCCTGAATATATTTTTACATTTTATGACTCTCAGAGGTTTTTAAATTTAATGGGTTCTTTTTTTTTTTTTTTCCTTCTTCCTTCTTATCACCTGAGCTGGATCCTCTCTGTGCTGCTGCCAGCTCCAGGGATTACAAGTGAATAATTTAGGTCTGATGGTGCGTTTGAAATTTAAGAGAAGGAAGGTGCCATGTGTAGCCTGCTCCTCATTCCTGCCCCAGGGCCATGGTGCAGGCTGCTGCTGTTTCTCCAAAGGCAATTTCACGGGTTTCCTAAGGACCCACGCTCTGAGCACTGCCCAGCCCTACTCGAGCATGGCCGCGACTCCCAGGGTCCGCAACGGGCTCGTTATCGCCCAGCTGTGGCACCGTGGACGCTGGAGCATCACTGCGGCACCATGGACGAACCACAGCACTGTGCCTGCGTGAGGGATGCAGCGCTTTGCTGGCCAGCCCGGGGCCCGGAGGAGTTAAATGCCGAACCAGCGTGCGTGTGGTGGCAGCTCGGGAGCATAGCGAAGAGGCAACGGGCAGACACGACCTGCTGGAGAGCTGACTTAGGGGCTAGCTGCTGCTGGGCGAATGGAGGTGCCAGTCGGGCCACCAGCCTGATGTCTCTGGAAGCCAGTGAAGGAAGGAAGGGCTTGCAGCGTGCCGAGCAAAGGCAATGCAGGGCTTTTGGCTGGCGTGCTCATTTTCCGGAGCACAGAGCACGCTGCTGCTTGACTCTCCCGGGATGCGCTGAACTCCACGGGGTCTGGGAGCAGAGATCTCCCTCCCCACGTCCCAGGGCGTGAGCTCTGTGATCTGTGGTTGCACAGTGCCAAGTGTTGCTAGTTCTCAGGACAGGAAGCACAGAAAGATGCTCTGGGAAATTATTTTTCACCCTCTGCGATTGACTGTTCAGAAAGCCGAGTCCCTTTTGTCAGGGTTGGTTCAGCAGCAGCCCTGGTGGAGGCAATCTTCTCCTCGTACACACACTTCTCTTTGCAAGGTGGCTCTGACAAAATTTAAGTATGAACTTCAGTGGTTTCAAGGAGCTCTTGGAAGAACTAACAAGCATATCACAGGGTCCAGCGTTAAATCCTTCCCTGCTGGGATGCAGCAGAGAACGGAAACTGTCAGGCAGTTTGAGATCCACTTAAGAGCAATTAGTGCAGATGAAAGAAGCACTAAAGTGAAAGCCCCGCTCTCTGCGCCTCGGGTGGGAGGAGGAAAGAATGTGTAAGGGAAAATGTAAACATGACAAAATGTGGCTGTGTATCCCACAAAACAATGAATCATTTTAACATTTCCAGTCCTTTTCATGCAAGCAGAAACGGTCGATCAATATGTGACAGAATTAAAGTCCTGCAGTAAAACCTTGGAGCTGAGGAGCTGTGAGCACTGCGAACACAGACTGATCTGCGGATTCTGCGTACAGCACAAAAGGAAAGGCAAGCATGTGTACAACAGCCAGAAGCTGCAACAGCAGGACTCTCCTGGGCCAGAGGGCTCCTCTGCCCACCCAGAGGCACATCTGTTGGCGAGGAGAAGCCACCACTGGCAGCGGGTGTGGAGCACCTACAGAAAGCAGGAGTATTTCCCAGAAAACTCCGAGTTACAACCAATGTGGCCCTAAACCATATCCTTGTAAACGTCTGCAAAATATGATTCAGGATATGTGTTCATAAAAGCTGCAGCCGTAGCCATGGCTCTGCAGAACTTTTGTCCAGTAAAAGCACCTCACAGACTTTACCGAGTGAAGTGGTGAAAACAGTCAGGAGATGCCGTTCTGTGCCACAGCTAACTTCAAGACAAAGACAATTTCAAGGGAGGTTAGTCGGACGGAATTGCTGGAAAAGGGAAAGGCAGGTGTACAACAGCTGAACAGGCAACTGCTCAGTTATGTGCACAAAGGGCATGATGGACTGTGTTTGAACCTACTATAAAAATACCTGTGCCGGGCCGTTTGAAAAGTAGTAGGGAAGCCACAATTGCACAGTTTGGAAATGCTAGCATCTTTATAAAGTCAGGATCATCCTCTGGATCCTGGTAATTGAGTGAGCAGAGGAGCTCAACACGATGCACTTACAGCATCTTTTGGGAGGTTCAGATTCCTGCAGCTGCACTTTGGAAGAGCTGTAGAAGCTTCGCATACACGCAGGGAAGGGTACTACAGCAGAACAGTAAATGGCACTAGGAAAACAGCTTTAAAGAGGATTCAGGGGCTGCCAGGGGGATGGAGGAAGCTGGGGCATTGCCTGGATATGCACATATATTGTCTGTTAAAAGCAGTGGGTCTGACAGTGGCGGGGGCTGAGCAGGATTTGAGGCAGAGGAGGCTGGGCATGATGAGAGATCGGTGGAGCTGGGCCTGCTGCTGCGCCTGCCAGATGCAGGCACTGGGTCGGGCTGGAGGGCTGTGCCGGTCCCTCCCAGCAAATGTTGGCAAATGCTAAAGGACTGCTACAAATAACTGCCCCAACCGTTAATTTTTATAGGCTGCGTGGCAGCATTTCACGCTGGGCAAAACCAGCAGTGTCGATGAAAGCTCGAAGCCAAATAGACATCAGAGAGCCAGTACAAATGCTATTTATTAAAGAAATGCCTGGATTGCAGAGGAAGCAGAAAGGTCTTGAAAGGAGCCTTGAACGCCTGTGAGGGGAGCTGCCGGGGCAGCAGCTGATGGGGCTGGTCCTGGCGTGACCGGGCAGCAGGGAGCACGGGCACGGGGGCCAGAGGGTCAGTTGCGCTGCTTCATCTGGAGCCATAAAAGCAAAAGCTGGGTGAAGGGGCTGCCGGTGCCTCAGCTGCTGAGCCCATCTGAGCAGAGTCCCCGTCCCTCCCTCCCCAGTGCATCAGCACAGACACCCCAGGCTGGGCTCCAAGCTCTGCTTCCCCCGTCACTGCCCACAGGCCTGCCCTGTGCAAGGACACGTTTCTAGCTGCAGAGAGCGAACCCATCCCTCTCTTCCAGCTGTGTGTACTCTGACCAGGCTTGGGATGCTTAGGGGCTGAGCACCACGCAGGACACTGCTGCCTTCTCCCGCAGCACCTCCCTGCCCTCGGGTCTGGCATTGTCCCTTGCTCGCCCCGACTGCGCAGCAGCCTGTCTGGTCACACCAGCCCCTCCCTGGGAGCACCGCGTGCGCGTGCCTGTCCCCAGACCGGAGCCGCTCTGAGCAGCAGAATCTGCTGCATTAGGTCGATTTCAAGAGCCCCTCCAGGTCAGTTAGCAATTACCTGCACCAGATACGCGCTTGGAAAGGAGCTTCTGATCTCTTCAATGCACTCCTTTTCCTCTTTCAATTTCAAATTTGCCTCACTGGAAATAGGCACTTAAGCCTCTTTTACAGACCATGGTAAATTGGGATTTCGTCCAGTTCTGTTGGTTTTGCTGATACAGGTTTTTTTCCCCAGAGCGGCGATGCCATGGCCAATCTGAGGTGTGTCCGGACCCCCTCCATCCTGACTCTTCCAGCTGAGCCTGCAGGGGATGTCGTGGTGCACAGACCGGGCCCGGGTGTGTGCTGAGGAGCCTCTCCCCGAACAGACACCCTGCTGCCGGTTCAGACTGGTGGTGGTGAGACACGGCCAGCGAGCAAAGGCGTTCCCTCCCTTGAAGAGTCAACTGCAGTGCAAGGTTCCCATCTGTGTGCTCCAGCCTTGTCGCGGAAGGAAGGGAAAGAAGGAAAGCCAGTGTCTTTGCATCTGTCCTTATCCTTGCGCTGAAACCTGATGGCCAACAACTCGTCACAAAGGTGTTTTCTCCAGGGACACACTTCATGCTGGGCTCTTCCAGCAGAGCACCGGTCACACTGCGGGAACGCTCCAGCTGGTTCGTTCTGCGGCTCGGCTGAGGGAGACATGTTCTGCTGCTGGTGCCGGAGGACACGCTCCAAAGGGAAGGGAGCCGCACGGCAATCCTGCCGCTGGTGCGTCTGTGGCAGTGTCTGGGGCCAGTGCAGTGCTGTCCCGCAGCCCTCCCCAGCCCTCCCCTCCATCTGCTCAGCCGGCAGCGGCCGGGGCTGTCTGCGCGCTGGCCACAGGCGGCTGGGGAAGGGGTCCGGCAGGTTGCTGCTGGCCTCAGCACGGGGCTCCTGGGGCCTGATGCGAAGTCGCACGATGCCCTGTCCCAAACCAGTGCTCAGAGGCAATTTTACATAAAGTTCAATTAAATATTTGCTTTATAATTGCACTACAAATTATTCATAAAGGCATTGGAATCTAATCACAGAGCTGACACCGTGGAGTCTGCAAATGACGCAGCACCTGGGGAGAATAAAGATGGGGGGAGCAGCCAGGCTGTGGTGACAGCGGGAGTGTCCCAGGAGGAGACTCGAAGCAGCACCAAGGAGTCTCAGCAAGGCAGGAGCAAGTGGGTGGCACGTGAGAAATGGCTGTGGGCAACAGAGCGGGGTTTGGCCCGTGTGTGTCCGCAAGCTTAGGGCAGCGCAGGGCTGTGCCCCCCGGCCACGCTGTGTCGGCTCCAGCTCCTGTGGGCACGCTCTGCGGTGTATTGAGGAGTGTCCCCAACTCTGCAGGACCTGTGCGAGGGTGGAATTGCTGCTTCAGCTCTTGCGCCCATCTCCAGGAGAAATCACAGTGCCGGGCCTGTTAGGGGTGCAGGGGCCTCTCCCCAGCCGTGGGGTGTGAAGGAAGCCCAGGGGTGCAGCCAGCCTGGGGGGTCCATCTCTCCAGACCTGTGCCAGGGCAACGTCCGGGAAAAGGCAGGAGGCAACCGGGGCATGTGATAGGACATCCCACCCCGCAGCCCCCGGGAGACAGGCAGCGTGAGGCGAGGACACGCAGCCTGCAAGAGGTGGCTGCTAAGCACAGCAGGAGCAAAAGTCACCACCAGGGACCCTCTGCAGGGAGTCGGGCAGCAGGACTTGCTTCTGAGCCATCCTCATGGCATCCTGACCTGCAGCTCTGCGAGCAGCGCTCTCTGGCAGCCCTGACACCTTTCAGGGTGAACTTGGAGGGCAGCAGACTGAATCCTGCACGCCATGGAGAGCGAGACTGGTGGGACTGAGCTCTGGGAATCTCTGTCCGGCTGAGATGAGGCGGGGTGAGGTCAGAGGATGACGACAGGTCTGCCGGGCAGATGCTGAGCCCAGCTGCCACTGCAGCCAGGTATGGCTTTGCCTAGCAAGCACCCATCCATCCCAGATTGTCCCTTGCTGTCATCCTGTGCCGTGGGCTGCAGACTGGCCCTGTCCCGCCAGGGAGAAGCCCTGCGGGGCGCCCAGCGTTGGGCAGGCTCTGACTGACGGGGGAGCTGGGTCCCGGACAGAGAGCTGGGCTGCAGATGGATTGCCTGCCAGCCAAATGTGGACGTTAGACAGGGAGTTAGATTAATGGGAGCTGGCTCTGCCAACAGGGAGGTGAGTCACAGAGCTTGTCCTGTGCTGAATCTGCTTCTTCAATAGGGAAGAAGTAGGAGGATTTAGCGAGATTAATCTCTCGTAGAGTTGTGAGAATAGCCAGGATTCATGGGCTCCTCCGCAGCAAATTTCCAAGTAAGCAGACGGCAGTTTGGCTTACTCCGTGTGACAGCACAGATCTGTACTGGTAACTCTGGAATTCCCTGCCGCTGGGCACAGGTAGGTTCGACCATAGCTCTGTGCTCACACATGAACCCTGCAAAGCGCAGGCTGCACAAAATCATCGAGAAACCAGTGGCTTGAAAGCACTTCTGCCCTGAATTTTGCTGAAGTCGCTGCTCTACCCCAAAGAATGCTGGACTCTGCACAGAACATGAGAAAGCGGTAAGAACTCCTTTTGGCAGCTGAGAGGGTTGGTGACACATCAGCTGGGAGCGTTTGCCAGGTCTCTGCCATCTTTGCATGAAGGAGAAGCAGGGAGCAGGACTGGACAAGAGCCAGAGCATCCTTCCTGGTGTGATCAGCGCTTCCCTCTGGCTAGCTGTTCCTGATACAGCAGGAATGACAAACCCGGCGGGAGCTGCCAGCGAGAGGGGACGGAGAGAAGTCGGTCACGGGTACCTTTCGGTAGGAGGTGATGGGGAGCTCTCAGGCACCCCCGTGTCTGCCCCTCCCAGCACCGAACTCGCCAGGGAGGAGGATGAGCCGGGAAGAGGAAATCTCGGTAACGGTTTCTATGTTGTGTTTACAGGAACTGTGGAGGGAGAAGCCCAGTGCCAGTGAACCGGGGAGATGTTCGTGAAGTCAAATTTCCATCCCATGTTGGGAGTCCTGTTTCTTTCTGATATTTCTTTGGTTGTTCATATCATGGCTCTTCAGTCTGAGCCGTTTTACAAATGTGTTGTGGAGATGAAAGCACCAGGGAAAGCTGCTCAGGATCAAGTTGGAAAAGCTTTTAACTTTCAACTCCTTGCAGACAAAGGCACACAGAGGAAGGGGGGGGGGAGTGCAAAGACAGGGAAAAGGAAGAGGAAGGAGCAAAAAGAGATAAGGAGAACAGATGAGTGAAAGGGACAGAGCAGAGAAGACAAATCACAACAAGAAAAGGAACGAGTCAGTAGCAGAAAGAAAGGGAGAGATAGGGAGAGAACAAAGCGAAGGGGCCTGGAGCTCAATGAGATGGGGAGAATGTATCAGAATAAGGGAAGATGCTGCAGGTAGAGGAGAGCTAAGAAATACAAAAGAGCTATTTGAATGCTGGGATAAAGCAAAGATGGGGATAAGAGGAGAGGAGAAGCCAGATGAGGACTAAATTCCCATGGAGACAGAGTGGATGGCAGCAAAGTCAAAGGATAACCCATCCATCCTTCTGTCACTGAGAACAGAAGACATGGCATGAAAGTGACGTGTTGGCTTTTGAGAGAGGCTGTGGGATGGAGCTGAGGCTGCATTCAGTCTTTGTGCGTGTGGGGAGCCGCGGTCACCAGGGGCACGATTGTGTCCCGGGTGGTCCTTGGTTTGCCTCCTCCACCGTCCCTTCCCCGCAGTGCACGGGCTGGCTCCTGGCCCGTGCTGCTCTGTGACCCGGGCGTACTCCGAAGCGTTGCTGGTTTCAGGTCTCACGTGAGGTGCCTCGTTACCGTGCTCTCCGGGGTTGGTCTGGGAGCTGGGCTGGGGCCGGCCTGGCTGCCCTCGTCAGCACCCTGCAGGGCAGCAGCAAGAGGGCGCAGAGTCGTAGGATTATGGAACAGTTTGGGCTGGAGGGGACCTTTAAAGGTCGTCTAGGCCAACCCCCACTGCAGTGAGCAGGGATCAACTAGATCAGGCTGTGACACGGGGAGGGGGTGATGGCAGGAGGGACAAACCTTCCCTGGGTCCAGGGAAAGGGGTTCTTAGCAAAAACAGATTGGAAAAGGGCACCACAGCTGCAGACGAGAGCTGGTACCACCTCCACCCAGTATCACACCAGCTTATTGGATGCTTTCTGCCAGGTGGGCTCAGCTCCACCTGCCCTGCCGCCCCCCTGCGAGAGGCAGCCTCTTGGCTGTCCCAGGGAAAGGATCCGGGAGTTCCTAGTGCCTGTGTCAACGCTGGCACGAGAGCCCAGCAGCTGTCCCAGGCTGGACTGGCACTGAGCAGGGTCTCTGTTTGCAGACTGTCAGCGGCGGAGCAGCTGTGCTCCAGGCTTTGCTCCTTTCCCTACAAGAGCATCAGGCACAAGTGGGATCTACTTTGGCAGCAGTACTTGCAGCTGGGAGGCTTCTCGCTCTCACACTGGGATTGAGGACATTTCTAGATGCTTCCATGTCTGAAGGGGCTGGTATGGAGCAGTTCCTAGGTTTTATTCTGAGCCCTGTTGTTCTCTGAGGGTGTCAGTCGTGGAGCAGTGTGAGGATGGGAAGCCTTGTGCCAGCCAGCGCGAAGGTGGGGAGCACAGCTGCCTGCGCCTGCTGCTGGATCTGTGCCCTGCTCGTCTCTTGGCCCTGGAAAGGAGGAGTCACTCCTCCGGGATTCATGCTGTGGTTATAAACCAGTCTCTTTTGCCTTCCATCCACCTCTCCCTTCCTGCCTGTGTAGGAAGCACCAGACCCAGGTGGTTTGTGGATAACCTGCTGCTGGGTTACCACTCTTTCTTGGCCCATATTGGCCAAGCAGAGGATTTGTTTGCCTTGTGCAACAGGGCATTCGCTTCTTTGGTTCTCCCTCTTGTTCCTTCTAGGGCCAAGCTCCAAGGCCCGATGCCGGAGGTTGCTGTGGAACCAGCGGAGCATTTTCTCCAGGTAAGATGTGAGACTGAAAAATGTCCCACACGTTGTTTGCCTGAGTGGTGGCTAAACCCTGACTTCCATGATCAGATTTATGTCCCAAAATGATACTGCAGCCTCACCAGCGCTGACCTTCTTGCTTGCTTCCACCTTCCACGTGTCCTCATCATGCCCAGGGCGCTCTGTCAAGCTGGTGCTCTGCTGTGGGCCCTGCTGGTAGGTGACCCTACCCCAGGCAGCAAGCTGTGCAGCCGTTCCTGCCCCGTGTGCTGCCGAGCCGGGGGGGTCCCCGCCGTGGCTGGAGCTGGTCTCTGGCGGAGGCTCAGAGGATGATGAGGATGAGGATGGCGGTGCCGTGGCCGCTCAGGTGCACATCAGGAGGGGGTCTGCCACCCCCAGAGCTGCCGCCGGGCCATTGGGATCTGGCCCCGTCCAAGGGCAGGGGAAGGGTGGGCTGGGGTCTCCCTGACCTGGCGGACCCCCCGGCTGAGCTGCACTCCTATGCACAGAGTCTGCGCTGCCGGGCGTTGGTGCTCGGCGGGGCCGGGCCTGACCCGGGGCAGCAAGGTCTGTCCCCGCCCCGCCCCGCGGCTCGCCCCCTGCCCCAGGGTGGCCCCCGGCCCGCGCGGCGCTGGGTCAGCGGAGGGGACGCGGGGGGGGGGGGGCGCCTTCCTCCCGCCCGGGGGGAGCAGCTGCCCCCGGGGCCGGTCCCGGCGGGGCCCTTCGCTGCATTCTCAGAGTCTCCAGCAGAGGCTGGGCTGGGCTGGGCTGGGCTGGGCTGGCGGGGGCGGCGCGGAGGCGGCGGGGGGAGGAAGGCGGCTCCCGCCGCACATGCAGCCCCCGCCGCGCGCCGCCGCCCGCGCCCCGCCTCGCGCCGGGACCGCCCGGTGCCAGCAGCCGGCTCCGCCCGGGGCTGCCGCCGCTCCGCTCCTGCTGCCGGTGCTCCGCTCCCGCTGCCGGGGCTGCTGCCGGGGCTGCCACCGCTCCGCCCGGGGCTGCCGCCGCTCCGCTCCCTGTTCGCTGCCGGGGCTCCGCGCCGCCCGGTGCCGGGGCTGCCGCCGCCCGGTGCCGGCAGATGCCGCGGGAGGCCGAGCGCCCCTCGCGGGGGGGCCGCGGCCGCCGCCCCAGGTAAGAGCGGTCGCGGGCGGGGCTCGGCGGGGCGGGTGCCGCGGGGGAGCCCAACTTCTCCGTTCCTCGCCGCAAACTTTGCCGCTGCCGGCGGGGCCGCGGCCGGAGGTCCCCACCGGTGAGCGCGGGCTCGGCCCGGCCCCGGACCGCGGGGTGCGCGGGGATCGCCGCCGCCTCGGGGCGCCCCGGGGTCCGCGGAGGGTGGCCGGAGGGCGGGTGGGGGCGGGTTTGTGCCCCCCGAGCATCGCTGCCGGCGGTCGGCGGGCGGCCCCGGGGTCGGGCTCTGTCCGCGGCGGGGTCCCGCGCACCTCCCGTTACAGCGCCGGGCGCTTACGGAGCTGCGGCTCTTTGGAAACCGGCGGCGTCTCGGAGATCTCTGGGCTCCGTCCTGCCCCCGAGCCATCTCCCCCCGTCTCTCGCCGAGCCCGGAGCCCTTCCAGCCGGTCACCGCCGGGGCTTTGCCCGGGGATGTGCGTGAACGTGCCGCCGCGCTGCCCGCGTCCGTTCGGCAGGGAGGGTAACGTCTCTCCTGCCAGAACCACATTTTCCTAACAACAAACTGAAAATAACTGCGCTAAAACTAGCGCCTTCCCCGTTTAAAATGTGGTTCCCGGGGCCGTGGCCAGGCTGCCCAGGAGCCGGGGCTGCTCCCGCCCCGCAGCTCGCCCGGGGCCCCGGCGCCTCGCCACGGTGCCCGCCCGGCTCCTGCGGTTGCTCGAGGTGCCGGCAGGGGAAGGAGGGATGCGGGAGATGCCTCTTCTTCTTTTCGTTTGATTTCTGGCGGTTGTAACATCCCTGATAATCTGGGGAGAGCTGTGTTGTCTTTTCCTCTAACCTGATTTCATGCATGAACGAGGCCGGTTGCAGGGGTGATGGTGTAGATAGCAGCACGGAGAGGCAGGCTCAGAGTTCAGACATAACTTCAAAAGACAGTGCAGTGCATCTCAGGGAAGCCTTTGGACCCGAGAGGGATAAGAAAAATGGCTCCACCAGAGCCCTGGCTCTCCAGAGCTTGCTTGCATGGCCTAAGGAGATAAATGGGGAGATGTGCCTCTGGCTGGTGCTGTCCTGTGAAAATACCACGCGCTGCGACGACAGCCAGTGCCAGAGTCTTGCACACCACCAAGGGTGATGACTGCTTCTCTGGGACCTGTTTCTGTTCGGAGTACCTGGCTCAGAGGGTGGCTGAAGCCTGCAGTCTCTGTTCTTGCAGATCTTGTGCCCAGGTCAGACAGAGCCCGGGCTTTGCCAGGCTTCCCTTCCCGAGGCTGCTGGATGCTCTCCACCTCTCTCGTGAGCGCTGGGTAAGGAGGATTTGCACTGAACAGTTATCAGGGTTGGAGATGGTGATCCTGGTACATCAGTTTTCAAATGCTGGAGATAAACGGCTTCACGGGCTTTGGGTGTCACATAGCAGGGGAAAGGGGAACAAGAGTCTGAAATGCTTTTCCTGTACTGATACTGTGGTTGGTTGTGGTCAAGGCCAAAGGGTAGTTCATCGATGAAATCCCTGGAAATGTTGCCAGTGCCCTGAGTGCAGCACAGGGTAGAGCCCACTGAAATCCGGTGAGCTGTCGCAGGTTCCGTCCCGACGCGTGTGCCGGGTACAGCTCTGCTCCGGTGAGGTGGGGGTCAGAGCAGGCGGGGCTGGGTCTCCCGGAGATGCTGGCTGCTGAATAGCACAATGTTGAAACTGGTGGGCTTGGGAAAGAAAAAGTATGTGCTGTTTTATAGGTAAAAAGAGAGAGCTTTGATCCTGCATAAGAAAACTGAAATAAATAAACGCCCTTTGCTTTTTGGTGCATTGACACTTGATAGTACGATCTGGTGATTTCAAACCTAGGACAGAGAAGTGGCTACGGAAACAAGGTCAATTTAAAAACTCTTTTTCAGAAGAAGCTAGCAGGACTCCAGTAAAAAATATATGAAAAGGCTGTCAGTGGGTTCAGAATAACAGTTTAAATCCTATTTTTCCTAGCTCTGAATCAAATAGTATGATATTTTCATGATATAAAATGCAATATCAAATTTGAAAAAAACAGTTCATTGCTTGTGTGTAAGGATTCTCAGAATAGGGAAATTACTGGTTTTTGTGTAGATTGTTTGATCAGCTTTTTGGTTTTTTGTACTTTGAAAAATGATATTGAGCTAGCAGGCTTTTTCCCTGAGAATTCTTTTTGTGCTCCCAATCACTAGCCCATAGCTGTAAAATTTGGTTGCAAATATTGTGGGGGAACGTTTGTCTGAAACTCCTTTTGCTGCTTATGGATTTTATTTAGTTTTCTCATGGAAGCTTTGGAACAAAGCTGGACCTTGGGTGGGATTTGATCTGATGTTATTCCTTTGAAGTATAACTACGTATTTATCAAACAGTTATTTTTATATTCTGGAAGCCCATATTTGAAAAGTAAAGAAAAAGAGATTGAAGAAGCAGTAGTGTGGGGTACTCGTGTTCTTTGGCATCGGGTGGCTCAGCAGTGTTTGTGCAGGAGTTTGTGTCCTTATCTTCTAACCATGTGGTTATGCAACTGCGTTTGGCTTTACGAGCAGTGACACTTCCCTGCAGACGTGTCCGTGCGCATCCTGAGGCATGGGCCGTTTTCAGGGATCTGATTTTTCGAGAAGCCGTGTGTGAGGATTAGGTGGGTGCGAGTCCCAAGGAGATCCCTTGCCTGAGGTGGCAGGTGGACGTGGCGCACAGCTGATGCTGGATCTCCTTTGTCTGTACCGCCAGCTCCTTCCAGAGCATTTCTTTGCAGGGAGGGGTGGCTGGTGGGGAGGGATGTCACTGGCCTCGCCTCGGGTGCTGTTTGTAGCCCTGCACCCGGGGCACCTGCCGGCTGTTTGCTCTCGGGCTAGCAGACCCCCGCAGCCCTGGGGCGATGTCTGCGTGTGGCTGTGCCCTGGGCTGCAGGCGAGGGCGCGGAGCTCTGCCCCTTGGATTTGGCTGCACCAGCGTTGGCAGGGCTCACAGCCGTGGCGCTTGGGAAGCGCAGTCCCTGCTCCACCCCGGCAGAAAAGCTGGGTCTTTGTGGCTGGGTTTGGGCAGCAGCCTGCTGCCGGTCAGCCTCCCTGCTCCTGTGCAGACCTGGTGTGTGGGGAGCGCGTGTCAGGGCTTTGGGCTGGGACTCGCCCGTTCACCCGGCGTGGGTTGGGTGCCTGTCACCTGCTCAGCCCCGGGGGACATCTGTACCTGCAGCTGCTTCCAGCTTGGGGGTTGGTTTCTGCTTCAGCACCCTGTGGAGGGGCTCTGTTCCTGCCACTGCAGAGACCCATCCTCCCTCCCCATTTCTTTTTCGTTTAATGGTCACTTTTTATTATTTGCAAAGTCTGTGAAAGGAATACAGCACATTATAGTAATTTTCAGTCTTATCCTTTTCAACAACCCCGTTCACAGAAACTAGTCTGGGCTTTACTTTAATCTGGCTCAGTGTCTTCATTTTTCTTTCTTTTCGTTGTCTTTGTGCTGTGGCTGAGAGGAGGCAGTTCTGCGTTATCCTGTTGGGGAAGGGTGTTGGATGGCAGCGCAGTGTTCGGGTAGCGAAAGTCTTCTCCAGCAATCTGTGATTTCCCGGATCCCACAAGGCTGGCTGGCACGCCTGCAGAGGCTCTTCTCCTGTGGAAATGGCAGCACTTCTTGGGTTCTCGGTCCTGCCTTGCTTCTCCTTTCTGAGGGAAGTCCATGCTTGCCTCCTGTCTGTGTGCTGCGCCCGGCGTTAACTCACCGGCTCTGGCAGTGCCATCAGTGACCCTGGAGAAATAAGCCCGGCAGAGCTCGTCCAGTGCCACGCTTTCTGATTTTGGATCTCCTGTGAGCCGTGCCTTCGCTGACACTGGGCAGGGCGGTTGCTCAGCCCTGCCTGCCCACCGCTGTCCCTGCTGCCGCACGGGGCCTGGCTGGTGCTGGAGACTGTGGGCGCAACGGAGGCGATGCCGGGGCTGCTGGTTGTCAGATCGGCGGCTGCCCTGGAGAGCCGTTTGGCCGAGCGGAGCTGGGAGCATCCTCCCCAGGGAGCGGCGTGTCGGGGCCAGACGCTGCACGGGTGGAGGGCTCCTGTGCTCTGCGAGCCTCCAGACGGCCGGCAGAACGGTTTTTCCAGCACCCTTGCACCCTCCTGCACGTGCCCTGTGCCCCTCTTTGTCACCTCCCTGCTGCAGTACCGCAGAGAGCACCGAGGGGATCACTCCTCAGGACTTGCCGACATCACCTCCCTCGCCATTCCCCCTTCAGGTCGGTTTTTGTTAATCTCCACAATTAGCTGGAGCTGGTGGCATTAACGACCGCAGGTGACTTGAAGCTGGAGGCTCTCAGCTCACCTGAAGCTGTTAATGGCCAGAAGCTTTCTGCAGCCGATGATGGGATGTGAAGGGAGTCACCATAGAAACATCTTGGGCAATAAATGGAGCCTCAGAAGCTTTAAACTCCTTTCAGCACAAGCCTGTGTGTGGCCGTGGGCACGGGCAGGTGGTGGTGTGTGGAGGGGAAGGTGTGTGCGCCCAGCGGACGTGAGACGTTTGGGAACGGCAGCGGCAGGAGCAGGCGCGGGGTTTGAACAGGGCTCTGGGAAGCGTTTCCCTGGGGCTTTGATGGCGAAACCGAGCAGGAGCACGAGGTGGGTCCTGACACCGGCCTGGCAGGAGCTCGTTCTGGCAGAGGAGCGGTGCCAGCGCCCGCCGGCACAGACCCCTCCTGCAGCCAGGGACCCGTGTCCCCCAGCGTGGGGACGGGGAGCTCGGCGCGGTGAAATCGTCGCTCCTGCGGGTCTGAGCCCCCACGGCCACGGTCAGGAAGGACAGATGGAGGTTTGGCTGCTCCGGAGGCTCGGAGCCCTTCGTGGTCTGGCCGTCCCAGCACAGGCGGGTGCCGGGAGCCCGGGGCCAGGCCCTTGTGCAGCAGCTTTCTGCCGGGGGCGGCTCCCACCCCTGCGTGGGATGCCAGAGCTCCTGTGTGTGCTGGGGACGTGCTCTCCCTCCTCCATCCTGTTCCCTCCGTCGCTGTCACACTGGGATTATCTCCTCCTGCTCCTGCTGCAGCTGCTTCCCGGAATCCCAAATCCCCAAAACGCTGTTTCTCCCGTAATCCTTGTCAGCAAGAGTGGCTCCTGGGCGCGGGGCACCTCCTCCCCTGCACCGCCAGCCCCCTGCCGCCCTCCCTGCAGAGGGGCTCAGCAGAGGGGCTGTCAGCCTGGGGCAGGACGCTGCTGTCCACCCCCCCGCTGCCAGACCCCAGAGTTGCCCTCGGCCCGGGGTCCTCCTGGTTTCCATTGCTCCGTTCTTTAACAGCGTGGAGACATTTTCTCCCCTGTTGCCGTGGCCCTGACGGGGCCCGTGGCTGGTGGGATGTGGTGGGGCCCCCGTCACTGGAGCCGGGGAGGTTGAGGATGTACCGCTGAGGGGTTCCAGCTGAACCTTTCGGTAGCGGGCGGGTAGGAATAGCTGAGTGTCAGCAGAGTCCTGAGGAAATCCCATCCCTGCTGAAACCCCTGAAGTCAGCCGAGCCCCTGTTTGCTGCAGCCCTCCCGGGCTGTTCCCCAGGGCCGTGGTGTTTTTTGCGATAAACCTCCTGCCCAGCGGTTCTGTCCCGCGGCAGGGCACACCGTGCTGGGCAGGGCACACCGTGCTGGGCATTCGCTCCCTGCGCCGCAGCGCGGGAGACGGGGAATCCTCCCGTGCCGGATCTGGGAGTCGCCGCGGCAGTGCCGCAGCCGAGGTGCCAGCTCAGCGCTGCCCGTGGCTGGTGCGTGGCCGGGCTGGACCCAGGACCTGCCCCTGAGCCCTCGGACCCTGGAGCAGCGGTGGGCAGCAGGCGGGCAGCAGTCTGGCTTTTCTCTGACTTTCGGATGGAGCGGGGCCGGGGGGCTCCTCGGGCGCGTGCCGGCAGAGGGAGCCAGGCATCCTCGTTTCATATGCACAGGCTGACATGCCAATTAACGAATTAATTTGAAAGGTGCCGTGAGAGATGAGATTAGAACCAGGATCCTCCAGTGGGCAATGGCTCAGGTGCTCTCGCGGGCGCTGGGCAGTGACCCTGTCCCAAATCCCTGCTCTCTGCATTGCCACCCACACCCGTCCCTCGGGCAAACCCTCGGGTGGGTTTGCTTCTGGTGGCCGTGCAGGATGTGAACAGCCTTGGTGGCAGGTGTGGTGGAGGCTGATGGCAGCGCCGCGGGCAGCCGGGTGCGTGGGCAGCGAGAAGCCACAGGCACCGAATGGACCAGAGCTGCAGGGACTGTGGCACGAGTGACCGGGGACGGTGGCTGACCCGCGGATGCAGACGTGACCTTGCCTGGCCTTGCCCAGGAGCTGGCAGTGGATTAGCTGGGGCCGACAAGAGCCTGTGGGCTGGAGCTGGGGTTGGGAAGCCTGACACCGTTAGCCCTGCCTAGGGGACTGGCTGCTGTGCTGGCTGACGATGCTGCTCCTTTCCTTTGTACCACAAAGCGATTGGGGCGTGAAGTGAAATGCGAGCGCTGAACCTTCCCCAGCTGCAGAAGCAGCCACAGGTGAGCATTTATGGACTTTGCCTGAAAAAGCCATTTACATTTTTGTGCACCGGGAGTCTCATGTCTGGCTGGGAAGGGTGCTGGACTCATCAGTTCAGGCTTGAATTGGTTTTGCCCCTCCGGTGCTGGCTTGCTTTGGTGAATTAGGGGGGTGTGGGGGGGGTGCTTCACTGGGAGGTGACGGCAGCTGGAGGAGCTGGTGGTGCTGGGCTGCTCCAGGACGGGAGATGTGAGCTCCCATCGTGGGACTGAGAGGCTCCAAGCCTCGTGCAGGGAGAGTGGCAGCTTCTCCCTGTGCCATGGCTCGTGCTTTCTGGAACAGGGCCGGTCTGATTGCCGCTGCTCTGGCCGTGGCCGTGGCCGGCAGTGGCGCTGCCCCGTGTTTTGGGAGGGTTGTGGGTTAACCCCCGTAAGCAGCTGAGCACCACGCAGCTTGCTCCCTCCCAAGTGCGGCAGGGGAAGAGGAAAGGGAAAGTAAAAGCAAGAAAACCTGGGGGTTGAGATAAAAATGTTTTAATAAGTGAAGAAGTGGAAAGGAAAAAAAAAAGAGAGAAGGAAAACAAAACAAGGGATGCGAAGGCGAACACTCGCTACCTCCCATAGGGATGCTGATGCTCAGCCAGTTCCTGAGCAAAAGGTGGTTAATCCCCTGAGCTCCCTCCTCTCCCTTTTTATTGCTGAGCATGACGTTAGGTGGCATGGGATGTCTCTTCAGCCAGTTTGGGTCACCCGCCTGGTTGTGTCCCCTCCCAACCTCTTGTGCACCCCCAATTTATTTGTTGGGGGGGGGGCTAGTGAGAAGCAGAAGGCCCTGATGCTGCGCAAACACTGCAGCAATAGCGAGAACCTGAGTGTGCTACCAGCGCTGTTTTGGTCACAAGTCTGAAACATGGCACTGTACGACCTGCTCTGGAGCGAATTAATTCCATCCCAGCCAGACCCAGTCCAGAGACTGTTAAACACCCTCTGCTGCATCCCCGGGGGGTGCCTGCGCTGCGGGCGGCGCAGCCGGAGATGTGGCCTCTGTCCTGGGGCTGGTGGCAGAGGCACACCCAGACCGTCCTGGGCAGAGCCGTGCCGCTGCCTGGTGCGTGCTCTGTGCTGAGGAGCTGGAGAGGCGGCTGGGTGCCGGGCAGGAAGCCTCACGGAGCAGGGCTGCGTGCGAGCAGGGGCTGTGGGCTCAGCTGGGGTGAACTGGGCTCCGTCCACGGCGGGGTGGAGCTGCCAGCACAGGACCTGGCCCGTGGCCACGCTTGGGGGCTGTGGCTGAATGTCTCCCTTTGGTTCCTGGGCACAGGCTCCCGTCAGGTTTGGTGCTTCTCGGGAAGCCTTTTCCAAACCTTGGGCTGTCCCAGAACCAGAAAATGCTGCAGCTGGGTCTGTGTTGCTTACACCAAGCGCTGTCCTGGTTGTGAGGAGCTGCTGCGAAGCAGAAGTGGGAGGGAGGGAGCATGAAGCACCAGGCTGGAAAGCCTTCAAACCACAGCTGAGCTGGGCTTACCCGGAGGTAGGACACAGCGTCTGGTCCCGGCTTCCACAAGGCAGCACGTGAGCGATCAAAGGCTGGTACTGAGACTCGTCTCCAGCTCTTTTGTGTCTGGTCCATCACTGCTGTCTGGTGCCTCCCAAGTATATTTAGAAAGAGCAATGACAGTGTTTCTTTCTCCTTTTCTAGCTGGTGCGTTCAGTGTTTGATAAGTTTGTACGATGTTTTACGTGTGTGATGTCTCCGTGTGCCTCTGCACACCAGGAGGAAGCTGTCTCCTGAGCTGATGCCCTTGGTGCCCCCGTGGGGCTGCGGGCTGCACAGACAGCGCTGGTGTCTGGCTCGGTCTGAGCCCCCCGGCAGCGTGGTGTCAGCCGTGCTCAGGGCGGCTGCGTCTCGTTCAGCGTGTGAACCGCAGCAACCGCGCGCTCAGGTGGGAGCTTTGGTGTGGGGTCGCTGTGAGGTCTGCTGGGAGAGGTGGGTGGCAGGAGATGTGCAGGGCTCTGAGCCCAGCGCAGGAGAGAATGGCTTTTTGGCTGGGCACCGCTTGGCTTTGGGTGCCCAGCCTCTTCCCCAGGCTGCTGCCGCCCCAGCAGCTCCAGAGGGCGGTTATTTGGAGAGGAGGACACCAAGGGACACGTTTACATTGCGGTGCTCACAGTTGGCTTCAGCCAGTCCCAAGTTTACCTGCTGGGGTGTTCGGAGGGTCGGGGGCCTGGACGGGTTGTCGGGGTGCGGGGGAGTGGCACAGCGGGGTGCTGCGAGGGTGCCTGTGCCATTCGGCATTGCAGCGCTTTCCATCCGGCTGCTTGGGCTGGGCACGGTGGGCTCTCACGGTTCCTGCTGGGGTGAGGGACCTCGGGGCGATGCGCGGGAATTCTGATGGGATTGTCGTCAAACGAGCTGGAGAGGAGTGCGGAGAGGGAGGAGGAAGTGAAACACCCCAGGGAATAAGGGGAGACAGCAAGGGTCTGCAGCGTAGTGATCGAGAGCAGGATGCAGAGGACAAGGCGTGCGAGGGTGACAAAGCCAGAGGAAGCCACGTTTGCTGTGGGAAAGCGGGAGCGTGTCTGTGCGTGTGCTGCCGGTTCTCCCCCTCGAGCATGGGACTGCTTTGGGGAAAGGGTGGGTGCTCCTGGTGAGGGTACTCGGAGCCAGCTTCTCTCCGTGTTTTCGGTTGTGAAGCTCATTCACGGTCCCAGAGCTGCTGGGCTCTGCTGGAGGGCGTGAATGAGGTCGCAGGAGTCCTGCTCGTGCGCTGGGTTGTTCCGGGGAGGCCCCTTGCTGAAGCAGTACAAGGCTGCAAACGTGCAGTGGGTCTGGAGGGCTCAGAGCTGTGACTCCCCCTGCCCGACGGGTTTCCGTGCCCCGACCTGTGCGCACACGTGCTCGCGTGTTCCAGCACCGTCCGACTTGCTCACGTGCCAGCGTCTCTCTCCTTGGCTGTTTTCTTTCACATGCACTTTGTCCGTTTGCTTTGCTGCTGTAATCTCTCTCTTTCTCCCTTTGTTTGTTTTGCTGCCTCTCGCTTCACCATGTCCCTCTTCATTCCTTTCGATAATAACAACGTGAGAACCTACCTACAAGGCCCCGAGGTCCCTGCTTTGTGCGGGTACGTCGGGAAGGACCCTTCAAAGCCTGTGCGCCGCGGAAAGGAGATTCTCCCAGTCCCACTGTCGCCAGGGCTGGCAGAGGGAAAGGGCTCGACTGTGAAATGCGACCCGGGGAGAACCCCTCGCTGTGTCCTGTGTCCATCCTGGCGTGTCAGAAGTGAAGATGCTGCTCTTGCTCGATGGGGTTTTACACCAAAGCCCGGAGCCCTTATGCCTGACTGAGGAATTGGCCAATTAATCTCACTTCATCGCTTGTGCTGAGCAGAGCAGTTGTTCCCAGAGCTCCCAGTCTGTCCCCTCCTCATTGTGCCGTCGGTTTGGTAGTGACATTAAAGTGAAGCTACTTGTGGATTCTGTTCTAGTCTGCTGTGTTCACGTGCTTTGAGCTTTCAGAAATGTTCTCCTTTTCAGCTGCAATTTGCACGTTTGGCCTCTGCTGAGAGCTGATGCTTCACTGGGATGCTGCAGTCTGGTGGCTGGGAAGCAGCGTTTCCAGTGGCACACGGAGGCTGGCTCGCTTTGCGTGTGTGGTGCCCACGACGTTTCCTTTGCTTAAAGGTCCCACGTGGCTGCTGGACGCGGGTCCGCAGGCTGCAGGCACAGTGCTGGAGGGGGGCGGAGGAGGTATCCCTTTTTTCACCTGCCGGAGCGGTTGGAGTTCCTTGCAGAGGGAAGGCTGGTGCTGTATCTGGCTTCCAGGATCCTGCCCAGAACCGAGGGTGTTCTTGTTGGTGTGCCATAAGGACGTGGCTCTGCTGCGCTTGTCCATCGCGGTGTCAGTGATTCAGACCCTAGCTGGAGAAGGACTCTGAAATCAGGAGACAGAGTTAACTCTTAAAGTCCTCCAAGAAGTGTGCATCCTGTCTGCAGTGGTCTCTCAGGGTTGTTCAGTCCCACTCCACCGTTTCTGATGCTTGCTTCCACCCTGGCTCTCTCAAAGGGGAACTTCTTGTGATGCCCGTGTCGATGCTCGCGTCCCGAGGCTCTGAGAGCTGGTTTTGGGCAGGAGCAGGCAGGAAAACCGAAGCCATCGCCTGTTCCCGGGGTTTGCTGCTGTCTGCAGCCCTGCGATGGACACACGGCCGAGGCCGGGGGCAGCAGGCTGCTTCAGCGCGGTGGCTTGCCCTGTGTGCTCCCCTCGAGAGTACGGGGGGGTGTGTGGGGTCGTGACTCGGGAACAGCAGAACGGAACCGGGGCTGGGCGGCAGCAGCACCCTCAGTTCTTCTCTCCCGGCAGGAAGGGCAGAAGGAGCAGGGAGCCCAGCCCAGCCCCCGGCAGGACCATCTCCTCCTTTGGGCAGAGTGGCTCCGAGAGCCCGGACCCCCTTTCCAAGGAGAAACTCGTCTCTCCTAGCCGCAGACCGGGGGATGCTGTGGTTTGCTGATGCAGCAGCAGCTCTGCCTGGCTCCCAGGTGGGAAGGTTTTGGGAATGCCGACTGGAAGTGCCTGGGTGTCGGGCAGCACAGCCGGGGCTCCTGGAGCAGGCGGCCACGGTCCCTCTGGGTGAGGGATCTCGTCCCATCGCAGGCTTGTCACCCGGGGAGAGGGAACGGGGGTTTGCCTTTCTCTGGTGTCAGCTGTTGGTGCCCCTGGCGTTCGGAGCTCTCGCCTGCTCTGGGCTGCTGTGACCTGCCAGCGGCTCGCAGGAGAGCCCCTCGGCTGGAGGGAGGAGGAGAACGATTCCTCCCTGCACGAGGCATGCCAGTGAAAAATAGACTGGGTCTGGCCAGGTAAAGGCTTTGAGCAGCACCTGCAAGCCCCGGCGGGGCTGCTCTGTGGTGGTGGCCGCCTCTCCAAGCGCTGTTTGGACTCCAGCAGGACCGTTCCTCTTGTGGGGGCACGTGTTTGGTGTGCTGGAGCAGGGCCGGGAACGCCTGGGTCTGTGTGGCCAGCACAGGGCCGGCTCCTGGGCAGCCAGGACAGAGATGGAGCCGGGCCTCGTCCCCTGTTGCAGCGTTTACTGGGGCGTGTTGGAAGAGCCAGGATCTGCCCTTCCCGACGGGACGGCGAGAGGACCGGCGCTCCTCGCCGCCGCGCACAGGGGACGGCAGCGGGGCTGGCGTGCCGCTCTCCGAACTGTCCATCCTCCTGCTCCGCAAACTCTCCTCCTCTTGCTGGTCGGGATTAGTATTCCGTTAGTGAGACGGGCGGTGCAATTAACGCAAAGGTACAGTCATTCATCCTGACCGGAGGACTCCTGGGATCAGATGTACTGGGGATAGGAAGCAGAGGCTTTCTGCTGGGAAAGAATGTCACAGCACAGCGGACACAGAAATGAAAAGCTATTAATAATGATCCTGGAACTTCACTTCCATCAGCTGTTTATTTAAAGGTGCTCCGTATTCAAAGCCTCCTGATTTATGTGGGCAATAACACTCGCAGTCCTGGGATCACTTTTTAAGCAAGGCTAATGGGGTGAAACCGTCATACTGTGACAGTAGAGATCAAGCTGGGAAAATGATACTGGAGAGAAAAATAAACTATTGCCTAGATTATCCAGGAGCTACGCTGGGCTGGGAGTTGGTGCGAGCTCCCTGCTCTTCCAGCATTTATTAAGGCTTTTACTTCCTTTTTTTCTTGTTCTTTGTGAACAGAGTTTACCAGGCATGGAAGGATATAAAATTTTGATTCTACCAGACAGGATGCTAAAAGCTGGTTTTGCATTCGAGTGCAGTTTTGTCTGTGGTGCAGCCGTGTGTAGCTGTTCTCCTGGAGGAGCCAGCCTCCCCGTCCTCGTCTCCAGGGCTTCCCGGCCTGACTCAGCCCCGGTCCCGAGGGGCTGGTCCCTCCGGGGAAGGGGGTTTCTGCCCTCCTTGCTCGGCTTCCCAGCGCAGCTTTGGTACGGGGCCGCTCTGCGCCTGCAGGGTGGGGCTGTGGCAGGGAGGGGCCGAGGGGCTGCTCTGCTCGGGGTTGGGGGGGACAGTTCCCACGCAGATTCCCTTCCTGGGGCTCTTTGTCCTGCAGCGTCAGTGGGGACTGCTTGGAGGGGCCGTGCGCGCTGGGCCAGCACTGGCCTGGCTGGGGCTTCGGCACAAACTCCTGGCGTTCGCCTCCTCCTGCAGCAGCGAGGCCGGGTTGTGGGTGCAGGGAGGGCTTGGGGCGGGAGGAGTGCGGGATCCGTGCCGGTTTCTTCTGAATCTGCCGAGCGAGCTCTTGCGGGGGCCATCGTTGGTTTCACCAGCTCCCGCTGGACATCCGGGGCTGTGCAGGAGCAGTGCCCAGCGTTGGCCGTCCAGCGCGTACGGGAGCTGCAAGGCAGTGAGCAGCTGTTGGCAGGACCCGTGTGTTTTTCCTGGGGAAGTGAAATAGCGCTTACGCCGCCGAGCCATGGTGCTGGCAGCTGCGGTTCGTGTTGCTCCGGACAGGGTCCGACCCCTGGGACACGGCTCCGAGCGCTGTGCATCATCGGTAAGCTGGTGCTGGTGATGTAATTAGTAGAATGAAGCAAATTATTCCAAATAAATAATGCATCTGTCATTAATGATTTCAGCCTGTTGCTGTTGTCTGCAGGTTGCCTACAAGGAGGTTGTGATCTTTGAGCCTGCTAGAGGCTGGAGAGGCCTTTATCCGCAGCTCGGTGGTGGGTGTGTGCTGCGGTAGAGACCCGGCCCCTGCCTGTGCTTCGTGAGAGGGAGGTGGGCTTCGCTTCGGACGGGGCTCTGCCTGGGCGACGGTCCAGAGGCCCTTCTGGGTCTGCGGAGCTCTGGTGCCTTTCTCGGGAACGCCGGCTGGTCGCTGGCTGTTGGTGCTCTGCAGCCGGAGGGACCTGGCGGGGCTCTGGCTCCCGGGCAGCCCCGGGGGTGCGGGGTGGCTTGGGTGTTGCTGTGCTCCTTGTGGAGACACGGGCTTTCAAACGGACCCGGAGAAAAGGTGCTGCCTGCGTAGGAGACCCGGCTTCCAGGAGTTTCTGCCAACCGCACAGACTTTTTCTGAGCAGGGCGGCATCTTAGCAAAACGTACTTGCTTCCTGTTTGGGGGGTGAGGCTGTGACACGTTCAGGTTCCTGAATTCCTGTGGTACCAAGATCCTTTCTCCCCAGTGTGTCTGCTGGGGAATTTCCGGGGGGTGGGAGGGTTTCAGGCTGGAGCCGCCTCTTCCATGTGCCAGAAGAGCCTCTGCAGGGGGAGGCTGATGCTGCTCGGGCGGTGGTGGTGGGTTGCGGGTGGCAGCAGGTGGCGATGGCAGCGGGTGGCA
>WKFP01013510.1:42276-88391 GCA_011057875.1 Pterocles orientalis | reverse complement strand
GGTGGGTGGCGGTGGGTTGGGGGTGGCACGTGCTGCATTCTGCTCCGGCTGCCGTGCGGGTGCTGCGGGGGCAAGTCGGGAACCCGGGCGGCTGCGGAGCGCAGAGGCAGAGGGGTGGATTTGTCAGGATGTTGTTGCAGAAGTGATTTTCTTATCTGTTATACTATCTTGTTTCTAATTCTTATTTAATGAGCTCCTCTGAAAATAAGGAAATCATTGTAACACTTTTCTTAAGTGTGAAAGATCAGGCTGGGATTGGCATTAAAGGGACTAATTACTCTCGCTCTCCCGCCTTCCTGACAGCTGCTTGTGGCTCAGACCGTGTCCCGAGGTGCTGGGGAAGCCACTTGCCTCTCCAGGATGCTTTCAGCCCAGGGTACCTGCAGCAGAAAGCTGGTGCCTCCTCCTCTGGGCTGTGCACAGCTTGGTCGTCCCGTTACCCGGGAAAGGTCCCGCTGAAGCCGCAGGTGTGAGACCTGTGCTGCAGCCCCCCAGGTCCGGTCCTGCTCTGGCTGCTCCCCTGTCCTCCCTCGTGACCCCCCACCTCCGCTGGCTCTTGGTCTCGAAATGACGGTGCTGCCGCAGGCAGAGGCTTCCCTGGTCTCGTGTGTTCGGAGAAGCGGGGTCACACGTCTCCCATCCGGGGGACCGAGAGGTGTCCAGGGACAAAACTGCCGAGAGGGTTAAAATGTGTGAGGAAGAAGAGTGAGCAGCAGCGAGACCGTCCCAAAAGCGAGGTGTGCCTGCCGTGGTGTTTATTGCACCAGAGTCTGGGTCTGAGCCTGACCCTGCACCTGAGCAGCAAGCTGGAGGGAGTTTCTTTGAAGTCTCCTGGCTCCGTGTAACACCCGCGTGTTTTTCTGTAGGAATCTGGGGAGATTTTCACGAGAGGTGGTAAGTTGCAGACAAGAAAGCTGTGAACATCTTCAATTTTCCATTTAATCACGCAATACTGAATGATAAATAATTCATGCATCTGCCAAATATTTGCTTAAAAGAACCCAATTCCCTCCGCATTTGTCAAAGTGTAAGAATTCCATTTTGTGGGTTGTTTTTATTTTTTTTTTTGATTGTAACCTGTCCTTTGACTCCTAGCCAGGTGCCTGCCTGCTCTCAGCTTCGATCCCCTCGCCCGGTTTCGGGCAGCCCAGTGCTGGTGCCTGTCCCCTCCCCTCCCTGCTGCTGGGCTCCGGGGCCCCGGGAAGCGGCAGCAGGAGGTGGCACGGGGTGGCGGGGGGGTGGCTGCTGCGTGTCCCCGGCTGTGCCGCGGGGACCAGCGCTGCTGGGGGTCCCTGCCCTGCTGTAAGGGAGCGTTTCTGGCTCCTCACGAGGCAGAAGGGTTTGAGGCTGTCGGGAACGCAGCTTGTGACTGTGCCCGGCGTTGTGAGGGGACGGCGTTCAGGGGCGGCTGTCTGTCTGGATCCTGCAGTGAAAGACCTGCTCTGAGCTCTGGAGCGTTCTCTCGGCAGCAGGAGGAACCCTGTCCAGCGTCGCAGTGTCACACTGCCGCGCTGCGGACATCGTCCCTGTACCCAGCACCGCTCACCGTGGCCCGTGGGCGCGAGCGGTCTCCGGTGCTCGGTGCCGAGGGCAGGGATGCGCGGGACGCGTGGTGGCTGGTCAGTGCTGGAGGAGCAGCGATGTCACCTCGTCCTCCTGCCAGCTGCAAACAGGGTCTCCTTCGTGCGCCCTCCTTCCGCTTCCCCTGGGTGTGAACACTGGTCTGGCACCGGCTTTCAGCTCCTCTTCCGCCAGTCCCCTGGCTCAGGCTCGTCCTTCGGGAGCTCCCTGCAGTCGCCTTGACTGAGATGATTTCCTGTAACTTATGGATTTTGTGTCCTACATGGGGTCATTTTCTGCCAGGTCACGACTGAGCTCATTGCTTGCTTTTTCCCTTTATGTCAGATTCGGACTTGTCGCGATGAGGCTTCTCCTCTTTGGTTGGTTGGGTTTTGGTGTCTCTTGGTTTTTCGTCTCCCCTCAGCTGTTGAACTCCGATTCTCGAGCCTCTGTTAGTGACTGTTCCCCAGCCTTTGAGAGGCCAGGCAGATGTCCCGTCTCCTTTCCCGCGAGGCGGTTGCTGGGTCCGGGCGACGCGGCGCTCGGCAGCGCAGGGCTGTCCCGTGCGGAGGAGGGATGAGCCCGTGCCCGTCAGGTCTGAGCTTTGGCCGCTTCGCTGGCCCTCCAGGCAGCTTGTCGGGGTCACAGGGAAGAGCGACTCCCGCGATCCCTCGAATCATCCCGTGGGACCAGCCTCCGCGCGCGGGGGCAGCCGGCTCTGCCCGACCTGGCTGCGGCTGCGCCGGGCTCGGGGCGGCTCCGCGCGTCCTGCTCCTGCCCGGCCCTGGGCAGAGGGAATTGGGCGTGTTCAGGGCCACGGGAAGGTGCCTCTGCTTCCACCTCCTCTCAGAGATTGTTTTTAAAGGCGAATTAGAAGTATTGTGTTCACGTAGACAAGGCGTGAAAATTCCGTATTTGGAAAAGAATCGCTGCAGAGCGAGACCGTTATGGCTGTGAAACCCTCTTCCCTACGGCAGACTTTGAGATTTTCTTTGCAATTAAAATTTCTTTGAAACTTGGACCAAAGAAGATTTGAAGGAAAACATCTCCTGAACTTTGAAAATACTTTTTTTCCAAACAATGCTTGTGTGAGAGCTTTGACAAATACTGTTCCTCCCCGTCTGTCTGATAGCAGAAAGTGAGGGAATCGAAACGCTGTGAATAGCTCCTGCCTCTGGCAGCTGCTGCACTCTTCTGTTGGAATTGCTCGAGGCAGCATCAAAGGGGACAATAATTAAACTCTGAGCAATTTAAAAAGAAGGGAGAAAATGGATGTTTAGTCATGTAGTCCTGAGCATTGTGTAGGGAGAAATCACTCTGGAAAAACAACTTTACTGGGACTGTGCAAGTTTGTCTGAGAAGAAGAGCAGGAGAAGTTCCCTGCTGCGAGAATAATTCCAAGGAAACGGAAAGAGGAGACCCAGAGGGTTACTTCAAGAACAAGCATGACTGATTTTTTACTAAGTTAATGGGCTTTCTGCCCTGTTGCCAAAGCTGAGGCTAGGGTGACGTTAGTGAGAAAACTGGATTTTATCGTTATCTGCTTGTCTTCTGTGCTGCAGGGCTGCTGAAAGGCAGATTGTTATCACACGTCGCTTTGCACAGCCTGGACCTGCACTTGGGACGTGTTCATCCCGTAACTGTGGTTACACGAACCTTTCACTGCACAAGTGAAAATAAAAGTAATTTAAATATCCTCTTTCAAAAGCCTCTGCAGTTTTGAACCCCTTGGTCACTTACCTTCAGCGTTTGCGCACGCTGTGATGCTGTGTGCCGTTGGATCGATATCTCCAGCCATCTGGCGCTTGGCTGGCGCAATGCGTTGGGATTCTGGAAGGGACACTGGCTAGGGTTTGCCTTCTGCAGGGCGCGTTTCAGCAGAGGGGTGCTGTGGGGGTTCCAGAGCTTGCAGCGGCAAAAACCTGCGCAGCTTGCAGCTGTTCTCTGCGGCACCATGGTATTCTGACACAGTGTCCAGCTCTGTTTTATCCGGCATGCTTGGCCGCGGTGCGGTGGTCCAGGGTGGGCGTGGTGCTGGGCACTGCGGTGGTCCAGGGTGGGCGTGGTGCTGGGTGGTGCGGTGGTCCAGGGTGGGCGTGGTGCTGGGCGATGCGGTGGTCCAGGGTGGGCGTGGTGCTGGGCGATGCGGTGGTCCAGGGTGGGCGTGGTGCTGGGCGGGTGGGACGTTGGGTGCTTGCCTGTGGTGCGCTTGCCATGTGGCCTCATCTGGAGTTGATGGGATTTTATTTCTGGGAAGATTGCCTCCTCCCTTGTCTCTAGATTGTGAGAAGTTCATGAAAGAAAAAAAGCATCTTTGCTTCATCTTGTCTGACAATATCCAGTGGAGACAGTGAGCTCCAGAGAGCCCGGGTTCGTGTCTTAGCCCTAGGCCTGGAGATTATGAACTGTCCCAGAGCTTCGCAGCAGCCTTGCCATGCTTGTGTGACCTCCACCCAACGGGTGCTGGGAGCACACTGCCCAGCCCGTTCCTTTTCCCGGGATTTGAATTCTGTTCAGCAGGAGGGGACGCGGTTGCACGCCGCGTGCTGCGCTGTGGGCGGTGCTGGAGAAGTGCTGCTGCGGTAATTGCAGCGTTTCTGCCGCCCCGGCCCCCAGCGGGGTCTGTCCGAGGCTGGGCTGTCACGCCGCCGCGCTCTCGGGTGTGAGGCAGGGGGGCTGCCAGGGGGTGCAGACCCTGCGCCGGCGCTGGTGGGGTCCCTTGTGCTTGCCCCTGGCCTCGGCCGGTCCCTTACGGCTGATGCAGCTGGTGCGTGCGGATGGTGCTGGACCCCGTGCTGAGCTCCCTGGTCTCTGCTGTTGCTGCTGCATGCGGGGAGGGCAGAGCCGCCCTTGGGGCTACCGGCTGAGCTCTCGGGGGTCAGGAGGGGCTGGGCAGAGAGCGCAGGGGCTTGGTGGCCACACCAACGTGGCATCCTCGTGACTGCAGGGAGGGGTCCCAGCTCCAGACCGACAACACGGACCTGGGGATGCAGGCGTGCCACAGCCCTGCCCTGGCCCCTTTGTCGTGTCCTGGCCCCTTTGTCGTGTCCTGGCCCCTTTGTCGTGCCCTGGCCCGCCCTTCGGGAGCCAGCCAGCGCCAGGGTGAGGAGCAGCTGTCCGGCAGCACCAGGGTCCATGAGCTCCCAGTTCCCAGCTGTGGGGTTGGGATTCCGCGAGCAGGGGCTGGGAGCAGCTGCTCGCCTCTCCCTGGGACCGTCCTTGTGCTGCTCCCTCCTGGTCTTTGCTGGGGACGGGACTGGAGCCGGGGGTCAGGGCCAGGCTGTTGTCTGTGACCAGCGACCCCCCTGCTGCAGCCTCTTTCCTTCGGTCCTTCGGGGTGCGGGCACGCCGTGGAAGAGCAGGAGGAGGCCCAAGCTTTAGGGATCTTCTGTCTTGGGGCGGCATTCGTTCTGTGGCTCTGCCGTCCCACAGCGCCTCGCTCCGCTTCACGCCCCGCAGCTTGTGTAGCGTCCTTGTGGCCGTTTGGGCAGGCGGAGCAGTGCCGGTGCTCGTGCAGGCGGTTGCGTCCAGGCCCGCGTTAGCTCGGGCTGCAAGCTGGCGTGGAGGAGGGAGGGCTCTCCTTCCGCTCTGCTGCATCTTCTGGAGCTGCTGGGGAGCTCTGTGTTTTCTGCCGGTCATGGGGCTTGTCCCAGAGGAGCAGTGCTGCTGCGGCCGTCCCCCCAGGGCAGCTGCGGGCACCGGGAGCGCGGTGTGGGCTGGCCTCTGGCTGGAATCGCCCCTCGCTGGGCTCCTGGGGCTGCAGCCGTGCTGGGCAATAGCACGGTTTGGGGGCGCAGGGCCGCCTTTGTGTGCTGCTGCCTGCCGGTGTCTTCCCCCTCCCGCTGCCTGCTTTCCCCTGCATCAGCCTGCATTTGTGAAATGAAATAAATATTGACATGGATGGGATGCTATTCAATTTGTCCTGATCACTGGGCTGCGGTGAGTTCTGACAGAGCACGGTGTAAAACATAAGCTCAGGATGTAATTTCCACTGTCAACATGATGTACAGTATGGCTGTGCCAAATGCACGCCGACAAACTGCACAAGCCCTTCTGGCGAGGGGCGGGGGGAGGCTGTGCTGATAATCGGGAAGCGGGGACGATGGAGCAGCAGGAGAGAGGCCATCACCCTGCGCCCGAGGTGCTGCGAGAGTCTGGCGCTTCCCTGCACGCGTGAGAGCCCGCCTGGCACAGCGAGTGCCTGGGCACGCTGCCGCACGCGTGCCGTGCACCTGCAGCCGGGGCTGTGCCGCCTGGGGTGCTGTGCCGCGGCTGGTTCTGGCTGCAGCTCCCGACGGTTATTTATGGCTCCGCTGCTCACACGTGGCAGAGAGAAGTGGCACTTCCAGCAGTTGGTGAAAGGTCTTTAATAACACGAGGAAATAAATATTGTGCTGGTCTTGGTCCTGTGCACGGGACCTTCGGTGGTGCTTTGCAGCCCTGGGGTGCTTTGAATCCTGCTGCGGCGGGTGCAGGCTGCTGCAGGGGCACGAGCAGGACTGGGGGCTCCTGGGTCCGCTGGCCCTGGAAGAGGTCTGTGGTGTGACAGCCAGAGGGGCGTGCAGGCTGGGAAGAGACATGGCACTGACCCTAGCTGTGGCCTGAAGCTGTGACAGAAGCAGAGAATTTATGGGTGGAGAGAAGAATCCAGTTTGTGGCAGCGAGCCGTGCCACCGCCGGGTCTGGGTCGGTGCTGCTGGGTGGCTCAGGGCTCCGAGGGCTGGAGCTGGCAGCAGGCTGTGCAGAGGGGCTTTGCAGTCTGGGACCCCGGTGTCGTGGAGGCACGGTGGGCTGCACCGCCTGCGTTGCTGCCCGTAGGGAGAGATGCAAACAGCTCAGCTGGATGCAGCTGAACTCTGGACGTGTGAGGCAGCCACCAGCAAACCACCGCAGTTCAGGCGTAGCAGTGAGATGAGAAATATGTTAAATGTAAAGGCAGCATAATGGCTGAGACTCTAAACATCAGGCTGTGGTTCCCACAGCAACAGCAGCCCAGCCCGTGCGTGCTCGGCAGGACTCTCCTCCCGTGGCGGTGGCTGCTCGGCGGCGTGCTCGCGTGCAGCAGGACCGAGCGAGTTGCCTTGGGAACTGTGGGCAGCGCGTCCGCCCGCCGCGAGCAGCGCTGCTGGAGCCGTGCACCCACTGCGACATCTCTGCCCTTGCTTCCTCCTCTCTGCCTTGCCTCTAGCGTGCGTTTGAATTGTTGCCTCTGCTGGTTTGTTGACATTGTTCAGGATTCAGCTGCTTCCTTTCGTACGCTGTAACTCTGGCGAGGCTGAAGGAAGGGGCTCAGCCCGTTTCCGAATGAGCAGCGGCACCGTCCCTGCGTGCGTACGGGGCTGGCTCCGGCACGGGGATTCGGGCCGTGGAGGAGATCAGCGGCTTGGGATCCGCTCAGGGGTGAAACGGTGCGATGAGGGGAAGGAGGAAGGCTCCTCCTGCCCAACTGTCAGCCTCCCCACGTGTTCAGGTCTTCGGCGGGTGCAGAACTGCTGACACTGGCATCGCTGCCTTGTCGGGTTTCTGGCAGGACTTCATAAACCGGCGTGGGGCAGGAGGGGTGTCAGGGTGGGCACGGTGGGAGCCTTCAGCGGCTGCTGGCTGCCTCTCCCCAGGGCTCCCCGTCCAGTCCTTGAGAGCACGTGCACACGGACTGTTTAAGTTCTCTTTCTGGCAGTCGCATTTTTACCAAGTACGACCCGTTTGTACGGGGAATTTGGACGCATCTGGGGGCGTTGCCTGCTGCGGCGTGGCCAGGGCAGGGATGCTGCACAGGGTGTTCTTCCCACGCTCACCGTTTGCCCTGGGTGCTGCCCTGAGGCTGGTGCTCGGGCGCAGCTGCTGCTGTTCGGTTTATTGGCATCTCTCGCTGTCTGGGGAACTTATCCAGAGTAGCCACGAATTTCCCAGATGCGAGACGTTGTGAGGTGCTGTTTGTGGCAGTGGTGCGCTGTGTCTTGTTACACATATCTTCTCTGTATCCACACCAGGGTGATAAAGCAGCTGCGTACGTGTCCTGTTGTTCGTTGTGTCTTGCTCTGGAGCCTGCTGCAGGTGGGGCAGCCTCAGCGCCGCTGGACCGTAGTGTCGGTGTTTGATCGATGAAGGCTGCCGCTGTTCTACCCGGTGAGACTTCTAACGGTGGGGAGGAACGATGCAGCCCATCACCCTTCTGCAGGTCATCTCTCCCCTAGGTGTAGTCTCGGTGTTAAATGTTTTGGTGTTTGATGATAGGGGTGGCGGGAGGAGCTGGCCCCCCAGGAGCGGGGGCAGGAACAGCTCCTGCCCGGGGAGGGATCGCGCTGTTGCCAACAACCTGACGTGGCTGGTGCGGAGATGTCTCAGTAACAAACAGCCCGGCAGGGAAGAGGGGTGGGCTGGCGCGCTCGTGCTTCTGTACCGCGATTCCTGACGTAAAGGTACGCTGCAGACCCTGTGCGCCTTGCCGCATGAAGTGCACGGGGCTCGTGCGTGTGACAGCTGACACGTGCGCGTGGGCGTGGAGTACAGCACGGGTACGTGGAGGGGAGAGCGCCTGCGTGCACCCGAACGGGCACAAAGGTGGACAAAGGAGAGTGCCAGCGCGTAAGAGCGCTCTCCGCTGTGCATGGGGTGGAGCATGGGCGTGGGAATAGGTTTGTGCACGTTGCAGGACACACGGCTTGTGAACCGCGGGTGGGCAGTGATGCCTGACACCGGTGTGGTTCTCAGTAAGCGTTTGTCTGGGCAGGCAGACGCAGAAACGATCGGGCAGGTCGCTGGATGCTTTGGGAGATGATGCTGTCAGGTCACGCTGCAGGAGTGGCGAGGGCAAGGAAATATTTGCCAGCTGCCCCTGCTCTGGACTGCAGGGCTGCTTAGAGTCATGCAGGGCGCTGTGCAGAGCACAGTCCGGGTCCCCCTCTGCGGGGGGTGTCTAGTCCAGGATCGTCCCCTTTCCATTCATCCTCTCCCCCCTCCTGTTAGAGTAACGGACGACAGGAGGTTAACTGCAAACCGGCGAAGGTGTGCGTGTCTCAGGAGTAGTTCTGGCTGTGGCTGGTGTCAGAGCTCTGGTGGAAGCTCCGGGCGTTGGTGCAGGGAGATGGGTGCTGCATCCCCAGCTCCTCCCCAGCTGCTCGCTCAATGCAACCTTCCCTTGGCCTCAGGTCTCGTGCTTGGTGCCTTGCAGGTGGCTTGAAGTTACTCCAGAGCCCTTTCTTAAACTCTTCTCTTTAAAGTCAAGCAGGTGGCGAGTCCTTGAGCAAATGCTTTTCTCCTACCCCGTGGCTGCAGAGGTGAGCCGCCAGGAACACTCCTGCCGGGAAGACCGGCAGCAGAGGCTGGACGGCCGGCACCTCCCGCTGCAGGCGCTGGCATCCCCGGGCGCGAGCCGTGTCTGCGCGTGCGGGGCCGGTGCCGCCTGCCCTGTGCAGCTGCGCGGTGCCGGGGGTGCTGCCCAGACGTCTCCCCGGCGCGGGCGGCGATGACCACAGCCAGCAGCAGACCTCGCTCCTCTCGGGAGCCAGGGCAGCGTGGCGAGGAGCCGCCCTCGGCAGCGGGCGCCTTGTCTCGGGGTCCCTGCTGGGGCACCGTCTGTGGTGGTGAGAGCTCTGCAGCCTGTGCCCTGTGGGACCCGCGGGGCTGGGCGCTGCCGGGGCGCTGGGGCAGGGCAGGGTGGGAGGCGCTGGCTGAGGCGGCGGGGGCAGCGTGGGGGGATGGAGCCCCGCTCTCACACCGGCACTGACACCTTGGCCTTTTCCAGGCTCCTGGGGATGCTCCCGGCTGCCCTGCGCCTTCCTGCGTGAGCCAGCAGAGGATGGAAGCCACTGGCATCGGCTGGGCGAGGGACCCTTCGCCAGGCACTGGGGGGTCGTCCCCCTGAGGATGGGAGGTACAAATGGGCTCGTGACCCGCACAGGCGCCTGCGCTGCCAGACCCCTCGCGCAGCATTCCGGGGCCGCTGCGGGACAGGCAGACGTTGGACACAGCAGCGCATCCTGTTAACTCCTCGGTGGAACCGTACGTGGAACAGCTTCTCTCCGCTTCGTGTGGATGACGGCCGCGGGTGCCCGTGCCCCGCAGACGGCTGTGGAGCTCCCTGTCGGCTGGCGGGGTGGGCGGTGGGCTGCGTGTGACCCCGCTCCCCAGGGACACCGGCGGCAGCCGGGCACGGAGCCGCGCAGCTCTGTCCCTGGGGACAAATGCCAGCTGCCAGACTCTTCTCTGGAGACCCGGGAGCAGCCTGCGAGGCACCAGCAGTGACTGCTTCCGCACTAGCAGCGGGTGGTCCAGGACGCCTGCTGTCACAGATGTGACTCTAGCCCGCTGGGACAGGAGCGCTCCGGCCGCAGGACGCGGCATGCAGCAGGGGTGGGGATCCTCTGCACCGACCCGCGAGCCCCACGCTGCTAGCATGGACCTTCCTCCTCCTCTTCCCTAAAGGATGCTGGTTGCCCGTCTGCAAGCCGCTGCTGATGCAGCCTCCTAGAGCGCCATGGCGAAGGGTCTGCGGGGCGCCGCGTGGACCGTGCTGCTGCTGCTCTGCGCCGTCCCGGAGCTGGGCGCCTGGGCCGTGCGCGTGGCGGGGGAGGACCCCGGTCTCGGGCGGCCGGGGGACCCGGCGCTGCTGGCCGGCGGGCGCGTGAAGCGCGGCTGGGTCTGGAATCAGTTCTTTGTGGTGGAGGAGTACACGGGCACGGAGCCGCTGTACGTGGGGAAGGTAAGGTGACCTCCGTCTCCGGGGGGGCTGAGCCGGGGCAGAGCCGGGGGCTTCCCTGGGGTGTGACCTCCCGGGGCGCGGGGAGGTGGGTGCGGACCCCCACACCTCCCACTGCTGCGGTCCTGAGGCTGAAGGAGCGTTTTGCCTTGGGGTTGCCGGGCTTTGTCCTTTTCTGGGAGCTGTGGAGGAGCTGTCCTGGGGCTCCCGTGTGTTGGGAGGACGCGTTACGCGTGCGCTGATGGAGGCACCGTGCTGCAAGCCAGCCAGAGCCGCCCCGGGGGGCATGAGCTCTCCCCAGGGGAAAGCGCCGAGAGCTCGTGCAGCTGTCTGGTGGCCTCGGCTCTCTGGCCAGGAGTCCAGAGGAGGCTTCAAAATGGGCTTCTTGCTGAGGGGCCATCTGGGATTTCAGAGGCGGTTTGTGTCCGTGTCAGCAGACACTCGAAAGCCGCTCTCCTCCGCCAGGATGCTCAGTGCAGCCACGGCTAATTCAGAGCTCCCCTGGGAAGCCACTCAAGCATCAGGCCCTGTCAAACCCCAGAGGTAGCCTAGCAACCGCCTCATCTCCAAAACGAACCCGCGGACCTACAGCTAACCCACCTTACAGCCCCTTCCCGCATCGCCACCGCGCTGCCTGGCTGCAACCCGCTCCCTGGGAATGCTGCTCCCGGCGGCTGGAGCACCCGGGGCCGGGCGTTCCCCCCGGGCTGGGAGAAGCCGGGGTTCCCCCCAGCAGCGTGCCGGCTCTCCGGGCACCGGCGGGGGTCCGGGACGGTGCTCCCTGCGCTGTGGGGGGCTCGCCCTCCGTGGGTCCCTCCGGCACACCTACGCGCGCTCTGCGAAGGGCCGATACCGCTTCCGTGAAATCTGGGTTCTCTTGCTAATCCTTCTTCTGAACTGTAATTTCCCCTGAGGCTGCTGTCAGTTTGATGTGGATTTCTTTGGGTTTTTCAAATAGAATTATGGGTCAGCACTACTTACAAACTTCTGCATGTGGACAGATCTATTTTAGATAGAAGAGAGGATTAAAGGGAAAAAAGCAGATTTAATTAAGTTGCTAATATTTAAAGAAAATTGATGAACTTGGGCTTTATGAGTTGGAGCAAACAGCGCCTTTATTATGGGCTAGTTTTCATTTGATTTTCTTTCTTTTCCAGCTCCAGAGTAATTTTTTTATTTGTGTATCTGCGCTTTCTGTTTAATCGCTTTTAATAAGGAATGTGCGCCTCTCTTCACATTTAATTTTGATTTAATTATTAGTAAGTAATTAATGGCTTCATAAAATTCCTGGCTGTAGCCTTTTAGGACCAGGAGACTCTTGTCCTGTTCAACAAACCCAACAGATCAGCCTTTCGTCTGCCTTCCAGGCAGCCCCGGCTGCTGCGGGTGCTCTTGTCCTCGGCCGGAGGAGCCGAGCCACGGCGGGGGTCCCCTCTGCTCCCGGGGCTCAGGGGAAGGTGCAGGGGGGCCCTGGGACTGGGGCAGGTCTGCGCCGTGCTGGGGGCACCCAGCTCCGGTCTCCTGCCGTGCCCAGCGGTGGGGGTCCCGGGGAGCGCGGGGGTCCCTGCGGCCGCCGCTGCCACGGCCGGGCTGGGCAGGAGGAAGCGTCCCTGGGACGTGGCCGGGGGCCCGCGGCATCTCCCTCAGATGTCTGCAGTCTGTTACCCGCCCTCCCCCGTTAGTTGTTGTTTAGTCAAGCAGCACAGATTGAGCTCTTTTAATCTTCCCTTGTAAATCAATCTCTGCAGCCCCTTGAGCCCAGGCTCCATTTTTCTTCCGGCGTTCCGGTTTGCAGGGATGCTGGTGTCTGCTCCGAGCAGTCAGCGATGAGCAAATATGTAAAGAGGATGTGCTGGGAGCTCAGCGGGGTTCTGGGAAGAGGTGCGGGGTGGCTCCTCTGTGGGCTAATTACTAATCATGAGCCTGGTGTTCAGCAGGAAAACACAGGTTTCTGCTGCCCGCGCTGCGCAGACGAGGTGCAGCTTCCTTCTGAGGAGCTTGGTCCCCAGCAGAGCACGGGCGAACAGCGGCGGGGGGCTATGGGGCAGCGACGGTGCCAGCATCCCGCGGGGAGCGCCGGGGCGGGACGGCCGGGGTGGGATGCTCCCGCAGACCCCGGCACACCGTCCGGCACGGTCCGAGAGCTGCTGCCCAGCGGGTCCGCGGTCCCGGGGGCTGCGGGGCTCACACCCCCCTTGCTGGCAGAGTGAGGGTCTCCTTCCAGACCCGCCTTGGGAGGTGTTTCGGCACGGGCAGCCGTGCGGGAATGTTGTGTAAAATGCACTGAATCGCCTAATGTGCGGGCCCCTCGCTCATGAAATAAATATATAAACTGTATCTAACAAGACAAATATAATGAAGGCGTCGTAAAAAAAGAGGCAGCGCTGGTATAAATTCTTGCTGGTAGAGCTGTATGTCTGAAGGGTGGATTATAGAACTGCAGTTTGGAAGATTGAATGGCCCATAAACATTTTCATATTTCATTAGCCGATTAATGGACAGTTTTTTCTCTTTTGGGGGGAGGGGACACGACTTTGCTGATTCTAAGCAGAAATCGTAGGAAGCCAATGAAAGCAGCTGATGAAACCTTTCCGGGGGCCTGTCCCGTTATGGATTGTCCCAATTAATGCCCGTGCTGCTCTCTGTCAAGATGCATTCTGCCTGTCCAGTCGCTGTTAATAGATTTCTCATAAGTGGCTGGATTGTAAAAACCTCGTAACTCAGTTTTATGCCACCAATAAAATTATCTCTGGACGTCTGGCCTGGATTCCAGTCAGCTCCTGGTCCCTGGGGAGCTGCTGTTTACCCTTTCTTCTCCTAATTTCAGACATCGTCTTAATTAGAAAACGAAGCAGGGATTGGGTACAAAGGCATCTTCCCCAGGGTCTGTTTTTCCTCCTGGACATCAGCCTCGTTTGCCGCGTTCCTCTGCAGGCTTTGCTGGGGCGGGGGCTCTGGGGTTACCCCCCGCTGTCGCGCCCATCGAGCACCGGAGCTCAGGGGGCTCGTCGCGCCGAGAGCCCCGAGAACAGGGGGCGGCTGCGCTGGGGCAGAGCTGGGGGCTGGGGGTGGGCTGGGGGCAGCCGGGGGGGTGTGGACGGACGCTGGTGGTGGGCTGCCGCTACCCCCCCTCTGCTGTGCAGCGTGAGAGAGGGGTTCCCGCACGGACGGGGTCCTGGGTCCTTGCCCATGGGGAAGCCCCTTTTTCTGGGGTGCTGTCCGGTTGTCCTTCCCTTCTCCAGCATCTCCTAACCCCGCAGGGGTGGGGCTGTCGTTGGTGTGCGGTGTGGGTGGGTGCTGTCGGGACGGGTGACCAGCCCAGTGTAGGGCGGCATAGGCAGGGCTGTGGGGGTCAGTTTATGGGGTCTTCATCCGCGCACAGGTGTCGTTTGGCGGTGGTCTGTGCCGCTCTCCAGTGCGGCCGGAGCAGAGGGATGGGACGGGCGTCACACAGGGACCCTGGGCACCTCGCACAAGGGACCCCACGCCCACGGGGTCTTGGCTGCGGGGGCACAAGCGTGGCCCCAGCCTGCTCCCACCCTCTCCTCTTTCCCTGGCAGATCCACTCGGACTCGGATGAAGGGGACGGCTCCATCAAGTACACTATCTCCGGGGAGGGCGCAGGGACGATCTTCCTCATCGATGAGATCACAGGTGACATCCACGCCACCAAGCGCCTGGACCGGGAGCAGAAAACCTTCTACACGCTGCGGGCTCAGGCCCGCGACCGGCAGACGGACCAGCTGCTGGAGCCCGAGTCGGAGTTCATCATCAAGGTGCAGGACATCAACGACAGCGAGCCGCGCTTCCTGGAGGGGCCCTACATCGGCAGCGTGGCCGAGCTGTCTCCCGTCGGTAGGTCTCCTGGGTGGGAGGAGGTGGGCTGGGAACCCTGCGCGTCTCCTGCCCAACCCTGAGCCTGCGGAGCCCCGCAAAGCCGCCTGCAAATCCCCGGGATTGCATTGAGACCAGAGCTAGGGAGCCGAAAAATAAATAAGGTGGCTTAAGGAAAACAAGTGAACAAATCCTCTGAGCTGATTGCCAGCCTGCGGCTGAGCGCTCGCTCTCAGCCCTAAGCTGTGCCCTGGAGACAGGTCGTGGCGGTGCCAGCTGCTGCTCTGCCTTTACCCGGGTTGTGCTCAGCCCCCTCGCTCCAGACACGGGGGACGCCGAGCGGCTCGCGGCTGCCTGTGGCGCAGATCGGCCTGAGTTGGGGTTTCTCCCTCTCTGCCTGTGCCCCAGCCCCTCCCCAGCCCACCCTCCATGTCTGCTGCTCTGCAGAGCCCCGCGGCTGCCCGGCCACCCCTGTGCATCCCGTGCAGCACGGCCGGGACCCCCGGGGGCCAGGCGCCGTTGGCTGAGATCGGGGAGCTCCTGTCCCCTGTGGCAGCAGCGTGGCTTCCCCTGGGAGCGGTGCTGGGAGGGGTACGGGTGGATGGCTGAGCCGCGGCGCTGCTGCCCTCGCTGCCCGTGCCGGCCGGTGCGGGGTTCCCTCGCTGCGGAGCACAGCTGGAGCCCGGGGAGCGTGGCGGCGGCTGCGCTGCCCAGGGTGTCCCCGCGCCCGTCCCCCTGGGCTGTCGGTTGTCCCCGTCCAGGGGCCGGAGCATGTAGCAGGCTGCACGTGCTGGCAGGCGCTGCGGGCAGGGGACCGTAAATCACGGTTCTCCAAAGGCTGCGTCAGGGTGGAGGGCTGCCTGCAAGAGACGGACTGACATCGGAGATAGGGCAGGTCCCCGGCACTGTCGGCGAGGGATGTGTCGGCGAGGGCGGGTGACAGTGCCAGGAGGGCAGCGAGCTCCTGGGGAGGGCAGCTGGGGGCTGAGCCGCACGAGGGGCTCGGCAGGGCCGGGAAGCGCCGGGTCCTGCTGTGCTGGTGCGGGAAGGTCTGGCTGAAGGGACAGCCTGGGAACGGGGCAGGGGACGGCGCTCGGTCTGTGCTGCCCCAGGACGGGGCTCTGGCTCGCCGGGGTTGGTGTGCGGCGTGTTGTGAGACTGGTGCACGGAGGTGCGGGAATTGCCTCCACCCGAGGAGCTGCTGCTGCCTGGATCTCTGTTGAGGGATGGAGAACAATCTCTCCTGAGGCATCCCAAGCTCTCCTTCCTCTTCCATTCACCTGCGCAAATCCCTTCCCAGACAGTGACCCCTTGGGCTGCAGCCGCGCGCGCCTGGGGAGGGGAAAGGCAGCACGCGGGCAGCAAAGCAGGAGGCATCCAGTTCCCAAAGGGAAGAAAGAAATTAAATTACTCTGTTTTGCTCAAACAACGTTTAAAAAGGAAGAAATTCTTGACTCTGAGTATTAGACAAGGATCCCAGTTCTTTGAAAATCGCTAACAATTATGGAGCTGCCTGATCAGACTGATGAGAACAAGACATATCAAAGGAGACAGTTTCTATGCGAAACTGCAGATCAGAGGGAGAAAGAAACACGGTTTCACAACATGAAAGGAGGCGATTCCTGCAAATTAAAATACTCGAGTTAAAAGTAAAGAGGAGTAATGTGAACAGTGTGGGCTGTGCTTCCAAGCTGCGTGCTCGGAGCCAGGAGCCTGTTCTGCTTTCCAGGCTGATGTCTGCCTGCGACAACCTCGGAGCCTTCTGCAGCCTGGCCGTCCCCTGCTCTCGGCTCCGCTTGGGTGCAGATGTTCTCCGGGATCGCCAGCGTTTCTGGTTGAGCCGTGCTCTCTGCTGGGGTGCGGGCTGGGGTGCGGACGCGTCGGGAGGGAGGGCAGCTCTCCAGCTTGGAGCTGGTTTGCAGGGAGCTGTTCCCTGTCCCTGCTGCTCTGACAGCCTTCGCTCTGTGCCCCGGGCTGGAGAGGGGAGGGTGACCGACCCCCTTCTTCCTCCTCTGGTGCTCCTGCCTTCCCAGACCGCGCTGGGGTTTGTGCTGGGGGCTGCCCAGTGGGTGGGTTTCCTTCCCGCTGACGGCAGCGATCGGCTGCAGCCCCCGTCCCTGCCGGGAGCCGTCCCAGCTCCCAGAGGCGGGCACCTTCCTGGGGCGCAACGAGGAATAAAACAAACACGGTCAGATCCGCTGGGTGACAGCAGGAGCAGATCAAAGGACTTTATTTGCATAATGAAGGAGTACTAATTGGGAGGGAAAGTCATTTGATTTCCTAGTGCCTAAGAGGGAATGACAAATGAGAGACCTGCACAGACCCCTCGGAGCAGCTGGGAGCGCCTTGCAGCCACCTGCCCCTTGCTCTGCGCTGGGGCCGGGGCAGCCGGTTTGTGCAGCGACGGCACACGTGCCGCTTCCGCTGGTGAGATTCAGTCAGGGTGGAGGAGCCTCTTTGCTCCAGGATCTTGTCTTGACAGTGGCCAAAGTGGATTATGGAGGAGGAACAGCACGCACAGCTGTGTGATGCTCCTCTTAATGCTCTCCCAGCCAGCAGCTGGTTTCACCTCGGGGGTTTTCTTCAGCTGTGGGGGGTTTCTGGGGGATTAGTCAACTTCAGTGTCTGTCTTCGTGAACTCAGACTCGCCATAAACCTCCGCAAAGGGACAGGAAGAGGGGTTGCTCTGACGGATCAGAGATGGTCAGGAGGGTAGGGCCAGAGTCGGGGGTCTGTGAGGGGCAGAAGTGGTGCTTTGTCCCTGGGGAGGTCAATGTTTTCTGCACACAGAGCACAGACCTGAGGCTGGCGCTGGGCTCCTGCACTTGGAGGAAGCGCGTCCCGAATGGCAGCTGACCCAGCGGTTCTGTCTGGGCTCCGTGGCGTGGCGGGACCAGCTGCCAGGACAGTCTTCAAACGGCTTGTCTCCAGAACCTCCGTCTGGCCGGGGGCTGCGGGGGCACCGGGAGAAGTGGGGCGGCTGCTGAGGACCGTTGGCAGGCAGCGGGGCACAGAGCCGTCGAGCGCTGCTGTCGGGTGCAGGGGAGGCAGGTCTGGCCCGGTGCTGGGGGGTGGCAGGGGCGGCAGCGGGATCTGCAGCGGGACAGGGGCTCTCCCTGCTCGCCCTCCCCGAGGGAGCGGCGCCTCGTCCAGCGCGGGGCTGTCGTGCGCTGTGTCCGCCTGGGCAGGGGCTGGCGGTGCTGCTGGGGCCGCTGCCTGGGTACCCCAGGGCACATCAGTCCAAAGTGCCCGAGTGGATCGGAGTCTCGTACCGAAGGAACAGACCTGCAGCTGCCGATGAAGGTACGATGGGACCCAGCCAGCTGCCTGGGAACTGCAGGGGCGTCACTTTGTACCAGGAGATGCTAAAACTGGCGGTGCTTTGGGCTCCCTTCCTGAGCTCCCCGGGGTCTGCTCAACAGCTGTCTGCCGCACGCAGGCGGGAGCTCAAACCCAGCACACGAGGCCGCTCGCTGGTTGCGCAGAGTGGGTGCTGCAGCCCGGAGCTCGCTTCTCGGCTGTCTGGGGAGCACGCAGAGCCCAGAGGGAAGGGACACGCTAGGAAAAGCGCATCCTCTCATCAGAACACCACTCTTCCCGTGGTGCGTTTTTCTCTCCTTATTTCTCTGTGTAGCACAAAGTCCAGATTAGAGACGATTTGGCTGTACAGACAGAAACTTGGGGTCAAGCCGTGACTCTAGCACAAAGCTGGCTGAATGCAGAAGTGATTATTGTGAAGGGAAATTGGTTAATCTCCAAGCTGGAAGCAGAGAAAAACACTTAGTTTAGCATGCAGCGAGAACACTTGCAGGCAGTCTGATCCTTTTTTTTTTCCATGATAGAAAGTGCTCAAAACACTTGTGTGCAGCAGGTAGGTGGGAGCTGGGGCTTGCCCTTTCTGTTGGTCCTCGGTGAGAGTCCCCCTTCCCCTTCTCGGTCGTGGTGCGAGCTCTGAGCCCTCTGCCCTGCGCACCCGAGCAGCTGCTGCACCCTCTCCTCCGGTCTGTGTGCACTGAGCCGCTGGGGAATGCGCGGGTTTGCTCCCCCAGCACCACTTTTACCTGGCTCGGTGCCGGGATGCCGTGTGCGGTGGGTTTCTGCGGCAGACACCCCGCAGGATGTTTCTGCAGCTGTGTGCTGGTGTGATTCTGCCCCAGCCGGGTTCGCTCCCTCAGGCTTGGGGCGCGACAGCTCTGCCGTCAATCTGCTTTGGGTCGGATTTGGCTTTCTACCAAGTCAGGATGTTCCCGAGATTGCAAGAAACTCACTTCTGCTCCAGTAATTTTTAAGCTCCTCTGGTGTATTTCCTCCCTGCTGTCCTGACTGCTTGTTCCCGGGGCGCAGCCGCCACGGCGGTGCAGGACAGCAGCTGTGACTTGCGTTGCCTGTGAAATCCCAGTCCTCCCAGTGCCTGTGAAATCCCAGTCCTCCCAGTGCCTGTGAAATCCCAGTCCTCCCAGTGCCCGGGGTGGCAGCGCTGCACGCTGGCGCCGGTCCAGGGCACGTGGCCGTGCGTGCGAAGCGCTCGTCCCAGGGTCCGGTACATCCCGCAGGGCTGTCCTGGAGCCGGCCGGTCGGCCCCGCAGGGTGCTCGGAGCACGGGCACAGGGTGGTCCTGCGGGCTCAGCCCGAGCGGGAGGTGCCGGCTGCGGCCCCAGCGCTGGTTGGAGAGCGGCCGGAGGCTGCTGCCGGCACCGGGGAAGGGGCGATGGTGGCCGTGGGGACCGCAGCCCCGTTCAGCAGGCGTTGGCTCTTCCCTCTTTGCAGGCCCGGAGCCTGGCCGGACGGCTGTCCCCGGGGAAGGGACGGGTCCCGTCGGCCTGCTTGTGGATTCAGCGCAGGGCCCGCTGGCTGGCGGATGTGTCTGGGGTCTGCTGTCGACATTTACTTTGCCCGAACGTGTTTGCAGTGAGCGGCATAGCAAGTGGCCTGCAGCCAGGAGCCTCCGCGCGCAGGCGGCCGGCACCTCCCAGGGTCCCTGAAGCGCCCCAGAGGCGGCGGATCCTGCGGGGACGGTGGGGACGGGTGCTGGGACAGCGCTGCGGCAGCGTTTCAGGGGCTCTGCAGGGGCCCCTCCAGCCGAGCCGAGGCACTGGCCAGCGGCCGCCCGGGCAGGGCTGGGGAGCTGGGGTGGCTGGTGGCCGGGGTCTGTGTCCCCTCCTGTCCCCGTCCCGCGGGCGCTGGATCGGCCGGTGCTCTGCGGGGAATTGCTCGGGGGGTGGGGGTCCTGCCCCCTTTCCTCTGGGGGAGGCACAGTCTGGTCTGTGCCAGGTCGCAGCTCTGCAGCAGGAGTGGGACGGACTCGGAGTCGTTAATTTACGTCAAGTCGTTGATTTCCTCTGGTTCTGTGGGGCGAGCTGGCCAGGGGAGGAACCGAGGTCTTTATCTCGTTTTGCATGTCTAATTATCTCTCTGGAGATGAGTTCAGGCATCCCGGTTGTGGGAGGTGGTTTGTACATACATGATGGATGTTTGGATTTTGTTTGTTGTATCTCTCACGTCTCAGGCACTCGCCAGGACACGGAATACGAGCCGTGCGCGCTGTCCTGGCTGCGGGCAGCGCTGTGCTCGGGGAGCAGGGACCAGCGCCGAGCAGGGGCGGGAGCCGGCGTCTCCACAGGACGGGGGGATCAGGTTAAAGTGGAGTTCAAGACCTTTGTTCTTCAGGCTGAAAGAGAGGAGGAGGGACGGGTGGAAAAGGGATAAGTGGGAGCTGAGAGAGGATGCTGGAAAGCTGGACTCTGGGATTCCTGATGCCCTGTAGGTGACCTTGAGCAGGCTGCGTTGCATCCTCATGGGCGGGGAGTCAGGGCATCAAGTGGGGTTAATGTTCCCTGCCTGCCTGTTGTTGCTCCTCTGTTAATGAGGTGCTGTGAGGGGAAGAGCCTTCCTCACCTTCAGGGCTGCTGCTTTCAGCCTAAGGGCAGCACGTCCTGCTCCTGCCGCCTCTGAGCTGAGGCGCCTTGCTGCAACGCTCCTCGAGCTGCTTGGATTCCCCTTGCGCTGGGGTGGAAAGCACTGGTCCCAAACACGGGGTCACGCCTGGGACCCGGCAGCCTGGATCTGCCGCCCTGCAGCCCTTTTGCTCCAGGAGCCGTCTGTGCTGGCACCGGAAAATTGGGAGCAGCAACCCGCCTGTCCTGTCCGGGGCACGGCTTAAAATGGAGAAACAAAAAGGCACAGAAGGAGCCCGACCTGTTGCCGGGGGCAGCTCCTGCTTTTTGTGATTCTCAGGCTTTGGCACCTGCAGCATCCCTGGCAGGGCTTCTGTTCTGCTGCAGCTGGGAGATGGGTGCTTAGAGACCCTGTGCCACGGACCTTCCCTTCTCTGGTCCCTTCCTCCCAGCTGGCTGATCAGGAGCTTCCCCAGGGCACGCGCCGGGGTGCTGAGGGGATGTGCTGCTGCTGGTGTGGGGGTGACCTGCCGTGGCTCTTCCCTGGCGAAAGCGCTGCGTGGTGGCGGGCAGGGGAGCAGGAGGCAGGACCGGCCCTTTCGAGGAAATGCAGCAACAGTATTTCCTGAACAGCCGCCTTCACGACAGGGAGCTGTGTTGCTGTGGTGTAATCTGGACGTGCCTGGCAGGGATGCACCATAACTTCACTGGAGACAGCAAAGCATAAATAAGTCAACTCCACCTAGCTTGTTGCTAAGACCGAGGAGGGGGATTCTCCTGTTATCAGCAGAGCTGCAGCTCTGAGAAGATGGCCAGAGAGAAGGAAAAGCAACCATGGTAACTGCTCATTTTCTTCTGCGAACACCCTTTCCAGGAGATCAGAAGCAAACTGGACGAGGGGAGTGTGTGCATCCCAGCTGCTCGCAGCGGTGTTGCTGTCGCTGTTGCCTCGTCTCCTGCCGAGTCCAGGCTGGGCTGGTGCAGAAGCGCCCTGGCTGCCTGGCTTGGCTGCAGGCTGTGGGCTGGGGTCTCCTGGTGGGAGCAGAGGAAGGCACCAGGGACTGCAGGTCCTCATCCTCTATCTGGATGGTTCCAGCTCCATTTCTGCCCACTGTGATGTGGGAACAGAGACTGCTGCTGACCTTGTGTGTCCTTCTGGTGTGTGGGAACATAATGGGTCTAGACTCGGATGCTGACGGCTAGTGCTAAGCCTGGCTCTGGGTTATTCACGGCGTGAGCCTAGCCAAGACCAGCCGGTGAGGTTGTGGCACATGGATGGATGCACTGCAGGACAGAAAGGTTTCTGGAGCAGTGTGGTACCTCACTCTGGACCAGAGGGGGCTCAGCAGCCGTAAGAGGAGCACGGGGCAGAGCAGAGCCGCTGGATGCAGCCGTGTGAGCTGCAAGAAGCGGAATTTACCTATTGCAAAAAGTGCAATCGCTGCTGGGGATCTTGTCTGTTAAAAATTACCGGCTTCCCTGCCAGCCTTGGCAGCATCTTGCAGCAAGGAGTTTCCCAGTGGGTTTGATCTTTCCTATGAGCAGCTCAGGGCTCTTCTCCCCACCCTGGACCTCATCCCACCAGAGAGGGGGCTGGTGCCAGTGCCTGACCTCTGGGGCAGGGATGCTCTGAGTCTGGAGCTGGAGGGGGAGCTGGGCAGCACGTCCTCACAGGTTTTTGGTCACACCTCTCCTTTCTCAGAGGTGCAGGATTAGGCTTCCCCTCCTTCCTCCCTCCTGTTGTCTCTGTAGATCTCAGCCCCTTTGCTCCTGGCCCCATTCTCATGTCCTGGGTCCTGCTTCTGTCAAATTGAACATGATGTCAAATTAAAGCCATCACCGGGACAGCTGGAGTGAAGCACCCAGTTTAATGAGGCAGTGTTGAAAATCAATAACTTAATTGCAGACATCTGATGGACTTTTATCCAATTTATAGTCCTCCTGCCCTGCTACGTGTAGAGCATGAGGACGTGGTGCTGTGTCTGGCTCTGGGCAAGCAAAAGCCTTTCCTCTGCTGGGGCTGTTGTCCCTGCGCAGGTCTGTCGGCTGCAGCGGATCCGGCCCCGGCTGGAGGTGGCCGTGCTGCTCGGTGCGGCCGGGAAAGGGACAGCTGTGGTTACAGCATCTCCCCACAGCTCCTTCCCAGAGGGTGCAGCAGAAATCTGCTGGGAGAAAAGCTCTCGTCTGTTCAGAGCAGCGATCTCCTGGAGAGCGGGTCCTGCCGAGGGCCGGTGCCTCCTGCCGCCGCCGGACAAACGGGGCGTTCGCAGCAGGGTCTGGAGCCCTGGCGCTGGGGCCGCTGGGGGAGGCAGCGCTGCGCTTGCACCCGGCCGCTCTCCTTTCCATCAGCACCTGTGAGTGACCAGCGCTGGCCCCCGGCCCCTGGCCCTGAGCTTCCCTTGCTCTCCTCGCCTCCTCCCTGACTTCTCGCTCTCCTCCTTGTCCCTGCTGCAGGCACCTCCGTGATGCAGGTGATGGCGTCTGATGCTGATGACCCCACGTACGGGAGCAGCGCCCGGGTGGTCTACAGCGTGCTGGAGGGCGAGCAGCACTTTACGGTGGACAGTAAAACAGGTGAGCAGCAGGCGGCCACGCTGGCGCCGTCCGTGCGGGGCGTTGGAGACCTGCAGTCCTGCGCCTCTGTGCTGGCTGGTGGTGCTGGGGTACCCGCGCCGTGGGCGTTGCTGGTGTTGGAGGGGAAGCTGGCCACCGCTGCTGTGCCTGCAGCACCAGCGAGCCCCGCAGCTGCCAGCCCAGGGCACCCTGCCTGCGCCCGCCCCGGCCAGAGCCCCCGTGCTCCTCGCCCAGCGCAGGGTGCACCCGCGGGCACGTAAAACCTCAGTGTGAAAGGTTTAAGTACTACCAGAGGGGCCTCACCAAAGGCTGCGCTGTTATCACCAGGGCTTTGATTAAAGGTAACACTTTAAATTAAGGATCGGTTTATAAATGTTCTATTAATATTTAATGAAAGAACAGTAGAAGCTGCTCCATTCCTTAATAACTTATAATAGAGCCTGTTGTAAAATGCCTCTGCCGTAAATCCCTGGCAGATGATGCTCTGACATACTGGTTAGAGCAGACCATAACCAGGAGACGTTGGGGTATATATTCTCCTTGCCTCCCAGGAGTGTGACTCTCATTACCCTTAATGGGAGCCTTGCAAGCTTTCTAAGGAGGGAAGACACTCAAATGCTAATAAGAGGTATTTAAGGCACAAAGCATGCAGTAAAGTACCCACAGTTTAATGAAAAATTGTCAAAGGACAAGCAGCTGGGTAGCTGCCGCTCTTGCTGGAAAGCGGGACAGCAAGGTCCTCCCCCAGCCGCTGAGATCAGCCCCTGGGCTGGAGGCTGGCCCGTGTCTGTGCTGACGGGTATTTTCTGAGGCTGTTTCTATGGAGGAGTGAAATCTGTTCGAAGGCTGCGGCGTAAGGAAGGTCTGTGTGCCTGAGCCTCTGCAGATGCGACGGCGTGCCGTGCCCCCGGCCGCCCTGCGGGACGGGTCCGGTCTGGGCAGCTCCTGTGCACACCCGACAGCAGAGCGGGGACACCGGGGACACGCCTGGACAGGGGCTGGTGCGGTGCGGAGAGCGCAGGAACCAGCCGGGGGCTGCACCCCTGGCCCAGGAGCTGCCGGGCTTTCCTCTCCCGGATTTGCTGTTTTTTATTGGGAGGGGGAGGTGGGTGACCACTGGGCTGAACACTGGAAATTCGGGTGCGTTGAGATCCTGTTAATGTGAGACAGCTTTGTGTGCGAGGGAGCCTGGCTGCTGGAATGAAGAGGGACCGTTGGGAGCAAAAGGCACAAGCCAGGACGCGCCGAGGCTCAGCTTCCTCCAACAACATTAATGCTCTGTATTAAGGTGTAAACTGAAATGTGCCCCGCGGGACTGTGGTGAGAATTAATGTCACTCTGGGAATCCGAGCTTCTTGATTCCTTGACTTTCTGTGTCTTAATTCTCAAGCTGGTTGTTTTGTACGCCGGGGGGTGTTGATTTACTGTTCTGTTTGCTTGTGATTCATAAACCAGAAACTGCTGACAGCTGCAGAAGAGTCCTCGCCCCCTCTTGAGCGTGTCTGTTTCCAGAATATCTGACCGCTAAGGCAGAGGCTGGGGCTGACTCTTTGGTGATGTCTGAGCTGCAAAGAGCCTTTCGCAGCCTCCCCTGGGCTCCAGGAACAGGGTGTGCAGCTGAAGGTGCTGCAGCCTGTCCTGCACTGCCCGTGGCCCCGTGCCCGGCGTGAGCTGCGTGCCCACGGTCAGCGCTGGCTGCTGGCGGCGGCAGGGACGGCACTGGTGATGCTGGGGGGGGGGGAGGTTGTTCCATCGTGTCTCTTTGTCACTGGCAGGAACCAGCACATCCATCCAAGCAAATCCCGTCTTGCTCCTGCTCTGCACTTTCAGTACTCCAGATGGGAATGCTGGTCTGACTGCCCTGGGTGGCCCCGCTTCTGCCCTGAGCGTAACATTTAATTATCCACAGCAGCAGCATGACTCCCAGAGCCACAGTGGTTATTAATGGCCATAAGAAGAGCCATAAAAACCTGGCATGTTACATTTCTTAGAGTATATGGTAATGAAGAACAGTTTGGTTTCCCCTTTTGGTTTTGACCTCCTCCTCCACCTTTTCCTGCAGGTCTGTACGTACGTTTGCTCCCTCGCACACCGCTTAAGCCCGTGACTCCTTCCAGTGCGGGTTCCCTCTTCCTTTCCTGCCTTTACAACCAGCAATTTTCACACTGTCCTTCACAGCACAGGTGCTGCAGTGCAAGTGTGGTTTGCACACTCGTGCAGAGGATACGGACTGTGTCTAGGTTGCTCCGTTTGTCTCCTGTTCTGGGGTGTTGCTAGCTGTAGTGTTCAGCTGGGATTTCGGGTTGGGTGGACCTTTCAAAGGCAGACGCAAACCGCCTGGACGCCATGCAGAGATATTGACTGCTGCAGAACAGTCACAGCAGGTGACATCAGAGACCTCGTGGTATTCGGTGCTTTCCTAAAAGCCCAGGTTGTCAGTTCAGGAGAGTGCATGGGAATCTTCCTTTTCACTGCAAGAAAGAGGTTGTTCTTGAGATCCGTCGGTGTGCTGTGTGCAGGGGAAAGGCAGAAGCACGCAGAGGGCTCGCTGGAAGGCAGTCTAGTATTTATGGTTCCTTAAAGCAGCTCCTGAGTTCCAGAGCCTGCCGCCTGCTTTGGTGAGTTGGCTGGTGAGGCTTAGAGGAGCGTGTGCCAGGGAGAGCGGGCAGGAAATGCTGGGCTGGTACGGTGAAGTGTCTGGTTATTTGTGTGCGGTCATCGGTTGTTCATCCTCACCCGTCACCCTGTCCGGAGCCCTGGTCCCGGGTGGAAGGGGTGGACTGGGAGCGGTGGTGTTGCTGGGATCACGCTGTGCGCTGAATGGTGCTGATGAGCTGTCGGGTCTGTGTGGTGCGGCGGTGGGAGGCAGAGCGTGTTTCTCTGCTGCTCTTGCCAGTTAAAAACGCTGCTCGGTGCCTGGAAACACAGCTGTCGGTACGTGCGTGTTTGTGTGCGCTCAGGCTTCGCGCGGGGCTGTGCCCGGTCCCAGAAGCTTTCGCCAGAGCTGTGCACAGGGACAAGGGACCGCGGGCATGGGTGACGGGAGTCTGCAGAGAAGCCGCGCTCATTTAGGGCGCTCTAATTAGCGAGACAATGTCAGCAGTCCTTTTCACAGGCTGGTGCAGGAATTTCAGTTGGTTTGGGACCAAATTATATGTTTGGTCATCTTGAGGAAATTAGGGTATAGCTGCTGGGAATCGATACGAAATGCTGAGGGGTTTAGCTGCTGAAAGCAGAGGCAAAGGAGGGGTGAGTGCTGTCCATCGGCCTGCGCTGGCAGCCGCCTCTCTCTGAGCAGCAGCAGCATCTCTGTCTCTGCGGGAGCTGCCGTGGGAGCTCTGGGCACACGGGTTTGAAAAGGGCTTGGCCACCGCTGCGAAAGGTCCCGTGTTAGAAATGTGCCGCATCCCTCAGCCGCGATAGCTGTGCGACTCCGCGCCCTTCTGATTAATTGCTGCTTAGCTTGGCTACGCTGCGGCACCAGTAGTTTCCATTTCTGGATCCCAGCTCTGTCCCTTGTTTGCTGAAGAGCCGTGAACCTCCCGAGCCTGGTGCCTTGCTCGGGGCACCTGCAGCTTCTGCCTCCCCGATGGTCCTGGGCTGCAGGATGGGGAGGGGGCCGTGCATGCAGGTGGGTGGAGAGCTGGTTCCTGGGGCTGAGACCCCGTCTGCGGTGGCTGAGCTCCGCCGGGACGCAGCCTCCAGCAGCGCTCGTGTCCCGGCAGATCCGTCGGTGTTTGTGTGTTGCTGCCGGCGGCTGTGGGCACAGCTGAGGAACCTGCAGCCTGTTTGGCGGGCGCCTGGCCGCCCTTGGGCTGGGGCACAGAGCTGTTTGCTTTGCCTGGCCGAGCTGCTGGGGGGTGAATCTGCTTTGTCCGGACAGGAGGGGATAGAGACGGCAGAGCCAGGATCTCCTCAGAGGTGCACAGTAGAAAGACACAAACGGCAGGAAGAGACCTTTCAGCGTGAAGGTGGCATTTCCATCCTTGGAGATGCTCGACACCTGACTGGACGTGGCCCTCCTGCCTTTGGAGACCCCCTGCTCTGAGCTGTGCTCGGACCAGGGACCTCCCGAGGATGCTGCCACGAGCATTGCTCCGTGACTCTCTGGCTCTGCGGTTTGTGGCCGGGAGCGCGTTCCTCCTGACCACCCTCAGCTGGAGCATCCCTTGTCCGGAGGGGCTCCAAGGATGTGGACGTCTGAGCTGGAAGTATCCAGGAGCAGAGCAAATCCCGTAACGATGGGATTCCTGGAAGGCAGTTACCTGCGGAGGGCTTCGTCCTGCTTTGTTTTTATCACCTGAAGAGCGTCTGCTGCCTGAGCAGATTTGATGGTGTTTATGTGATGCTCTAAGTGTCCCCTTGCCTGGTAATTACACTGATTAATCTGGATCGTGCTGGAAAGCCACATGTACCTTGTACCAGAGGGTATGCCACCGTGCGTCTGTATTATTCAACTATAACAGATGCTGACAAGAGCGAGGGAGCTGAGTCTGAGCTGGAGGTTGTTTTTGCTTTGTTAGCAGTGTCTGGGAAGGACAAAATTTGGCAGGAAATCTGGCTGGAAAGAAGGCGAGTCCTGGTGGATGATAGCGAGGACTTTTCCATGTTCTGCACCCGGCAGTGGGGGTCTCTGCCTCCTCTGTGTGCCCTGAGAGCAGGTCCGCCGCCATCGTGTGCTGCTGCTTCTGCAGAGTCCCTGGGGGCCAGGCTTGGGACCAGCGGCTCCGGTGGCTCTAGGAGATGGGACCATGCACGGTTGCTGCTGGTGGGTGTTTCTGGCAGCACTTGGTGCCACGTTCAAGGCGTTGGTGTGGAGTGCGTTTGGAGACCCTGGTTCGTCAAGGAGGACGTGGCCCCTCAGCCTAAAGACAAAGCCAGCGTGACGCCTCGGTGGTAGCCCGGTGTCCCCGCGCAGTTCCCGGTGACAGCCCGTCTGCTGGGGGGCTGGGGATGGGGCAGTTCAGCTGCATCAGAGCCCCACTCTTCCGGGGGGCTGGACAAGCTGCGCACATCTCGGCAGGAGGCTCACAGCCTGCAGCCTGGTCAGGGACGAGGATTTTTCTGCCTTCTGCCGCCAGAAGGACCGGGGCTGGCTGGGGCTGCTCGTCTGCCCTGCGCACGCCAAACGGCCCTGGCTGGCTCCCCGCTGGGACACGTAACCTTGGAGCTGTTCCGGGAAGCGTCTGAGCGCTTTCCTCCCATCTCGCTCCGCATATTACGAGCAGCTCAGTGAAGTCGTTACGGCTTTGGTGAGCGCACGAGCTTTTTCCCTCTCATCCCAATTCATCACTATTGTGCTGACATGAATCATTTTCATCATAAAATGTTTCAGACCCTGTTAATTAGCAGAATAGCTTAAATTTCAATGAGATAGTGCCTGCCCAGAAATAAGGGGTTTGTGTTCACAGTGGAGCGGCAGGAGGGGCCAGTCCCCGCAGCCCTGGGGCTTGTGCGCGGCCCCTGCTCTGCCCGCGGCCGGGAGGCTGCTGCTCTCGCGGGGACGCGTGCCCGCAGCCGCCGGGATGAGGCGGGGGGGACTCCGGGTCAGATGGCTTCCTCTGCACGGAGCCGGGATGGGTGAGGGAGTCGGTGCAGACCCTGCGCCCCGTCGCAGGGCGAACAGCCGCCGTCGTCCCGCGGAGGGGCTGGGATGCTCCCTCGCTGGCGTTCGGCAGCGCTCTGTGCTGCGTCTCGCCCGCCGCTGGCCGGAGCGTGGCCCTCGGTGATGGAGTGACAGAAGGGCTGAGAGTCACCCGGTGCGTGAACAGAGAGACGCCGGGGGTGCTGGAGGGGTGGCGGGCGAGGCAGAGCCCCCTCCTGATGACGAGGCTGAAGGCAGCGGGAGTCGGGGTAATTACAGAGGGACGAGGGAAGCCGGGTGGAGTTGCTGTCCGTGAGAGCTGGGGAGCTGCAAGGATCCCCAATGGTGATTATGTCTTTATAATAAATCCTAACAGTGATAGTCGTCGGAATAATTGCTGGTTTCAGAGAGCAGGGAGAGAGAAATGTCTCTGGGACGGTGTTGGCAGCTCCTGCTGCACCTGCGGTGCCCTGCCCGGGTGCGGTGGGATTTCCTCCTCCCAGCTCGGTGGCATTTCCAGCTGCCGCCCCAGGGCAGAGTCATCGCTCTCTTTCATTCTCAGATATTTCTTCTCCGCTTTGTTTCCATGTAAATGGAACACTCCGGGTGAGGTGGGGGCTGTAACTTCCCGTTCGCAGTGTTCTCTGGGTTTTACTGCTCTCTGTTTCTTGTTCTGCATTCCTTTATGTTTAATTCTGGTCATTTCCCACAAGCCCAGATGACTGCTGAAGACCTATAAACGCTTTTTTTTTCATAAAATACTTTGTTTCATTAGCAGTCCTGATGTTCCATACATTCTGTTAGCCTTTATGGTCTCCAGTGCGTTCTCAGCCCCCGCACAGACCATGTGCAGCCGCCTCTGCCCTCGTTAACTGGAGGGACGCTGGAGGACGGGGGGTTTCGTGCAGAGGACTTCTGGAGATACGCCGCCCTCCCTCATTCCCCGGGTGGACGCTGGGGGGTCTCCAGGCGTGCCGGGGCCTCCGGGCGCCTGTGAAAGGGAGCTGGGCTGTGGGGGATTGTGCCGGGGGATGTGGAGGCTCAGCCCCGGCTCTCCCACAGCCTCCCCGTGCGAACGCGGCGCTGGCCCCGTGCAGCCCCCGCAGTGGGCAGCTCTCCGGCTCCTGCGCCTCTGCCTCCTCCAGCCTCCCCCGGGCCGGGGTCTTGCCCTGTCCGAGCGGCGCAGCCCCGGAGGAGCAGCAGTCAGGAGCCCTCTGCGGATCCCCGGACCTGCTGGGGTCAGGTTGGGCCCGTGGCCATTCCTGGGCTCCGGGGGGTCGTCAGGACGTTTCCTCCTGGTGGCAACCCTCTGGGCTTGTCCTTCCTCCCCTCAGCTGGCGTTTGCGTTCTGGTCTCTGTGGGAGGTTTGCTCCCCTTCGCGCGGGGCCGGGCAGACGCTGGTTGTTGGCGTCGCTGTGCCCCTGGGGAGCGGCGGCCGGCAGCACCCGGGGCTGCCTCGGGAGGAGCATCACCAGCGCTGGGGGGTGACCGGTCCCTCCCGCCCAGCGCTGGGGGTGACAGGAGCGCTGTGCCTGGCTTGGGGCTGACAGGCGTAAGGGAGACGCGGGCACGCCGGGTGAGTCCAGGGAAGGGCCGCGAGGACTGGGGAGGGTGGAGGAGCTGCCGTACGCAGAGCCCGGGGGATCTGTGCAGCTGGGGCTGGGACGAGGCGATTTCCAGCAGCCCTTCCAGCCTCGCCCCGTCCGGGACTCCGCGGTGCCCACGCTGTCCTGCCCTCCCCAGGGGTGATCCGCACGGCCGTGGCTGACCTGGACCGCGAGACGCAGGACCGGTACGAGGTGGTGATCCGCGCCACGGACATGGCGGGACAGCTGGGTGGCCTGTCCGGATCCACCACCGTCACCATCGTAGTCACCGACGTCAATGACAACCCGCCGCGCTTCCCGCAGAGTAAGTCCGGCGGCAGCGGGGGGAGCCCTGGGCCGGGGGGTCTGGGCGGCCCTCGCGGTCCAAGGGTGCCCCGGGGGCGTGCGAGGGGCCGAGAAGGCTGGAGGGGGTTCCCGGGCAGCAGCAGTGACCCTGGGACCTCTTTCTCCTCCAGAGATGTATCAGTTCAGCGTTGTCGAAACTGCCCCCGTGGGCACGGCCATCGGGAGGGTGAAGGCAGAGGACTCCGACGTCGGGGAGAACACGGACATGACGTATCAGGTGAAGGATGAGGAGGGGATGGAGATGTTCAAAGTCACCACGGACAGCAATACCCAGGAGGCTGTCATCACGGTGCAGAAGGTGAGAGCTGAGGAAGCTGGTTGGGTTGGGGGCACAGATCTCTAGGGGGACCCTTTCCTCTGGGGACTCCTGCTGCCTTGTCTGAGTTGGAGTGAATCTCCTCTGAGCGCTGCTCTTGCTGCAGCAGGTGCGTTGTTGTGCCTGCAGCTGCAGGGAGAGACCGGCCCCTGTTCTGCCTGGACGGCAAAGGCAGAGCCGTGTCTGGGAAGGAGCAGCAGCACGGTGCCGCTGGACCTGCCCAGGGTGGCTCCGGGGTGGCGGCGGAGCAGCAGCCGTGCACGGGGGAAGCCGTGCGCAGGGCTACGGGGACGAGTGCTTACAGCTGTTATTGATGGCACCTGTTAGGCAGAAATATGCCCACCTAGCTTCTGCACCCGACCAACAGCGCTTTGACTGTCTCTGCTCTTGGTGGCAAAAGCAATCAGGCAACCCCTCGATGCAGGCAGGAAAGAATGATTGTTCGCCAAGGCCGCTGCCTTCAGCTCGCCTGCCCTGCGGGAGCATCGCGGGGTGATGAACGATCAAAACCCGCTCGCGTGCAGCACACGGTGTGCTGTCTTCCCAGCGAGTCCTGGCTGCCCGCGCCGAGCATCCCCGGGGGAGCGGGCCGGGGGCTTCCTCCTCCCCTGCCCCTCGGTGCGGACGCTGCCGGAGGGGGGGACAGAGGTGCTCCCTGTGGAGCTTTGGTGCTGTCCCTGGGCAGCTCGGGCTGTGTGTGGCTAACCCTCTCCTGTTGTCCAGCCTCTTGACTACGAGTCAAAAGAAGTGCACACCGTCGTGGTGGAGGCCCTCAACAAGTTCGTGGACCCGCGGTTCGTGGACCTGGGCACCTTCCGGGACCAGACCATTGTGCGGGTCTCGGTGCTGGACGTCGACGAGCCCCCCGAGTTCCGGCCTCCCTCCAACCTGATGGAGGTCCAGGAGGACGCGCACGTCGGCTCTGTCGTGGGGGTGGTCACCGCCCTGGACCCGGACACAGCGAACCATCCTGTCCGGTAAGGCAGCCGCCGAAACCTCGCATCGTCTTCCTTCCAGCAGCAGGCGTGGGGTCCCCTGCAAGGGACACCTGTGGCCTGGGGGGCTCGTGGCCGTGGCTGGGGCACAGGGGGGTGGTGGCAGAGGAGGGGCAGTGCAGGGGAAGGTGACAAGTGCTGGACGTGTGGCCAAGCCGGTGAGTGTCTCCTCTGGGACAGGCGGCTGGCGGGTGAGTGGCAGCCTGGGCACAAGCAGGAGCGGCCGTCTCACAGGTGACAGACACGTCACTGGTTTGTGAGCAGCCAGGGAGCGTCGGGAAAGGTGGCGGGGCGATGCTTGCACGTCCTTGCTGCTGACAGCGAGGCATCTGCAGTGGCGGCTGACACAGGCCAGACGGGCGAGCAGCGGTGGCAGGAGGGCAGTGATGGGGGATGACAAGGGAGGTGACGCTCGGGAGGTGCAGAGCCGCAGCTCGGCTGCGTGTGCGTGCGTGTGTGCACAGGGATCAGAGATCAGAGGGGTTTATATTTGGGCAGGGGACATAATCCAGGCAGCAGCTTATCTGCACAGGACATTTCCCATTTCCATTTAATTTGTGGCTAAAGAGATTGTTACCTTGTTAAATCGTTATTACCTAAGGCACAAAGCAGCCTTCTGGCTCTGCCAACTGGCCTGAGTCACGCGCAGTCGGGATGCAAAGCTGGCGTTCAGAAAACATCCTCAGCGCGTGGAGACTTTCCTTGCAGCGTGTGTTCTTGTGCCAGGTGGCGGCAGGGCTGCAGGCGCCTTGTGCACAGCCCCTCGCTTCAGATGAGCAGCGGCGGCTTTGCGTTCGAGAGCTCTGCGGGGAGCCCATCCCAGGCAGATAAACTGGGCTGCAGCAGGGACAGGGACACGGGGTGGAGGAGGACGGGGCCAGGGAGGTCTCGGTTACAGCGCTGATCCCATTCGATGATGTCCCCGCGCGGCTGCTGGGGGTGCTGAGCCCCGGCGCTGTGCAGCCGTGGGGAACAGGCTGGTTCGAGGTGGCGTGAGGGGTATGTCCTGATCTTCATGGAAATGAAGATTGAGATGTTGAGAAAGCTCAGAAAATAATTTCCACATGGAAAACTGCCATCCGCAGACGCCTGGCAGCTAGCAGTGAGTATTTGTTGTGTCGGAGCTGGATGCTGAAAGTTGTCTTTGGGGTGAGGGTGAGTGGAACCAGCCTCGGCACGCCAGGAGCTGTGTGCATGGGCTTTGCGCCGCTTGCACCAGTCGGTGCTGGCTGTTGGACGTGTTCTCAGAGCACCTCTGCCCACCTTCTCGCGTGGCTGCCCTCTCCATTCAGGCTACATGTCGATTTTCTTCGTGGCACCGGGGCACCTGGCTGTTGGCTTTCACTCTCCGGAGGTGAGCAGCCTCTCTGCGTGTGCACACGTGTGCACGTGCTTTTTCACGTCGCGGTTTCTAGCAGTGCTACAGAACATAGATTTTATTTTCTGATCTGTAATTGTAGGAAAGGGGCCTTGGGGACAGAACTATTCTTATTCTCATCTTTTCTTCTTCTTTGTGCTGCTTCCCTGTGGAGCTTGTTGCATTGTTTGCAGACGGAACAAAAGAAAGCAGAGGAGGGAGGCTTTCTGCTGCTGTGCAGAAGGTGATGGGGATTTGGAGCAGAGAGAAGCAGATTCAAGTACTCAGCAGGAGCAGAAGGGTTAGAGCCCAAACTTTGCTGTGCAGCTGTCTCGGTGCCAGTCAAGGCAATGCCTCGTGCTCAGGCACGGGGGCCCAGCCGACAGGGCTCCCAGGCGTCTGCTGCAGCTTGGGAATTGCAGTGTGTTCTCCCTTGTCTGGCTGGATGCATTCAAATATCTGTCCCCCCTCCAGCTACCCCCGGGCAGCGAGCTCATCCCGCGTCCCCCGCGCTCCCCTGTGGCATGTGGTCTCCGTCCGTCCATCTCTCCGCTCCCCCTGTTCTCGCAGCGCCGGCTGCCACGCGCGGCAGCAGCCCCCTCCCCTGCGATGCTCCCTTGGCGCTTGCCCGGAGCCTTCCCCCCGCTTTCACGGGTACCAGGTGGAGACGCGGGTTTAGATGGGTCACGCCGGCGTGGCCCCGATGCAGGAGGAAGGTGCTGTTGGATCTCTCCTGCTGTCCTCGGGCTAGCCAGGTAATTTAATGAAATACTTTGCCATGTAGGCAGCTGTTCACAGCTTCAAAGTGGAGCGCAGACATCAATGCAGGCATCCCGCAGCACCCTGCCAGGATGTGACACTAACCCGTCAGCAGGAGACGGCAGCAAGTCACCTCGTGTTTCAAGTACAGTCGCAAGAAGCCGGCACTCGTACTTCACCTCTGGTACGCTGGAGAGCCGCTGGTCCTGACAGCATGGCCAGTGTTTGATCCTCGGCTCCTTGGAGCTGGAACGAACCCTTTCAAGTCACTGCAGCTCAGTGGATCCCTTTGACTTCCTGATCCTCGTCTGGCAGAGCTGGGAGCAGAGGCAGGGCTGTGTTCCTGCCGGGGCTGCTGTCTGCTGGGCGCGGAGGAGTTCACAGGGCAGAGCCGCAGCCTTCTGTCACCACGGGATGCACTCTCCCCTTGAGGCAGGAGAGAACAAGGATTGCCAGAGACAGCAGAGCAAAAATCGGCTCTGTCAGCGTTTCCAGGTGCTGCTGACACCAGGCTGCCGATAACGAGGTTTGGGGAGTATTTTTAGCCAAACGAGAAGGGAGGTGCCCTTGGTCTTTGTGTTCATCCCCAGGCCAGCACAAACGGGGCTGTGCGGCTCCTGCCGCCCCGTGCAGCCGGCGGCTGCTCCCCTGCCCTCCTGGGGATCCCTTGTCCCGTGGGGATGCGGCCACCACTGCGAGAAGAGATCCCGTCCAGGTGAGCGGGGCTGGGTCGCGCAGTGACCCGTTACCGACACGCGAGGGTGGAAGCACCCCAACTCTCTGGGCGAGCATCCCCAGCTCGTGGCTGCTCCAGGAGGGGCACGGCTCCTCCGGTGCTGGCGCCGCGCAGCAGGGAGCGATGCTGGAGTTCAGCGCAGCAGAGGGGCTGCGCGCGTCCGCAGGAGACACATGAAAACCCACCGTGGTACTGACGGCAAATGCCTTTCTGAAGGGCTGCTGCTTTTTATTTTATCCCATCCTTGTTTGTTACCCAACAAAAGCTGGAACCGCTCTTTTTCAGAAAGAATTTAGTTTCCAGTTGGCTTTCTGGCTTTAGCGGTACATTTCCTGGGCGTAGTGCTGAGCCATTGTATGGGGAATTGAAGCGATAGACCGTCTGCGTACGTGGGGCTGTTTGTACGGCAGCCTTTTGTTTTTCTCTCTGCAGTGGGAGCCTGTGCTCCGATTGTGTGCATTCCAGCCTTTATCAGCACTGGGAAGATGTTGCTTGGGATTTAAGGTTCTCGGAGATACTCTTGTTTGGCATTCACCAAATCCGGAGACACGTGTTGGACATGGGCGTTTATAGGCTCCAACAGCACAGCAAGAAGTACAACCTGCTTCAGCACAAAAGAGAGAGGAGGAAAAAACAAACACAACAAAAAGCTTTTCACGCAGTGCTTGAAAAGCTCCCTATTAACAAACACATGGCGCAAAATGTGCTGCTTGTTGCGTTCAGGGGGAGAAGTGAAACAAACTGCTTGAGAAATGCGTCCGCAGGATGAGCACCCAGACGGCTGTCGCGGCGAACCAGCCACCTGCAGCATCCCGAGCGGCGGGCAGTGCCAGCGGGAAGAGAGGAGAACGGGTCACAAGGTCCGTGTCCCGGTCAGAGCCGGGACTGCCGTTCCGGGGACGGCACCTGCCAGCCTTGGGCGGGGGGACCGCGCGTCCCCTCGGAGCACCGGGAGGACCCGGGGTTACCTGCTGCCCCTCTGCAGGGGAGAGGCACCGTTCGACCTCAGCGGGACAGGGGAACGCGGAGCTGGGCTGCTGGAGGTGGAGAAGCTTGTGGTGGCCAGCACAGCCCGTGGAACGGCGGCACGCACAGCGAGGAAGCTGAGCACAGCGGGTGCTCCTCGCTGCTCCTGCACGGGGCTGGCCGTCAGCTCGTGGGAGGGAGCTCTGTCGTGGTGCCGAGCGGCGTTAGAAGGCGGCAGCTCTGCAGCGGTGGTGGCCGAGGGACCAGATTGTGGTTGGGTTTGTGCCCTGCCGTGGGGTGTGGGCAGACAGTCCTCAGCAGCCAGTTCGGAGGTGACAGAATCACAGAATCACAGACTGTTAGGGATTGGAAGGGACCTCGAAAGATCATCTAGTCCAATCCTCCTGCCGGAGCAGGACGACGACCTCAGCAGCACGATAATTAGCAGCAGGAGAAAGGTTCCCGGTGGCACGAGGCGGAGCGCTCCCCTGCCAGCCTCCTGCCCTCTGGCCGTGCGGCAGCCGCTGGCGGGTGTTTCCAGGCTCAGGGATCTCTCCCGTCACTAACTGGGTTTTTCTCTGTAGCTGGTTTTTGCAGACATCCTTGTTTATGCAGCAGTGACGCGAGTGTGAGCAGCATAGGCGTGTGCTTGCCCGAGAAGCGTATGGAGAGTGAAGGACCACCTAATGGTCTTAAAGTTAAAAAGTGGAATGGAAGAACAGAATGTGTTTGAGGGCAGGTGATGTGGGAGAACAGTGGCAGCAGTTATGCAAATGCATCAGTTACGGTACTGGATGGGTGCCAGGTGCTGCCATCCCGGATTCTGTTCCTGCCTCCAGCAGGTCGCTGGGCTGATGTGCACGAGCCGGGGTGGCCAGACCTTTCCCTTCCCTTCCCGTGAGCGAGCGCAGAGTGGATGAGAGGCAGCAGCACGTCCCGGACAGTGTCACTGTCCCTTTGGGAGCTGGCTGCGTGCCTGTAGAGGCTGTTCCCAGCGGGGAATCGGTGCCTCTCGGTCAGCACTCTGTCTGCAGCTGGTACCCCGAGGGCGCGGGGCAGAACGGCGGGGAGGCCACCGACCCCTGTGCAGAGCGGTCATCGTCGCGTGCCCGTGCCGACGATGGACCCGCAGACCACGGCTGGACTGCGCCAGGCGAGACGCGAGCCCTTGGGAGGGTGCCCTGCGGTGTGCGGAGCACCTCCACCATCCAGGGGCATCTGTCCTGCTCTGCTCCTCGCCTGAGCTGCCCGCTCGTCAGCTTTCCAGCCTGCTTTGTCCCTGCGATTATCTTCCTCCTGCTGTTGGGCATGTGACTGAAGGCTTTAATTTATTCACAGCCCTTCTTTCGGTAATTTATCCTTTGTACTCTTTGCTGTCTTGTATTATTTAATTCTGCGAAGCGCTCCGGGATGCAGTGCGTGCGCAGGATGCTGTGCACAATACCATCGTGCTGGATTGTTTGTGGTGTGCAGGCTGCCTGCATTCCTGATGCCGGTTGCAGGGGTGGTGGTTGTTATTTGTGTTGGGGCTGTGCTCGAGGCCCTCAGCCGCATCGGGCTTCCCTTCCCGGGGAGCGCGCGTCTCGTTTGCCCCGATTCCGTGTCCGCCTGCTTCGTTCCCGGTGTGAGGGCTGCAGACGCCGGACGTGTGCGGTGCCACGGCGGCGGCGCGAGGCTGAACCTGGGTGTCGGGCTGTTCCGCCAGCCGGGGGGCTGCCCTTTGGGAAGAGGGGGGACCGCGCTCTGCAGAGGGGCGGGTGGGCTGCTGGTGGGGTGCCCAGGGAGGGGGCTGCGTGGAGAAGAGCGAGGGCTGCGTGCGAAGGGTCTCTGCTGGGCAGCTGGAGCCCGTCGGAGCTGGAGGAGCTCCGCAGCCTGCGCCTGCGAGACCAGGGAGCCCGCACGAGGCAGGTCTCGGGGCTGCTGGGGACGTTGTGCTGTGTGCGTGGGGGGATGCTGGCCGTCTCCCACCCCTCTGCTGCCAGGGCTCTTGCTCTGGTTGCACAGGGTCGGTCTGGATCCCGAGGAGACTTCGCCTCTGTAGCTGCTGTTTGGGCTCTGCAGGGCTGGCTCACAGGCTGCGCACCGCGGTGCTGAGCTCCACGGGCGGGTGCTGGGCTGTGGTGCTGAGCTCCACGGGTGGGTGCCGCGGTGCTGTGCTGCATGGGTGGGTGCTGTTCTGTGATGCTGTGCTCCACGGTTGAGTGCTGAACTGTGATGCTGAGCTCCACAGGCGGGTGCTGAGCTCCACTGGCAGGTGCTGTGCTGTGGTGCTGTGCTCCACGAGTGGATGCTGTGCTCTGGGGGTGGGTGCTGTGCCGCGGTGCTGTGCTCCACGGGTGGGTGCTGTGTTCCACAGGCGGGTGCTGTGCTGCATGGGTGGGTGCTGTGGCAGGGTCAGGAGAGAGGCTGGGAGGTGAGGGGGGCTCCCTGGGCAGGGGTCCCATCCTTGCCCTTGGGTCAGTGTTTCTCCTGAGCCGACAGCTCAGAATCCTTCCAGACACGAGAGCAGCTACAGCCCGTGATTTCCGTCCCGCTCTGTCCGTCCTGAGCGCAAGGGTCCCGTCAGAGCGGGTTTTCCCCTGGTCCGCAGCCTGTGCCCAGTTCCACTTTGTGCACCCAGAGCCACGCTTTGGTTTTGCTGAGCGCCCTGGCCTCGCAGCCTGTGGCGGCACCGCCTTGGCGGACCGCGCTGCAGCAGGGGAGGACGAGAGCGGGGGTCCGGGGTGTGCTGCGTTGGGTCCCCGCGCCTCTGAGGCTGGTGCTGAGGTCGGGCTCGGTCCCTCCCGCTGCTCACAGTTTCCCTTTTGCCTGGCCTCAGGTACGCCATCGACCGCAGCACGGACGCAGAGAGGATCTTTGACATCGACGCCAACACGGGTGCCATCGTGACAGGAAAGGTCCTGGACCGGGAGACGGCAGGGTGGCACAACATCACCGTCCTGGCGATGGAGGCAGGTGAGAGGGAGCAGAGCCTGTGCTGGACCGGAGCGGGGCAGGGGGGGACATGGGTGCGTTCGCTGCAGAGGTGACCAAGACACAAGCGTTAATTAGCACTGACGAGAAAAAAAAAAAATGCAGCAGCACTGAGTCTGACATCTCCCTAGACAACCTAAAAATACTCTTCCTGACTCGAGCATTAATAAGGAAGCATGGTCGAACAGGGTATTTGATGAGCGCTAATCAAATCTGTGTTATCTGTGCGCCAGCTCTGCCAGTCATCCCCGCGCAGCTCGCTCCCTGCGTTCACACCTGCGGGGGGCTCGGGGGGCTCGGGGGGGTCTGTGTTCACACCACCTGCATCCCCTCGTTCAGCCCTGTGCTGGGGATGTGTCCTGTCAGCTGGAGCCCTGTGGACCGGCGGCTGTCCCCGCTGGCTTCTGCGGGGGGTCGGGGTGGTTGGGGTTTGCGGCTGTGCCCGCGCACGGGGCGCGTGGCTCCGGATGCCTCCTGTGCCCCTTTCCTCGGTCTCGCTGCCCGTGGTGGGGCTGTGGGCTCGGCGCGGCGCAGCAAGGAGGGGACGGGAGGTCCCGGCACCGTGGCAGTGGGAAGGGGCTGTGGGGCAGAGCGTCCCCGAGCCCCCGTGCCGGCGATGGGGAGCAGTGGCGCTGCCGGGTTTGGTCCCACTGTGGCCACAGCGCTTGGCCTCACCCTGGAGGCAGAGGATGAGGTGAAGCTCTTTGTGCTCTGCTGGGATGAGCTCCTCTCTGACCCGCCCGCCAGAGCCCTGGTGGTGGTCCTGTCCTTCCGCAGGGCTGTGCCTTCCTCTGTCCTGTACTTGCAGCAGCTGCCAGTCTGTCCACACCCGCTGGGAGCGTCGGGAGGGAGCGGCTTGATGGCTGCGCAGGTTGTGTTGGTTTATCTTCCTCTGCGGGATGGGGGCGGTGGAGGTTTCCAGCAGAAGTTCTGTTTGTCTTTTCTCTTCCAGTTAAGAAAGGAGAAAACAAACCTGGGTCCTGCTGCTCAGAGGAGCTCTGAATAAACTCCTCTTGAGGAATTAAAGGAAAATACTAGCAGCAAAGTGCAGGCGTTGCTTCCCTGCAGGTGTCCCACTGCGGGCAGGAAGCTGGTGAGGCTGCCGGCGCATCCTGCCGCGCTCCCGCTGGCACGGTGCCGGGGCTCAGGGGCTCTGCAGGTCCCCCCGCGATGGTGGCTCTGGCCCCGCGGGCTGCAGCTGGGGCTGTGTGTTCCTCCTTTTGCAAGCCTGAAGGTGGAGAAGGGTCTCCAGTCCCAGGTGCCGTGCTGGGAAGCAGGAAGGCTGTGCTGTGTCCAGCTTTCCGCATTCCGGATGGCAAGTCGCCAGGGCAGCCAGGGACCCGCTGTGCTCCTCCGCCCCGGGCACCTGGCAGCAGGGAGCTGCTTCGGCTGCAGAGCACCTTCCGGCATTGCAGCCGTGTGCCAGGACCTGTCCAGCTGCGGGCAGGAGCCTTCCCTGGGCTTTGCTCCAAGACTCCCCTCAGGAGTTCTGGTTCTCGTTTCTTTGCTCGTTCAGGAGCAGGAAGATGCTGTTCACGTTGAGCCGTGTCGGCGCTGACACGGGGCCCAGAGATCGGCTCCGCTCCCGGGAGAGGGGGGCACGGCCCAGCCAGACCCGGGGGCACATTCGGGCTCTGCTGCGTGCCTGAAGCCCCTCTCTGCGCCGATGCTTTGTGCCTGCCGGCCGGGGTGAGCCCTGTGCCGTGTGGCTGCGGTGCTGTCCTGAGCCCTGCTGGGCAGCAAGGGGCACCGTGCCAGCAGCGCCCGCCCACGCCGGAGGAGCATCGCCCGCTGCGGGGCTGCGGCACGTCCGGCGGCTCCGTGGGGAGGCTCTGCTGGGGATCGCAGCGGCACAGCACAGCTCAGCATCCAGAGGAAACGTGAGGTGACAAGAATCAGAAGGACAGTATTTACACGCAGCGGCTAGGGTTTCAGAAGAAGTCGGTAAATGCCGCGGCTCCCCTCCGGCAGGGGCGGCTGTCAGGGTGCATCACTTCAAAAGCCGGGGAGACTCTTCAGCGCTCTGACTTCTCCCGTCAGCGAGCTCTGACTCATCCGTTTTAACTGCCCAGACGTTCCTCCCAGTGACATTATCCTTAGCGTTTTGTAATCATGAAATATTAATGACTGATATTGGATTTAAAGTACAATTTATGTCTGAATCCTCTGGCGGAAAGGGCAGTTGTAAAGGAGCAGCCTCCCGGGTGATGGAGGGGGTTTGGAGCAGGGCTGGGCGCAGCACAGGGAGCAGCCGCGGCAGCACGAGCGCAGGGCACAGGGCAGCCGGGAGCCTCACGCTGGCGTCGGTGTGTCCGGCACAGCGGCTTCCAGTGTGCGGCAGTTCCCGGCACGCGGGTATGTGGGGCGAGCTGGCCGGGCCCTGCGGTGTTTGCTGCAGGGTCTGCTGCATGGCCAGGCGGGACGGTATCGACTCTGGCGGGGGCAAGTGGTAAAATGTTCTTCCTCATTCCTCAGCGAGATGTAAACTGTGCAGAAGGAACGGTCTGAGCCCGCCAGGCATCCCGGGCTCGTCCCTGGCATCCAGCCTGTCGGGGCTGGTGGGAAGCCGTGCCCCCTCGGTTCCTGCGGTGCCGTGCCCTGGTTTAACGGACGGCAGCCGATGGAAAGCTTTCCCGCTGGCAGCACGTGTCCCCGCGGTTGAGCAGCTCAACACCAGAGCTGTCCCCACCGTTGGGAGCCCCGTCGGGGACCCGGCGCTGCTGCGGCACAGCCCGTGTCCGGGGCGCGTGCCCCCCTGCAGATCGCGCAGCAGCGTGCTGGCGCCCGAGCAGCAGGAGCAGAGGCTGCAGACGGCGCCGGGCTGCCCCGCGGGGCTGCTGCTGCCGGGGGAGCGGGGCCGGTCCCCAGCGTGAGCCGCCTCGGCCGGCTGCTCGCCGGCGGATTATCTGCCCTTGTGACACCGCAGCCAGCAGGAAGCACGAGGGCCTGGGACCAGGCCAGGCGCTTCCAGAGATAAATCTTCATCTCACTTGCAAGCTGTTTACCTTCCTTGGGCTAATATTAGTGATTCTCTTCCTGTTTTCCTCTTTGCTCATGTAAAATGATGAGGCCTTGACTGCTGTGTCCACTGCTGGTAATTGAGATGATAAATCTTCCTGCTGGAGCCTGGCTTTAATCAGAGCATTGTGTTTGGATGCGATTTAATGACTCTCATGCTGCTGAGCTCGGGCAGGACTCGGGAGAGGTGAGAGCCGTTTGTATGTTCCTTGGCTCAACTGCTGCTTCGCTTTGCTTCCCTCACCCGGGAGCCGCGTTTTCGGCTCCAGCCTCTGATGCAGCCGCCGGCGTCCGACGAGCCGTGCCGCTGGCGTGCCCCTGCCTTGCCCGCGTCGGGCAGCTGCGCAGCGTCCGCAAACCCACCCTGTGCCCCGCAGCCCCGGCGCCGCCGTCCAGGAACCGGGACCAGGGCACGTTGTCGGCATTTTGCATCTGAATGCTTAAGACAAGAATATTGTCCTGTTCAGATTATTTTCATGGTTAATTAAATAAAGAAAAAATTCTTTGGGATGCGGCTGAAGCTTCAGCCGGCCCGTTTGCGTCTCGGTTTCCGTGTCCCCATGCCGCAGGACGGTTTTCTCCTCGGCGCGGGGGTCCGGGCTGCGCTCGCCGCTCACCCTGAGCTGCGCTGTTCGGGGCGGAGGGAGGCTGCAGGCGCGGGAGCGATGGGCAGAGCCCTGTCCCCCACCCCAGCAGGCTCCAGCGTCTTGGCCGGAGCTCAGCCCGTGTTGGCAAAGCCGGCTGCCAGGCACCAGCCTGGAGCTCCCGGGCTGCGCTGCTGCGTTTCCAGCATCTCCTCCCGGTTCTGTGTGTTTTCCACGTCTGTTTCCTCAGTCCTTTCAGATTAATAGCATTCCAACTCCTGGAGGAAATGCAGAAAAACAGCATGTTTAATTTTAATTTAGGAAAGCGTTTAGGTAGCAGCCTAGTTTCCTCGCTGCTGTCAATCAGGTTTTCTCAAGGCTGACATCAATTAGTTTAAAAATATTGAATGTAATTTTGCCTGACACAACATATTGCAGCCACTGCAAAATATAATTTATTTTAGAAGAAGAAATAATTAAACTAATTTGCATGTCAGTCAGCTGAGCTGCAATACCGAGGCGAGGTGCTGCAAGGGAAGATGACTTTTCCTCTCCGGTCGCCCTCAGCCTGGCACGTGCAGCCCCCCGTCCTCCGCCCAGGTGCTGCGGGCAGACCCCCTTCGCGGGCAGGGTTCTGCGCCTGCCCGCGGCCGTCGCCCGCCCGCTCTGCTGCTGCTGGCGGTGGTGCGTCCCCCTGCGCGCGGGAGCGTCGGCGGGGTGGGTGCGCGCGTTCCTGTGCGTGCCGGGGAAGCGCAGGTCGGAGCTTGTGGCCTTGCAGGTGCATCGTGCCTTTCATCATGGATGTACTCCAACAACATTATTCGCTCTTCTGAGCATCATAAATTCGGTTTATGCCGTGCAAGTTACAGAAAACATATTTCAGAGATGTTTTTGAGATTTTTTTTTTCAAATATGTCCAACTGTTTTTTATATTTTCTGTGCATAAATCCAGGTTCTGGCTCAAAGGAAGAGGGAGGTTGATAAAGCATTTGAGGAACCTTCAACTAGATCATGGCACAGCCGAAGTGAGAAGCAGCTGATGCGTGCCTCACTGAAGAGCAGACCACGATGCAATGGTTGCATTGCTAACCTTGACGTTCCTGGAGACGTCAAATTTTAACCCTGTCACCGAGCGGGGAGCAAGCGTGAGCCTCAGGCTGCAGCAGTTCCAGCAGGGGCAAAAGGAGAGCGGCTTTGTGACGGGTGCCTTCGGAAAGGGCAGCCGTGCTCTGGGCTGTGCTCGGGAGCGGGACGCTAGGCACGGCTCTGGCAGAGGGGTCGGCACGGCTGCTTGGCGCGGTGCTGTGGCATGTGATGAGCCCACTGGCACGCGTCGCATAAACCACTCCCGGCACAAACCCCTCCCGGCATAAACCCCTCCTGGCATAAACCCCTCCTGGCACAAACCCCTCCCGGCATAAACCCCTCCTGGCATAAACCCATCCCGGCATAAACCCCTCCTGGTGCTGCTGCTGCTGCCGCGGCAGAGGACGGCCGCAGGGTTACACCCAGCTCTGATCGCGTCCCTGCGGGAGAGGCTGTGCCGGTGATCTCGGAGGGAAGCGGCTGTGCCTGGGCTCATCCCCGTGTCCTGACCCGGCTCCGCAGAGCCGCCCCGGACGCGCTGTGCCCGCGGGTCCCGGGGAGTTCGGCAGCGCTGGGACCGGCTCCTGCCCACAGCCAGCTCGGGCACTGCGGGGCGCGGGGGAAAACTGCCCCTCTGGGATGCAGCTAGGAAGGGGAAGAGATGGGGTCCCGGGCTCTTCCTCCTCCTCCTGGGCTCTTCTTCCTCCTCCTGGGCTCTTCTTCCTCCTCCTGGGCTCTTCTTCCTCCTCCTGGGCTCTTCTTCCTCCTCCTGGGCTCTTCTTCCTCCTCCTGGGCTCTTCCTCCTCCTCCTGGGCTCTTCCTCCTCCTCCTGGGCTCTTCTTCCTCCCTTCTTTCAGCCGTTCCTCACCTCTCGGGGCAGTGCCTCCGGGGCAGGGGCTTGCTGCAGGCTGAGCAGCGGGACGGGTTATCCTTGTGCAGGCTGGGGAGGGGTGATGAGGTCTGTCGTCCTTCCCGCAGGAACTGAACCCTTCTCCCACCTGCTCGTGTGTCGCCCCGGTGGGCATCAGGTGCATCCCCCGGCCCCCGCTCCCTGCCCGCCCGCTGCCTCCCCCGTCCTCTCTCCGCAGAGCAATTGCAGTGATTTCACCGCATCAACGCGCCTTTTTAAATAACACATCGTTCCGGGCTTTTAGTCACGACTTCTGCCTCCCTCCCCCGAAAACAGCCATCTAATCAGCAGAGCAGCTGGTCTGGGTGAGAGGAGCGATAACGCGGGAGCGGGGTGAAGGCAGCTCCGGGGAGGGGGCTTCGCTCCTGGCTAATTATGGAGCGGCGCTAAACCTCCCCTCCCCTGGGCTCTCCCCCACCTGATCTGCGGGCGGCAGCGTTAATTTTACAAACAGGCAGCCGAGCTCCTGCCCGCGCAGGGTCTGTCGCAGCGGCAGCTCCGGGCAGAACAAAGGAGCCGGAGTACGAGGGGTCCTCGTTCTGGGAGCACGAGGCGCTTCGGAAATCGTCAGCCCCCGGGGTGATTTGTAACCCCACAGCGAGGGCTCGGCCAGCGCGGGCCGCGGGGAGGGCGGCACTGCAGCGAGCGGAACCGCGTCCCCGTGCGGAGCCAGCCCCGAGCGGCACTGAGGGAGGGGGCGGCTGCCAGCCCCCAGCACCGCTGCCAGCCCCCAGCACCGCTGCCAGCCCCCGGCACCGCTCCCGAGGTCTCACCGCGCGGCCGCCTGTGCCAGCAGCGGATGATGCTCGGTTCCAGCTGCTGGTGGCAATGCAAGAACGGGTGTCGGGGAGCCGGGCCCAGGGCAGGAGCCTCGTGCGGTGACCGGAGGCGTTCAGCCCCCTCTCCTGGGTGTGGCGGAGCCGCACGGGCAGATCCCGTCCCCGCTGGGTGCTCCCAGGTGATACCGGCTCGCGTCCCGGCTCCGCTCGCTTGCCCCTGGGGCGAAGGGCCCGGGTCTGAGCGGGGGGCGGTGTTCTCACATCTGGATTTGCACAGCTGCTCGTCGGTGGGGACTGACCCGTGCGGTGGGGACGTGCTCGGGGCTCCTCCAGGGCCAGGACAGGCCAGCGGCAGGGTTTCGGTTCGCAGCCTGGCACCTGGGTGTGTTTCCTGGAACAGCGGCGTGGGGGGCTGAGCGATGCCCCGCGGTGCGAGTCTCTGCGCTGGCTGCAGCCGTGGCGGCCCCCAGATGGACGGACGCGAGGAGGGTTTGCTCCCCGCTAATAGCAGATGGCATCTCCTGCTGCAGCTCTGCTGATTTCTGTGTTGCAGATAATCACTCGCAGGTGTCGAGAGCCTCTCTGCGTATCCGTATCCTGGACGTTAATGACAACCCGCCCGAGCTCGCCACCCCCTATGAAGCTGCTGTGTGCGAGGATGCGAAGCCAGGCCAGGTACCGGCTGTCCCCCGGCCCTCTCCCGGGTCTCCATCGCTGCCTGCAGCAGCCTCGTGCTCTGCACCAGCGCCAACCTGCCCGTCCTCCCCCTCTGCCCGAACCTCTTCCCGTGTGGCTGCCGTCACCCTGGGAGCTGCTTCGCTGCTGTCCTGCAGCTGAGCCTGTCTACGCGGCAAAGGCTCACCCCTGGCCGCGGCAGGAGCCGGTGATGCTCTGCTGGGCTGGACCCTGCGAGCGGGTCCGTGGCGGGGCGGTGGCGGCAGCGCTGATTCTCCCCTTTGCTTTCTCCCGCAGCTGATCCAGACAATAAGCGTTGTGGACCGTGACGAGCCTCAGAGCGGCCATCGTTTCTACTTCACGCTGGCACCTGAAGCCACCAACAACCACCATTTTTCTCTGCTGGATATTAAGGGTAAGCCCTGCTGCGCCCTTCCCGGTCCTGCAGCGGCACGGCTGGCGGTGGGGAGGGGGACGGGGCCGCGGGCTCTGTGCTGGGTGGATCCCGGGATGCTCTGGGCACCTGCAGGGCTCCGTGCCAACCTGGGATGGTGGGACTGGTCAGATTTCCTCGAGGAAATCCTCGCCAGCTTTGCCTCTGCGGCAGACAAGCCCGGAGCTCCTCGGTTAGCCTTCGGTGTGTTCAGGGCTCTCGGTCCCTCTCTCGATGTGAAACCTCCAACCTGCCCGCAGGCGAGGAGATGAAGTGGATTTACAGACGAACACGCTCCTGTTTTGAGCGTTATGATTTATCCCTCTCCAAGGTAAATCCTGGAGCGTGGGTCGTCCCCGGGCCAGCAGCAATCGGGAGCAGCCGGGGAGCGCTGGGGGCAGTGGGGGAGCACTGGGGAGCGCTGGGGGCAGC
>WKFP01013510.1:0-24551 GCA_011057875.1 Pterocles orientalis | reverse complement strand
TCCTCGGTGCTGGTGGCTCGGGAGCACGGTTCCTCTGTGGTTCCTGGGGCTCGTCCCGTCCCTTGGGAAGCGCGGCTGGGCCGGGCCCGTCTGTTCCTCTGGGACCCTCAGGGGCTCTTTGTGCCTCTGGGCAGCTCCCGGTGACTCGGTCCCGCCGGAGCTGTGGGTGACGGGGTGTGACGCAGGATGTGCTGGCTGAGCCCTGGCTGCTCCTTGGCTTCGTGGGCAGCAGGGTTGGGCTGCGTTTGTGTGGATGATACCGATCCAGAAAGGTAGTTCCCAGGCTGCTTCCCGTTTTGGGTGAATTTGGGTGAATTTGGGTGAATTTGGGTGCTGGCTGCAGCAGGCACCCTTGCAGATACTGGGACCTTCTCCAGCCAGATGTGCGCTTGCTTGCCAAAGGGCCCAGCGCAGATGGGAGGCAGCAGACCGCGTTCAGATGCTGCTTTTTTGTTTTTGTGGGTTTTTAAACAATTTATTTCTCAGCTTTTACAGCTTCATCTGTCAAAACTCTGATTTCGTTTCTTCTGAGCTTGTCAGAGGAACCTTCTGCTGACCAAGATCCTGTTGTTCGGTTGGGTTCAGCGTTATTAGGGACCCTCGGAGTGGAACTTGCAGCACAGAGCGTGAAGGACCGATCCTGCTTCGTGTCCTCAAATGTGCCGCTGTCCCTGACCCCAGTCCCCCCGCTCTCACGGGGCAGCTGTTCACAAGATCTTTGCTCCTCGTCATGTAACAAGCTTTAATCCTCTGCAAGATTTTGCCTCGCGCCCAGCGATTAACTTCCTGCGCTGAGCTGCACCCCGCTGTCCGTCCCTGCCTGGACCCCACCTCCGAGGGGCGCGGGGCCGCGCTGAGCCGCGGTGTCTGCCCTGGGCGGGCTTTGTCCCGGAGCCGTGGCTGCTGGAGCTCACCGGGGCTGCTTTGCTGCCCGGCGCCGCGTGAGGGTCACCCCCCGTTCGTGCAGCCGGCGCTCGCCGGCAGCGACCCGGGAGCTGGCGTTGCAGAGGGCGCAGGACGCGGGCTCGCGTGCCTCCGTCTCCCCCAGAGCTGCTGCTCTCTTGAGTGGGACGAGGCTCTCGTTGCACGGAGCAATCCTTCGCGCTAAACGATCCCACAAATTGTGCGTGTGGTGCAACACTGCATAAAACGAGTAAAAGCTGGCATCACCTCCCGCCTTCTGTTCTCGGGAAAACAAATGCTGTTGCTGCAGGGTTGTTCCCGGGGTGTTTGGAGACTCTCCCAATTGCCGAGCGATGCTGTCTTCCACAGCAGGAGGAGGCGGCTGCCTGTGCAGGGGGAGGCACCCCTCGTTTCTCACGTGTGCGTGTTTCGGTGTCATCCCCCGTCCCCCATTTCTCCCTGCCCGCCCGTTCCGCAGTCCACTGAGCGCCCTGGGAGCGCTCGCCTTTGCTCCTGCTCCCCTGGGTTCCCCTGCTGCGTCCGCCTTTGTCCCCCCCGGCTTCCCTCTCGTGTGTTCACCCCTCTTGCACTTGTCTCTACTCCTCCGTATACATATCAGTGGTGACAAACTGCTACCACCAGCCCATCTGTTTCTTTGTACGAATTTGTAGCCGTTTTTGAAACGTGATTTATAAATATTGCGTTTGCAGCCAAGGAGTGACACTGATGGATGTCAGCACAGATGGATTCGCTGAGCTCTTGCTTAAATCCTTCTTCTCTCTTTGCTTTGCACCTACTTCCCTCAGCTCCCGCAAGGCAGCGGGAAGCCACCTCGGGAGGGTGACGTGTCCTCGGCGTGGCGGGGACCAGCGTCTCCTGGGGAGCGCTCCCCGTGGCGGGGGGAGCCGGCGTTTGTGCAGGGCTCGGCGCTGGCCGCAGGGCAGGGGGCTGCTACGGGGGGCTGCTGGGTGCACCCCAGCGGGCAGGGGGAGCGCGGGGACGGCTGCTCGGGCGGGCACCCCGCAGAGGCTGGAAGAGCAGGAGGAGAGGGGCCGGTGCGGTGCAGGGCAGAGCCTGCAGCAGAGGTGGAGCAGAGCCGGGCGGGCAGCGCTGGAGGCTGAGAGCTGCCTTGGCGCTGCTGCGGCTCCGCGTGGGGGGATTCGGCGCGGGTTCTGGGGGAAGCCCAGGGCCACCGGTGGGGCAGCCCGTCCGGCAGACAAAGAGCTCGTGGAGAACCTGCACGTAAGTGGCGTACGGCAGCGGTCACAGGGCAGGTCTGCTGTAGCCCGACGCTGCCGCGATAGTCGCGATGCTGCCGCTTGCCCAGACCCTGGGGGGTCAGGCAGCCAGAGCTGCACGGAGAGGGGACGGCCCCGGTGAGGAGCCTGCCGGGAACGCCCGCAGCCCTGCTCAGCAGCTCCCGGCGGCACGCGGAGCTGCCTCGGCACGGATGCTCCGGGTCAGAGATACCCGAGCAGGAGGTGACTCGCGTTGGCTGGAGTGAAGCCGGTTTGCTGGAGCCGAGCTTTTAGAAGCAGCGCCGTGTCCTGCTGGTGTCTCCCCTTGCTTGTGCTCTGTCCCAGGGAGTGCTCAGGCTCTCCCAGTCATCCAAGGAACAAATGGCATGTGTGGCACCAACCGCCCGGTGCAGAAGGGCCAGCAAATGAAGCGCCTGAAGGCAGGGACAGGACTGGAAAAGCTGACCTCGCCCCGGTCCAGCTGGTGCCATTCCAAAGGCGTTCACCATCCTCTGCCTCTCGCTCGCCTTCTGCTGGGTCCTTCTGGCCTGAGAAACCTGATTACAGAAGGATCAAAGGCAATTAAAGCCTGAAATTGTGTTCTCCAAGAAATGCTAATTGTGTTGGAAGGGCTGGCGGGAGGATCCGAGCCCACCAGCCTGGAAGGGGCGCGGGATAACGCGGAGCGGCACGCGGAGCTGCTGGCTGCGGAGCTCGCGGGCCAGGCGGGCAGATGGCTGAACTCTCTGCAGGTCTCATTAAGAGCGTGTGAGGGGCGATAGATCTGAAAATTGTAACAATCAAAAGCAAAACGTTAGGATTCGGGGATTGCCTCGGGATAGCGGAAGCCTCCTCCAGCCCCGCAGGGATGCCGTTCTCGGCGGCGCAGGTGCTGATCTGACGGGGGGTGAAAAAGAGCATCGGGTCTCCGCGGGGCTGAGTGAGGGGAAGCGAGCAGCGGCGGTGCCGTGGCCCGGCACACGGAGAACTTGGGACAAGAAAGGGACAAAAGGGAAAAATGGGATTGTACGAGCTGCACCCGCCTGGGGCTGGAGGGGTGTCGGCTCCTTTTGGGGACCCTTGGGGTGGCCGTGGTCCGGCCCGGAGCCGGGTGCACCTCGCGGAGCAGGCTTACGGGGACACGGGGGTGCAGAGCCGCTGCGGGAGAGGGGGAAGGCGGAGGCTTGTGCGGCCCCGGGAGCACGGGAGAGGGCAGGAATATCGACATCCAAACCGGAGCAGCCTGTTCCCTTCTGCTCTCCTGGCGCTGTTCGAGGTATGAGAAGGATTTATTAGTTCTGCCTTTGAAGCTGCCAAGAAAGAGCCTCTTTGGAGATGGAGTCTGAGAGACTTAATTATTTTATTATTCCTAGTGATGTTACACTGCCACCAGAGTGTATTTCGTTCCTGAACTTTCCTCCTGCAGCAGTACCGACGGGTCCCTGCACATTGACCGCGTCGGTTCCTGCCTCGTCCGGTGCCTCGCTCCTCGGGCAGCAGCGGAGCCGTCTCCTGTCCGTCGTCGCACCAGGTGATGTGAGGTGACACGGGATAATGTCACCGTGTGGTCAGGGTGACACAGGAAACCTGCGGAGGAGACGACGGTTTGTGCCGCGAGGCGGCAGCGACAGTGAAGGGTTTGGCGTGGGGCTCCGGAGGACACGCGGCACAAAGCGCAGCCTGGGCAGGACAGACGCACGGAGATCCGGACTCACCTGCGCAGGGAAGTGTGGATTAGCGTCTGCTCCGACTCCAGCACCGCCTCCCGGGACCGCGGCTCCGCCACCGCCTGAGCCCAGGAGTGGACTCGGCAGAGCGCTGCGGCCGGGGCCGGACCCGCCGGGTTCTCTCTGCTGCGTCGCGGGCTGTGCGGATGCTCACGCTCTTCCGAGCCGAGGTTTCTCAGAGCAGAGCTGTCTGTCGTGCTGCCCGTACATTTAAACACTGGCTGCTTTATTTTGACTTTGTGGGTTCAGCGGTGGAAATATTTCTCCTTCCTGCGCTCAGAGCCGAGGGGCTCAGAGGTGCAGCCTGAGGTCAGTGGCTGCCGCTCTGCGACTGGCGCGTGCGTTTCCCCGCAATTCTGGAGACTTCTAGAAATGCAGCGTGCCTCGTGGCGGTCCTCACTGGCACGAGCTGGGGCAGGAGGGGAGCTGCAGCCTCCTGCTGCGCTTCCAGGGGTGTGGAGCTGGTGCTGCCCCTGCGTTTATGCCGCGAGAAGGGATGCTCGCCCGGCGGCTGGGAGAGTCCCGCGCACGGCGGGTCGTCAGAGCTGGGCAGCGCGTGGAGGCGCAGGGCTGTGAGCGCGGGGATGCGCCGAGCCGGGACCCGGCCGTGAGCTCGGGCGAGTCCCTCGCCTGCTGCGATGGTGCCGGGGAAGGCACCGTCCTGTCCCCGCATCGACTCGTACAAGCATTGACCTTGTTGCTCTCTTCTGTCAGTGCTCTGGAGGATGTTGCCTGTCTGAAGTCTGCAGGCTCTGCCCGAACCGCGCTGCCCCCAGCCCTGAGCCGCCGGCAGGGCGATGGGCTCCGTGCTCTGCCCTGGCGGCTGCGCGGTGCCCGGGACCGGCTGGCGGCTCGTCCCCGTCCCCGGCTCAGCGTGTGCCTGCCCCGCGGCGCTCCTCTGGCTCTGTCCCCGCCGTGCCCCTTGTGCTCCCGTGCAGAACCCGATCCATACGGCAATTTCCGCGGTGGCAGGCAGCCCAAGAGCCAGAATTAGAATAGATGTCCTCTCCGATCGAAGAGCTGATTGATACAGAAAGGAGCCAGTCCGGCGTAAATCAGGAGCAATGAGGAGAGAGGCTGTAGACAGCAGCACCTCGCTGTGAGCGGGACAATCTGCGTTTTATTAGATAAAGCCTGCACACAGTCGGCAGCGGCTTCTGACATCTGGCTGCAATTGTTCAGCGACTGTTCAGTGCCCCCCTGCCCAGCGGCAGCAGCGCACGGGCGCAGGGAGCCGAGCGATCTCCCGTCCCGCGCCCACCCCCTGCCCGCGCCGGCCGGGCTCAGCCGCTGCTCGGGGGCAGCCCCGGTGCCGGGGCCCTGGAGGGGCCCGTGGAGTGGCCACAGTGATGGGATGGTGATGGGTTGTGCTGTGCCGGCTGCGCCCCTGGAGCAGCACGGGTTGAGCCGATGGAGAGGGTGATGGCTGGGAGGCTGGGGAGGAGCTCTGCCTGCTCCTTCGCGAGTTACAGCGGATCCCGGGGTGTTTGCCCCTCTGGGGCAGGACCCTCCACCTGCCACGCTGGGTTTGGCAGCTTTGGGATGGCAGGAGGGCGGCCCCCTCCCCTCTTCGGGTGGTTGCTGGAGCCGGCGCACGAACACCCCCTGCACGTGGCCGCAGCCCCCCAGCCCCCCGAGTGCGGAGCAGCCGGCAGCGCGTCCTGCGGGCTGTGCCACGGGAGTGACTTCGCTGCGGGTTTGTTTGTTCCTTGCAGACAACACGGCTGCGGTGCACACACAGAGAGTGGGCTTCAATCGCCAGGAGCAGGATGTGTACCTGCTGCCCATTTTGGTGGTGGACAGCGGCCCCCCGGCGCTCAGCAGCACGGGGACTCTGACCATCCGCATCTGCGGCTGCGACAGCAGCGGGGCCATCCAGTCCTGCAACAGCACAGCCTTCGTCGTGTCGGCTACGCTGAGCCCCGGCGCCCTCATCGCGCTGCTGGTGTGCATCCTCATCCTGGTCGGTGAGTGTCTGTCCGTCCCCGGCCTCCCCCATCCTGTCCCGTCCCCTTTCCGTCCAGATCACACAGTCCAGCGCAGGCGGTTGCTGTGGGCACGGCGCAGGCTGGGGGCAGGCAGCCCGGCCCCTGCCCGTGGGGGACCCTCGGGGAAGCTCTGGTGTTTGCCCCGCTCCCATGCTGGGCTCGGCCGGAGCCGGGCTCCCTGTGCGGCGGCCGGAGAGCTGCTGCCGTGCTCCCCGCCCGGCTGTCCAGGAGCCGAGAGCCGCTCGCAGGCTGCGGCGTGTGCTCACAGCGTGTGCTCACAGCGTGTGCTCGCAGCTCACGGGGCGTGTGTGCATCCCGGCGCGGCAGCCGGGGCAGGAGGCGTGGGGTGCGCGGTCGTGCCCTCACCTCGGGGCGCTGGGAGGGTCAGAGCGTGCGTGAGCGTGCAGGCAGGACGGGGAGCCGGGGTCAAACCAGAGCGTTGCCCAAGTCGGGACCTGCGCCCCGGGAATGCTGCTGGCTGCCCTGGCACGAGCTTGTGCGGAGCTGCCGGGGCACGGTGAGAAGGTGCCGCGGAGGCGTGGGCTTGTGCGCAGGTGGGCAGGGGCTCTGGGCGAGGGGTGTTGCCGTGCTCCCGGGTTCAGCATAAGGTAGCCGATGGCTGTTGCTGCTGAAAGCCCCCGGGCAGCAGCGCTGGCTCACAGCCGGCTCCCGGGCTGTCCAGGCGCCTGCGGACGCCAGCGCAGTCCCGTGCAGCTCCTCTCCCTGGCACGTCTCTGCTCCCGTCTCCTGCCGCGGCTCCGTTTAGAAAACCCTTCCCCACAGGGTGCACTTTACACTGGTTTCATTTTCCAACGCAGCGCAAACAAATTTCTGCCTAATTGCCCAAACGAATAAAGTGCACATCAGTGCTTTAAAGGTGATGAGAGGAACGGGTGATGATCCCGGACACATCTGTGGCTCGTTGCTCAGGCTCTGTGCCATCTGCTCCACTCACCCTCCCGACATTTGGCTGCTGCTGTGGTTCCTGCACCCCCTTTTCCTACTCCTTCTGCAGAATCCGTCCGTTTGTCCAGCTGTGCTTTCATCCGTCTGTCCCCACTGTCTCAGCGGCCGCGCTGCAGGGGAAGGGACCCCTGGGGGCTCCCGGTGCGGGCGGTGCTGTGCCTCTGCTCCGTGCTGAGCGCGGGCTGTCCTTGCCCCACGGCTGCGCCGCTCGCACCGGCCCCTGCGCCCGTCTGACCGTCTCTTCCTTTCCCAGTGCTGGTCCTGCTGATCCTCACGCTGAAGCGGCACCACAAAAGCCACCTGACGTCCGAGGATGACGAGGACATGAGGGACAATGTCATCAAATACAACGACGAGGGGGGTGGCGAGCAGGACACGGAGGCCTACGACATGTCCGCCCTGCGCAGCCTCTACGACTTCAGTGAGATCAAAGGCGGTGACGGAGGCGGGGGGCTGGCGGAGGGGGGCCCCAGCAGGAACCCGTCCTCGGAGCTCCGCGCGCTCCCGCAGTGGGTGCAGAGCCCGGACCTGGACTTCTCCGTGTTCAGAGACTACATCTGCAGGAAGGTGGAGCAGGCGGACGAGGACCTCTCCGTGCCGCCCTACGACTCGTTCCAGACCTACGCCTTCGAGGGCTTGGACTCGCCCGTGCCCTCCCTGAGCTCCATCAACACCTGGTCCAGCGGCTCCGAGCAGGACTTCTCCTACCTGGGGGGCTGGGGGCCGCGTTTCCGGCAGCTGGCAGCGCTGTACGCGGGGCGCCGGGGCGAGGAGGACAGCGAGGAGTCCTAGCCGTCCCCCGACCCTCGCGGGGCTCCGGTGCCGCCTGGACCGGGGCCACGTGCCCTGCGGGGACACTGCAGCCTCCGGCCGGGCTGCGCGGCTGCGGGACAGGGGCTGTGCCGGGGGCCAGGGAGCGGTGGGCGACGGGCTCCTCGTCCCCTGCCTCCTGCTCGGGTCTCTTTGCACCAGTGTGGCCAAAGGAGCCACTGCGGCGTCCTCATCTCCTTAATACCTGTCTCCATTGAGCACCGCACATTAATTTAATTAACTAAAGAGAAAATCTAATTCAAGAGAGTTTGGAGGGGGTTTTTCCCCCACAAATTATCATTTAAATAGATCTGTTCAGTGAGCCCGTTCCGGAGAGGAAGAGCAGACCAGGAGCCTTTTGTTGTCTAAATTGTTTTTGTCACTTGAGTCAGAGCATTTGAAGTGCTTTGATTTCTTTAAGAGCTTTCCTTGCAGAGGCAAAACAAGCTTTTAACTTCTGTTCAGCTTCCCCCCTTAGTTTGCTGCTTTCTGGAGTTCTCTCGGTGCACGGGCTCCTCAGCAGCGTGATGCCGGAGGGAGTGTGCGGTGCTGGGGACGCGGTGCTGGGCGCGGGCTCCGAGGTCCCGTCCTGCACGGAGCGACGGCTGCGCTGGAGTTCAAAACCCGCATCGCCTCGTGGCTGCGATTGCTTCGCCTCTCAGTGCTCAGACCTTCCTTGTGGTTATCAAAGACGCTCGTGATCGAGGGGCTCTCCCTTCGGGCACGTGCTCTGCGGGGTCCTGACGTGTCCCCTGGCCCCGGTGATGGACGGGGACATCCCACCCGCCGCCGCCGCCGCGCTCCCCAGTCTGCGTTACCAGCCCCTCGGGACAGGCTGGGCCGGGTCCACGGGCTCTCGGCCGAGTGCTGGCTTTCCACCGACCGCCGCGGCTGCGCGGGACAGGCGGCAGGACCTCGCACACCCCGGCCTTCCATGGTGGGGGAGCGCTGCGTCCCGCTGGAGAGCCCCAGCCCCCTGCCGTGGGGGGATAATTGCTGCCCACACCCAGCTGACAGCAAAGCATCACCGTCATGATAGCAAAGCATCACCGTCGCGATAGCAAAGCATCACCATCGCGTTAGCAAAGCATCACTGTCACGATAGCAAAGCATCACTGTCACGATAGCAAAGCATCGCTGCCGCGATAGCAAAGCATCACCGTCGCGTCGCGATAGCAAAGCATCGCTGTCGCAATAGCAAAGCATCACCGTCGTGATAGCAAAGCATGGCTGTCGCGATAGCAAAGCATCACCGTCGCGATAGCAAAGCATCGCCGTCGCGATAGCAAAGCATCACCGTCGCGATAGCAAAGCCATCCCCAGGGCGGTTGCGTGAGGCCAGACCCTGTGGGGGTTCCTGCGGGCTGGGCAGCGGGTCTGTGACACCTCGGGGTACCCAGGGTGTCCCCACCCCGGCACAGCGCCCTGCACGAGCTCCCGCAGCGCAGCCGCCGCTGCGCACAATCTCTGGATTCGAGAGGCGGGTCCGGGAGGCCGGCGGGACGTGCCGCGGGTGATGCCCTCGCCTTCCCAGCCCGCGGACCCCCCCGGGGTGAACTGAGCAGTGCCTTGAGCAGCGCCCTCGGCAGCTTCCCGGGCTGTGCTGGCTGCTGCGGCTCTGTTCAGGGTGGAAGAAGAACCGGTTACGTCATTGATGGGTGACTGGTAAGTCCTCCCACGGCCTGACACACCCTGGGCTCCTCGTTGGGTTTGTCCTTTCGGTTTATCCGCAGACAGTGTTTCCTGTCCCGGGAGAAGGTTTGTAGGTAAATGTACATGCGTGTTCATTTTTTACTGTGTTCTGCGTCCCGGCTGCTGGTGCTGGTCCCTGACCGCGGGGGTGGCCAGGACGTGTCTTCGCCGCGGCTCTGGCCCTCGGCTGCTCCTGCCCGCGCGGGAGCTTGGCTTTCGCGCTGGGACCAGAAGCTGTTCGCTTCTCAGGGTCTCTCCGGTCCCCGGGGAGGCGGCAGCGCCCCGCCGCTGGCACCCACGCCCCAGCGTGCTGCTGGTTCACTGTGACGATGCTGGGGAGAGCGCGGGCTGCTTCGCGCTGCCCTCGAGCGCCGGCTCTGGCCGTGCCACCCCGGGCAGGTGACGCCCCGAGCGCCGGCGCGGGAGAATGGAGAAAGCCCTCTTTCCTCAGGAACGTGTTCGTGTTTTCCCTGCGGGCTGAAGAGCTCTGCCCGCGCCCCTCCGGAGCCGCCCTTCCTCTAGCAGAAGTGTTGTGCAATAGCGGGGCTCTGTCCCTGGGGTGGGGTCTGGCAGGGGACGTGTTTAGCAACCCCCCCGCCGGGTGCCCTCCTTCCCGACCCGCCAGTCCTCCCCAACGTGCATGCACGCACGCTTGTGTTTTCATCTCTGTCCCCGGTGCAGAGGCGGAGGAGCGCGGTGCCGAGCGAGCCGGCCGCCCCGTGCGGCACAGCCCCGCGCTCCCTGCCCCGCGCCCGGCAGGAGCTGGCAGCTGCCACCGTGTCTGACGGAGTCACTTTGGTTTTCTTTACCCAAATGAAATCAGGAGGTTGATTTCCTCACCCTTGTTATTTTTTCAAGGTCTTTCTAGGACCTGGAAATAAATTATTTCCTTGTCGTCTGGCCTGAGTCTTATTTGCTTATTTTGCCGTGTTTCATTCCCTCGTGCTCCGCTGTCACCGTGGTCCCACCGGTGCCTCCCCGGGGGGACGGGGCAGGACGCGCCGTGGCACCGCCCGGTGTGACGCGGTTCATGCTGGGAGCCTCCCGCCGCAGGGTCCCATCAGCAGGACGCTGCCTCTCTGGCTTCGTGCTGTCTGTCCCTGAAATGTTCATCAGAAGCAGCTTTGTGTTGTTCTCTTGAAGCCACCAGCAGCCTTGTAGCCGATCGGACGTGAGCACGGACCCCAGTTGTGTCCAGCCTCAGCTCGGCTGGGCGCTGCCGGTGGGTTTTGTTGCCAGACCCGTTCTCGGGTTGATGGTGGCCGGTATCACGGCAGTGTCCAGTTCTTGGCTACAGCAAGAACATCTCCTCCATGCTCAGTTTTAATGCTGAAGTGATGCAAATAGATGGCACTCCAGCCTGACCGCAGATACATCGGTTGCTGGTGGGTTTCTTGATGGCAAGGGACTGGGGGACGAGCGGCGTGTTCGTGGCAAACACCTGAAGGTCGCCGGTTGCAGGGAGCCTCCTCCAGGCTTGGGGCCGCTCCGGCACCCGTCGGTGGATGCGGCACGCTGCCGAGGGCTGGACGCGGCACACAGCAGCCGGCGGCACGGAGAGGGCGGGACGTGCGCTGAACTCCGTGGTGGCATCAATCGGGTCCGCAGACAGCGCAGGCAGAGTTTAAACCTCTCGTTTAAATAGCATCCTGCAGTCTGCACTGCGGGACGGGCTTACCGATCCCTGCGGTCTTCGTTTCCGTATCCTTCACCATCCCCATCCCGTGCCTCCGCTCCCGCCCCGCTCCCGGGATGGTTCTCTACACGTTACGGAGGAAGCAGCTGGTGCCCTTTGACGGCAGCAGTCGGGGGGGTGCTGCAGCAGAAGGGAGGAGCAGAGGCCAGGGGGCTGCAGGCGCACGCGGTGTGCTGCCAGACCCCCTCGCACGTGCTGCTTCTCGGCGTTGCAGCCTCTGTAGCCGCCAGCTCCGAGGAGCCTTTCCGCCGCACCGCCGTTCATTGCGCCGCGCAGCGAGCGTGCCAGCGGAGCGCTCACAGCCCTGCTCCGGCGGCTCTGGGCGCGGCGGCCGGTTGCTGTTTGCAGGGAGCTGCCGCCGGTCGCGGTGTGTTTGCAGCCCGGGTGTCAGCCCGGTTCCAGCGCCGCGGCACAGAGGCGTGCTCTCCGGGAACCCACCGTCGGCACCCAGACGAGCAGCCGGCTGCCGCGGGACGCTGGGCACCGGGGGCTGGGTTGTGCCCAGGGACAGGGGAAGCACCTGCCGTTAGCGAGCTCCTAACGAGGGAGGTAACGAGCACCCAGCGTTGAGTGCGATGAGTCTGGGCCATGCAGAAGGATTTGCTTCTCGACACTGTGCAGGAATGAGGAGAGCACAAAGCAACAAATTGCCAGCCCGAGCCAGACCCTTAACGACAAACGAGGAGGATTGCTGAGAGCTCTGATTGCAGAAGCACCTGTGAAGATGTTCTGAGAGCTCGGTGCCCGCCTCAGCACAGCCCCTTTGGTGGAAATATTTCTATAGCAACTTCTGTCTCTCGTCGGCAGTTGCACAGCAGCCTCTGGCTCCTCGCGGGGCAGGGCGAGGGCAGGCGGATCTGCTCCGTGCTCCAGCGGGGCTCTGCAGACGTGCGCGGCCGCCGGACGGTCTGAGCCAGGGGCTGGGCTCCCCCGGGGGCTGCGCTGGCCAGCCCGGGGTGAAGATGCTGCTTCCAGGTGGGTTTTCTCCACCAGCAGCAGCCCCGGGGGCGCGGAGCGGGCAGCACCGGGGCGAGGGCTCCCGGCTCGATGTCAACGCCCAGGGTGCCCGCGCGGAGCGGGGCGGCGGTGCGCAGACCGGGCAGTCGCGGGGCAGAGCGGGTCCCGAGCAGCAGAGCAGGCATGTGCGGAGCAGCCGCTGCGTGCTCAGGTGATGGTGGTGGTCGGACCTGGCCGTGCCGTGTCCTGCGTGCCGACGCCGGCAGCTTCGGGTGTTCCTGCGCCTGAAGGAAGCCCCCTGCGGCCGGATGCTTCGCAGGAGCAGAGTGCGGCAGCTCCGGCGGTGCTGCTCCCTCCGGGTTCTTGCCAAAGAGCGGCTGCTCCCAGGGCCGCTGGCTCCTGCGGTGGGTCCTCGTCCATGTCACCCCCTCGCCGCCCCTCCAAGGCCAAGGCACGACCCTCGCTGCGCAGGATGCAGCCTGGGGGCACAGGGCGGTGGCATCTGCCACTGTCACACCCTGAACAGGTCCTGCCGGGCTGGTCCTGCGCTGTGACGGCAGCTGGATGCTGCCCCGCCGCCCCTTGGTCCCCTCCAGCGCCTCGGCTCTGAGCCACGGCGAGCTCCAGAAGGAGGAGTGTCCAAGCCTCCTCCGGGGAGTTATTTACCAAAGATGGATGCGATCGGCTGGGATCGTTAACGGGAAGTGAAGAAAGGGCAGCGATACCTGCACCCCCGGGAGAAAAATACATCTCTGGTAACCGAGTGCAAGCGAGGCCGTGTGAGCCTCCGCTGCCGCTCGCTCCGGATACGCTGCTCCGGAGGGTGATGGCTTTCCCCGTGTCCCCCAAGGAAGCTGCTCTGTCACCAGAGGCTGGCTCCATTAACCACCCCTTCCCCAGCTAGCACCTCAGCTCCCTGCGTCCTGACGGGTACCGAGCCCTTGAGCTTCCTTCAGGGTCGGTGCCGGACGCTGCTCAGCGTAATCTCAGTTTGCGGTGCTGGAACCCGCGTGCGGGGCGTCAGCATCCGGCATTTGGTGTCACGACATCGGACAGCGAGGGAGGGTGAGAACAGGAGCAGGACAGAGCGCCTGAGCATCCCTGGGGCTGCGCACGCTGCCGGTCCCCTGTGCCACGGTGCCACCGGTTCTTGGCCATCCCTCGTCCCTCGCCAGCGGCAGGGAGGGTCTGTGGCTCGGGGACTGTTCAGTGCCCGGTCCAGCTGCACCGCGGCTTCACGGACGTGCATCATCCCTGTGCATCGCTGCTGCAGGACAGCTGCTGAGGTGGGGGTGAGTTATTCCAGATGTTTGCAGGGGGGTGGCACCAGCTGTGGATGCCGTGGTGTTTTAACCGCGGTAATGGGAGAAGTTTTCATCCCCCTTCTGCTGGGGAAGCCCACGCTGCCGACAGGAGCGATGTCCCCGGCTCGTCCCGTGAGCCAGCCGGCGCAGCTGCCTCCGCGGTCGGGCGTCGCTCACCTTTCGCCGGGGAGCGGGCAGCTGCTGCAATCCCTTCGCGCTGCACGCAAATGAGGCATTGAAAATGCTCATTACAGCCAACACGACACGCCTTCGTTATTCCAGAATAATTGTCTGAAAGGCTCAGTTCGCAGCACAAGCTCCGCTTGGTGCAGAAATGTGATAAAAAGAAAACAGGAAGTGCAATCAATGCCTGTAATCCTTTTAAATAAAAAGGTACTTGCGAGGAGCTGCCAACGTCTTTAAAAAGCTGTGATTTCCCTGGAGAGAGCCCTTATCAGCGATGGCTGCGCGTCATCCTGGCTGTCTGTCAATCCATCAGCCTTCAGTGCCACTGACATTAAGAAGCCCGGCGCTGAGATTATCACATCCAGCCGTGATGTCGCACAGATTGTGTTGACATTTGGAAAGTGTTCCACCACAGGAGCCATTTGACTTCTGTACTTTCTTCCTAAAGAAAAAAATCCTTTGAAATGTTCCAGGGAGGGAGCCTGCGCTGCCTGCGGGGTGCTGATGGCCGTGCCTGCCCTGCCGTCGCCGGCACTGTGCCACCCCGCTGTCACTGTGCCACCCTGGCGTCACCGTGCCACCCTGCCATCACTGTGCCACCCCACTGTCACTGTGCCACCCCACTGTCACTGTGCCGCCCTGCCATCAACGTGCCACCCCGCTGTCACCATGCCACCCCGCTGTCACTGTGCCGCCCTGCCATCACCGTGCCACCCTGCCATCCCTGTGCCACCCCACTGTCACTGTGCCGCCCTGATGTCACCATGCCACCTGCCATCACTGTGCCACCTGCCGTCACCGTGCTGCCTGCCATCACCGTACCACCCTGCCGTCACCGGGTGTTGGAGGGGGCGAGGGCACGCAAGTGTGACAATCATGAGCCCCCCTGCTCATGCCATCAGCGCAGGGTCAGGCCCTGGCTCCGAGGTGGCTGTCGGGCGGCCGAAAGCTGTGTTCTGCCACTTGCAGCTTTCTCCGGAGCACTCCCGGTGCTGGTGCTGCCGGTGGCTGGGGAGGGGTCCCCTGCCGCTGCGCACACCGCGGGGACGGGGCTCCTTCCCTCTGCCCCGCTCATCTCCCCCGGGAAAGGCTGCGGCTCTCCCCGGCAGAGGGGTTGTTCCGGATCGTGCGCTGGGGGAGGATAGAAACAATGGTAAATGACCTGAAATGAACTGATTAATCTCTTTAAATAACTGTGAAACCATTTTCCAGAAAAAGTTAATCTACTCTAAATGGCTCTGGTGCTTTTCTTGGGCTCCAATCAATATGTGGTCGCTCGCTTTTCATGTGTAATTCACAGTAATTGCAAAAGAGCATTTTCTGAAGAAAATTACATTCTGCAAGCAGAAATGCAGAGAGACACTAGGACCGGTTAGAGCCCTGGAATCACACACGGTTTGCGTTGGAGGCTCTGAATCCCCCAGCAAGGCGTGCTGTCGGATGCACGGGCGGGCTGGAGGAGCCGCAGCATCCCGGGTTCCTCTCCAGGAGGAGGGGCTGGAGCATGTTGCACCCTGCGGATGTCCCCAGAAGAGCTTCCCCACGGCTGCCCAGCGCGGGGTGCAGGACCTGTGGCTGCCTGGCGGGGGGCAGGACCCCCTTCCGAGGAGTCCATCGCTCTTCCGTCATCTGCTGTAGAGCCAGAGCGTAATTTTTCAGGATGTCATTCTAATTCTAGTGGGAAAGCTTATTACTTGTGATTTACCCAGGAAAAAGCCGGGTGACTTACGACTGTGTGTCTGTGGGTTTGCCCATCAATCCATCACGGGGGCTGCGGCGAGCTCTCTGCAGGGCAGGGGGAGCAGGAGATAGGGACGGAGGTGAGCGTGCCGCTGTGATTGACACGCTGCTTTTACCATCCGTAAAGCCTCTGACATATTCCTTTTGGCTCGGCGCAGATCCGCACTGCTGAGCTCCAGCACAAATGTCATTAAAGCGTGTTCTGCCCGTGGTACCTATAAATAATTGAGGCAGCAGGTCTGCACCGAGCGCTGTGCTGCAGCTTGTGCTCCTCCAGCGCGGGGCTCCGGAGGATGACCTTTTCTTCTCCCATTTACCATCTTCGAAATGGAGGGGAGCCTGGCGCTTCGTCCCCACGCTCGTTTCTCCGCCGTGTCCCCAGGCCACGCAGGATGCTCCGGGGCCGGCGGGTCTGGTGTGCCCACCGCAGGGAGGGGCACAGGCGGGGGGCTCCGGCCCTTGCAGCCCGATGGAGGGCGGTGCAGAAAGCTGCAAAGTGGTGCCTGGCTCCTGCCCCGGGCATTGCCGCGCGCGGGTGGGTGGGGAGTGCCTGGCACCCGGGCAGAGGGTCCGGTGGTCTCGGTGGCCGCAGCCCCTGCGCTGTCCCAGCCTGTGGATCCTGGCTGCTGGTGCCGCCGGTCCCCCGTTGCACAAGGGACCCAGAGCTGCCCGGGGCAGCACCCAGGGGTCTCCCTGCACCGACGCGTGACCTGCGCTGGTGCGGGTGCACAGCAAATACCTGAACAGCAAACTGCTGGAATAGCCTCCTGCACTCCAGTGCTGTCACTGAACGTGTGTGAAATTCACAAGCCTGGCAGGGAAATCCACGGCTGAGAGCGTTTGTCGCTGCGGTGGCCTTGGCAGCACCTGATGGGAAGCAATCCGTTTCCCAGCACGGCTTTCCTGTCCTGGCCAGGGCTGGGGGGAGCATCCCATCGCCGTGCGAGACCCACCAACCAGGCTGCTCCCACCGAGGGACAGTCCAGTGGCCGCCACCTGTCCCGTTCCCAGGATGGACGGCTGCAGCGCGCCTGCGGGCAGGGCAGCAGCGTGGGGCAGCAGCAGGGCCCCGTGCCCGGTGAGAGGGGCGAGCTCACGCCCCCAGCATCAGCCCCCCCAACGTCTCCCCCCGCGCAGGTGCTGGCTCCCTCCGTGCCCACGAGCGAGCTGCTGCTTTCCTCCCTCCTCCTGACAGCCGCCAGCTCCTCCGGGTCAGCGGGAGCCGTTGGCAAGCCTGTCGCTGGGATCACGCGTGCCAACATCCCCGCCGCGGTGCTGGAAGCAGTCATCCCACCCGACACCGGCCCCCCCCAGCCTGCAGCCGGGCACCCCCCAGCTGTGCCACGACTCCCCGGGGTCCGGAGGGGTGCGTGTGCGAGGGCTGTGCCACCACCAGCACGGCCACGCACGGCGGCGGGCACGGGGACACCCCCTTGCCCAGCACCAAGGCACGGACGGACCCGCAGCCGGGTGTTCTGGCGATGGAGGAACCTGTGCCGCCGTGTCCCGGGCCGGGCGGGCAGCGGGGGGAGGCTGCAGCCGTGCAGGGGTGTGAGCCGATGCACGGATGCTGCGCTGTGCGGCGTGCCCGTGCCCCGGCACATCGCAGCGGTACATTAAACAGCAGCTGTCGGGCTCTTCCCGAGCACAGCGGTGGCACAGCTGGGACCGTGGTGATGTCGTCTTAATTTAAACTCATGTTGTCTTCCAGCGTGTGCTAATGAGGGCTAATGGGGAGATCAGCCTCCCGTTTGCCCGCGTCTCTGTGCTCTGCCATGGCTCTGTCACGCCTGCCATCGGCTGTCCCCACTGCCCGGTGCCTCTCCCGGCCTTGCTGCCCCAGTGGGGAGGGGTCTGGGGGTCTGCTCCCCGGGGAGCTCACCTGAGACACCGCCGGTGACCACGGACTCGTGGGGAGCTGACCCTCCCTGGGCTGCTCACGGGCAGCCCCACGGTTCCTGGAGCTCCGTGTCCCGCAGCATCCGCAGCCCCACGAGCCCGACCAGACCCCATGGCTCGGACGCCCACGGCGCTGGCACGGCCCCACCAGCCCCCAGCGCCATCGGGCACGGCTGGGGATGGGCAGCCCCCTGGGTGCCAGCGCCATCAGGCACGGCTGGGGACGGGCAGCCCCCTGGGTGCCAGCGCTGTCGGGCACGGCTGGGGATGGGCAGCCCCCTGGGTGCCAGCGCCGTCGGGCACGGCTGGGGATGGGCAGCCCCATGGGTGCCAGCGCCATCAGGCACGGCTGGGGATGGGCAGCCCCCTGGGTGCCAGCGCTGTCGGGCACGGCTGGGGATGGGCAGTCCCCTGGGTGCCAGCGCCGTCGGGCACGGCTGGGGATGGGCAGCCCCCTGGGTGCCAGCGCCGTCGGGCACGGCTGGGGATGGGCAGCCCCCTGGGTGCCAGCGCTGTCGGGCACGGCTGGGGATGGGCAGCCCCCTGGGTGCCAGCGCTGTCGGGCACGGCTGGGGGTGGGCAGCCCCCTGGGTGCCAGCGCTGTCGGGCACGGCTGGGGACGGGCAGCCCCATGGGTGCCAGCGCTGTCGGGCACGGCTGGGGATGGGCAGCCCCCTGGGTGCCAGCGCTGGCAGCAGGAGCAGGATGCTGGAAGCTCGGTGGTGGCAGCATCCCGGGAGCTGTTTCTCCCAGCCCTGTGTCGCACTAATCCACATATTTATCAGGATTAATGAAGCATGCCACAAATGTATAGGCAAGACAAAGCAAGCAGCAGAAAGACAAAGGAGGGGAGCAGGCGAGGAGGAAGATAAGGCAGAGTATTGCGCAGACGGGGAGCGGTAGGAAGGCACATGGGCACTCGCTGGCCAGGGCTGGACACGAGGAATGCGTTCCCACTGTGTACTCGCTCCCAGATACCTGCACGGGCACCCAGAAATGCTCGCGTTTGCTCACCGTCACGTCTCTGTGCTCACAGGCACAGAGAAAGAGTCTTACCAGCCATCAGCGTTTAAAAAAAGCCATCGACTACTAACACAGCACCTACACCATATTTGCATACTTGCTTAATAAAAAATTATGGCTGTTCGCAGCCCAGTCATTAATTACCCAGCATATTTTCTTTTAACGCCCTCCCTTTTTTATTACAGACTAAGCTGTTTTCCTGCTTATTCGGCAAAAACTCCTCACCATTCCACCAGGACAAGACGTGCAATAAATATGCACTTATTAAGTGTGCATTACAACTGCACGGGCTGGGAGAAGTAATAACAGGACCAACGTAAAGCTGAAGTATTTATGCATGTACCTAGGGCCACTTTAGCTATTTATTTTCACAAAGAAATTAAATTAGATAGTTTGATAGCTCTCAGTGTGATTATGGTGGGAATTTACATAGGGCCCAGCCTGCCAGGGGGAGATGTGCGTGAAGGAACGAGCCTACGCCAAGGACAGGCTGCGTGTGCGGGGCTGGACCCTCTGCCCGGACCGAAAGATCCGGCTGTGGGGGGGGATGCTCCAGCCATGGGGGGGATGCTCCAGCCATGGGGGCGATGGTCCAGCTGCTGGGGGGATGCTCCTCTGTCGGGGCAGCGGGATGCGGTCTGTCGCACACTTGCCACTGGAACTGCACAGCAACACCGTGGGAAACGCGGCACTTGGAGAAAAACTGCGGACAGGGGCGAGGAGGAAGTTTTCTCAGAAAAAATGTCCTTTGAAACCATTTTGGCTTGGACGAATCACAGCGTCTTCGTGAGTTTCTGGCTCTCCTGTACAAGGGCTTTTAGACGGAGCCCGTGACCCCTGCAGGGGCGGGCGGGGGGTGTGCAGGGCCCCCTCCCGCCTCCAGCCATCAGCGCCCCGCAGGACGCCAGCAATTAGCGAGCGGCCTGATTAGTGCTGATTGCGCACCCCCGCCCCCAGCACCCTGCAGAGCTCCGGGTCTGTCCCCCGCCGCGACCCCGAACCGAGGGGGGCACCGAGCGGGGCTCACAGAGCGCTGGGGCATCGAGACGGGGGCACAGAGTGGGGGGTGCCCCCCTGCAGCCCCCCTGCTCCCCAGGACCGGGTCCCCCCGCACTGTCCCCCCCGTGCCGGGTGTCCCCCGTGCCTGTCCTGCGGGTGCCGGTGTCTCCGAGGGACTCGGTGGGATTTTCAGACGGCGCAGAGGATGCACAGCTTCTGCGGCGTCAGCACGGGGGAGTGACAGGGACCAGCTCCTCCAGTGACAGCGTCCTTTAATTACAATTGATGACCCTTTAATTACAATTGATAACCTGGCATCGCCTCCCCCAGTGCTCCCCGGTTTGCGGTGGGGCAGCGGCAGCACCCCAGACCCTCCTGCTGGTCCCGGACCCGGGCGCGTTCTGCTCCGCTCCCCGTTGGCACGGATTCTGCCTCATCACCGCGATCCTCTGGCACGACGCCTTCCGAGGAGGCAGGGGCTGGGGGAGCTGAGCGATGGGGCCGACGCGCGGTGTGCCGCTTGCCAAGAGGAGCGCGGGAACTGGTGAACTGGGAGGGAGCGCGGCTCAGCAATTACAGCGCAATTAGCTCCAACAGCAGGCTGATTGGAAATTGCAGCTCTGTGCCAGCGACTCGCACCAAGCGCGCGGCGGGCGGGAGCTTCCTGCAGCCTCTGCTCGCGGCTGAGCCACGCCGAACACGTGGGACCATGGCCCCCGGCATCCCCCGAGGGGTCCCTGGTAGGGTGTCCCACCGCTCTGCCCCACACATTGTGCTGGTGGCGGGGCCGGCGCGTGCAGCCGTGTGCTCGGCAGGAGTCAGCGAACGGTCACCAAGGCTGTGCCGGGGGGGCAGGAGGGACCCCTGCACCCGGCTGTCCCTTCTGCGTGGGACGTGGAGGGGCCGGGGGCTGGCGGGGACAGCGCCTGTCAGCCTGCTGCGGCTGATGCCTTTCATCTCCGAGTTACTGTCTTGTGTCAGGGCAGAGCTGGAAATGTCAGGCAGTGCTGCAGGGTGACCGTGCAGAGTGGCAGATGGTCAATGACGGATTTGTCACTTCAGATTCAGGCGGTTTTTAAATATTCAGCAGAATCGGAGGTGACAGCTCGTGGCAGCAGGCAGAATTTCTGTGCGTCTGGGTGAGCCCCCCCGGCCCCTGGGAGGGGAGCACGGCAGGACAGACCCCGGCACCTCGAGGCGGTGGCTGGGGACGGCGCAGCCTGGGACCACGCCACGGGACCGCCCCGCGCTGTGCCGGGGGTCTCTGGTGACCCAGTGGCTGTGTGGGCACGAGGCCGGCGCTGCGGCTGCTCTTCCCCCACGGCTCCCCGCGACCCAGGGGCTGGAGCATCGGTGCGGCACCCGCGCTGCCCACGGCTGCCACGTTTTGTGAGCACCGGCGGGGCCAGGGCGTGTCTCGAGGGTGCGGGGGGTTGGCGTCCCCCCCGACTCTCTGGTGATGGCTGCGGCAGCCGCATCCCAAGGAGAGGTCCAGGGAGCCGCGTGCCTGGTGGGGGCTGCGGGGAAGGACGTGGCCCTGCAGGGGGACAGCGCAGTCTCTCCTCTTGCAGAAGAGCCGGGACAGAGCGTCGGGGGTCCTGGCTGATGCGAGGGGCGTGGGGTTCCCCTCGCTGGGGGATGCGTGGCTGCGGCTGTGCTGTGGATCCCGGCAGGGGAGGGGGGCAGCAGGGTCAGTGCTCTGACAAACGCCCCTTCGAGGCGGGTGATGTGCTATTCACGCCGTACCCCACGTGCCTGCAGCCCCGCAGAGAGCTCTGGCTCACGCCGGGTTGATGGCTTGGCCGTCCCCGTGCCGCAGCTCATCAGGTGGAGGTCCTGCCCGCGGGGCGCTGCCGGCCGCGCGTTTCCAGTTTCCATCAGACTCTGCTAACAGCGCGAGTCCTCCTCCGCGCTCACCTCTGCGGAGGTGCCCGCGCAGCGCAGCCGGGCTGGGGGACGTGTGGGGGCGGGCGGGTCACTCTCCCTGGCCCCGAGGGGCTGCAGGTGGGTCCGTGGGACTCGTGCATCCCTGGGAAGGGGACGGCCAGTGCAGCAGCCGGAGTCTGGTGCCACCCTGCCCCAGCAAGGCAATGCTGACAGCCCGGCCAGTGTCCCCCAGCCTCCTCCTGCCTCCCCCTGCCTCCCCCAGCCTCCCCCAGCCCAGACCAGGGAGAACCAGCCCCGTGGGAGCACCTCAGGCCGGACCCGGCTGTGCTCAGCCTCAGCCTGCGGCTGCCTCCCATGATGGACAGTCCACGATCAACGCTCAATAAAGCGAAAGCAGCCGGTGGTACCAGCCCTTCCCACCAGCTCCAGCCTCGGGCGCTCTGCGGCAGCACCGCAGCCTCGGCCGACGGCCCCGTGCCCCGAGACCACCCGATGCCCTCGGCTGGCCGCAGCCCCCGGAGCCCTGCGGAGCCGGCTCCTCCTCATCGCTGCTGCCCGCTGTCCCAGCTCGGGCTGACGGCTGCGCGGGCTGCGGGGTCGCAGCGGTTCTCTGCAGCCCAGCCGCTGCCAAACTCTCCATCAGCTGCTTCTCTGAGCAGCGAGCAGGAGGCGACTGGCTGGGCAAACTCTCCTGGAAGAGCTGAGCCCGTCCCCGGCTCCAGCCTGCGCTCACAGCGGTGTGTTATCAGCAGCAGGGGATGGGGATTTAATTCTGGCTGCTGCCGCCCCTGGGGGCCCCACCTGTGGGTGTGCGTGTGCCAGGGCAGCGATGTGCTGGCTCCCTCCTTCCCCTGCTCGCAGCTGCTGGAATTTCCTTGCCCTGCCTTCATCCTCCTTGAATTAACTGTTTCTCGCCCGTCAGACACCGAAGGACTGCAGCTGCTCTGCGCAACAGCCGTTCCCTGCTGGTGATGGAAAGAGCGCGAAGCTCTGGCTGTGAGCCGAGGGCAGCCCCGGGCTCCGGAGAGGCAGCGCAGGACGTCCCGGCAGAGCTGGGGGTGGTGGTGACCATCCGCTGAGCTGGCCGGCGGGGACGGCTCCGTGCCCGGCTGCGTCCCACCACGTGCCGTGTCCCCGTCCCCACGGGGCAGCGCAGGACGTGCCCGGGGCCGGTGGGGCTGGGGGCGCACTGCCCGAGGCCGTGGGGCTGAGCACTCGCCCTGCAGAGGGGCACGTGGCTCCGGCTGGCTCTGAAGAGGTTAAATCTTCCTAATCGCTCAGTAAGACCTTCTCTAAGAATTTATCTACTTTCTGCCTTCCAAGAACATATGGATAAAATCCCCCTGAGCGGGACTTACATTTATAGCATCTATTACTGAGATCAAGGTTAATCCAGAGTAATCTAATGGGGTGAAAAGGACTTTATATAAATCTGTTTTAATCTACAGGACATGATAGCCTGACAAGGCCATCGGAAAACTCGTGCGCCATGGGCTGGGGCGGGGAGAGGTGCCGGGTTCCCCAGGGATGTGCGAGGGCGAGTTGGCTCGTCACGCGCCCGTGTCCCCGTAGAGCAGCGGGATGGCATCGGGTGGCCGGCGGGGCTGGGACGCGGCTCGCGGGGCTGGAGCCGTGCTGGCGGTCCTGGCCCGCAGCTGCTGCGGGGGCTCCAGAGCGATCTGGTGGCTCTGTCCCTGGGGACGCCGTGGGACAGGGAGGCTGTGACTGCTCTTCCCGCTGAGTCACGAGCTGTCCCTGGTCGGTGTAGTTCATCCGCGCTCAGAGGGAGGGGACGCTCAGCAGGGAGAGACAGGAGGTGAAACTCGCACAGCTCCAGCGCCGCGGCTGCATCCTGCGCCCGTGCCCCGCGCTGAGGACCGGTGCTGTGCTGGGACTGGCACCCACAGCACCGTGCACCGGGTGCTGCCGGGCAGAGCGGGAGGACTCTGCTGCCGGGGTGTCAGGCTGTGGTCCTGGCTGCACCCGCGTTCCCCACAGCGGGACCGGTGCATCCTCTCTAAGCCGTCGGGTGCTGAGCGCTGCTCCTGCTGCTCCTGGTGTTCCCGCTGCTCCCATCCTGCCACCCGGGTTTGCTCCAGCCGCATCCTGCAGCGCCCGTGCCCGGTGCCGGGGGACGTGCCGAGCCCCCCACGGCACTGCCCGCCGGCGGCAGCCAGGCGCAGGAGCGAGTCCCGCGGAGCCGCGAGGCCAAACGAGGCGGTTCTCCGGCGCACGGCACGTCGTTCTGCATCTGCTCAGATGGAGTCTGACTTACCCAGGTCCCCGAGTCCCAGACCCGCCAGAAGACAGTATCTCAGCTAAACGATGCAAAAATGATTTAATGGAGGGAACTAATCAAGGAATCCAAGAGAGACTGCTCACCAAGGGCTGATGCAGGATTCAATTAAACCGCAGCCTTTGTGGACTCACCATTTTAATTTTCCACAAATTAGCTTAAAAAAGGTATGGAAATGAAGATATTAGATTTCTTTTTTAAGTCAAAAGGAAAAATCCTTTGAGGATTATATTAGCTATTTCGCTTTAACAAACATCATTTCTGTACCCATTTTCTTGTTTTAATCTCGGCTGTGGAGATGCTGTTTCCATTTCAGCTCCAGTGTCAGTGTTTGAGAACAAGATGGGGAAGGCCGTTAACTCTTCCAGGAGCAGGTCCTGCAGCCCGGCTGCCGCAGCTCCCGTGGTTCTGGCGCCGGCCGCGGTGCTGCGGCGAGGGGGGAGCGCTGCTGCCGCTGGCACTGTCCCGCCGCAGTGACGGCGATGGGTGCCTGCCCGGTGCAAGGGCTGGTCTCTGCTCCGTCCCCGCCTGCGCAGAGGCTGGTGGGGAGCGAGCCCGGCGCTGGGGCAGGACGGGGCCGTGGGTCCGCTGGGGCTGTGCCAGCTCTCGGCTCCTGTAGCTTCACCTGCTCTTGCCCTCGGGCAGCTGCAGATAAACACGGAGCAAGAGTGTTGCGTGTCGGCTGCGATTTGTCTTCTGCAAGAGCACGTCGTGCACTAAGGATCTCCCGTGAACAATATCAGCCGCCGTTACGGCCGTGCCCGCATGGGGACCCACTGGCCTGGCGCGGCCACCCCCTCCTGCCCGGTGCCACGCAGCCCTTTGGCTCCCGCTCCGCCAGCGGCCGCGGCACCGGGCTCGGCCAGAAAAGCGTAGGGCTGGTGGACAGTGCCCTGGGGTTTGCCTGCTTCCCACCCCACGGAGCCGCGTTCCTGTCCCTGGGCTCGTGGCTCGTCCGTGGGGAGCGGGTCCCCAGCAGCATTGCGTACCAGAGCAGGGCTCGGGCAGGACCGTGGTGGGTCCGGCCGGGCCACCCTGAGCCATGGCCCCGGCACTTCCCACGGTGCTCAGAGCATCGTCCCCAGGCCCCCTGCTCCCTGCCTGTCCTCTCCCAGGGTGATGGCTCCTGCTCCCTTCTCACCCCCGCTGCCTGCGCCTCTGTCACTGCCTGTCCAGGTCCTGCACCCGCCGTCCCACCTGCTTGTGTCCCCCATCCCATCCCACACCATCCCATCCCATC
>WKFP01013509.1:419183-433329 GCA_011057875.1 Pterocles orientalis | reverse complement strand
TTTTTTTTTTTTTTTTTTTTTTTTTGCAAATGTGAATGCCTGCACTTCTACCAGAACCTGGGTATGTCACAATTAATTTAACGCACCCTTGAGTTGTTTCCAGGGTATCTTCATTTGCACATCCTGATACAAATTCCACCTGGCTTTGACCTGATGATAAGGGCACAAACTTTCTTAGCTGTTTCTGCAGATTTTTACAAGCTTTCTTGTCTTGACTAACCTGAATTCTTTTGTGGTACTTGCAGACCTTGTTAGGCTTCTCTTGATCATTAGGAGATAGATTATATCCATGCCTTCCACCCTGCAGTACACATGCCAGACGAGCTCTTCATTCACTTAGCAGTTCAGAGCGGCCTTGTGCAAATTAAAACAAGTTAAAATGTGGTATTTTACAGCTCCCCCCATTTTCCTCTTATTTCTCTCTTTTCTTTGCATCATGTATCGCATATGCAAGATAGATAAACTGCACATTACACCGTTTTCATTATTTGTTCCCCCCCCCGCCTTTTCTTTCTTATTCTGAAGCGTAACCTCAGTCAATATGAAGTGTCTCATCTAGGATTTCTTAATATTGCCCTGGCTGGAAAAGGAGATTTTCTGTAAGAAGTCAGAAGGGGTCGGGTATGAAATCACATGGATGAATTAGCACTCTGAGACAATTGTTTGTGATAGTAATGCATTACTGTGGTGAAGCTGCCACCAGCTGGAGCCACTTTTTTCACTGGTGCTAAGAAAATAATAAAGGCAAGATTGGCAGGAGCCATAGAAAAAGATAGGTGTGGAAGCATACAAATGGACAGAGGAAAAATGCCACAATAATTAGCTGAGAAATGAAGTACCTTTACAACCACTTTTCACAGCCTCAGATTTGGCTTGGATTTAGCAAAGAATAAATACATGCAAAAAACCCCAAACAGATCATCTGATTACCTAAGTAAATATCACCAAGGTTCCACAGTATTTTGAAATATCTGAATTAGTTAATATACATTCGCATGACATATCCCATACTTACCCATAATGCAGTGGCAGATAAGGCTTTGGGTTTGCAGGGGATTCAGCCTGGTGTCATTTGCACCTGTAATTTAGGCAGTGTGTGTCTTAGTACCCACAGTAAACAGAAAATCCTAACACACGGAGCAACTGCTTTGAATAGCATCCATGCTGTAATACTGCCTTGAAATATTGTATACTTAATATTTCTGCTCTTTTGCTGAGAATCAAACATAAGATCTCACACAAACTTTATTTCAAAGAGTTTGGATAAGGGATAAGGGGTGGGCTTTATGTATCACTGTTTCAAACATTTCTCACACAGCAAGATGTGGAAAAAAAACCCACAGCAGGAGTTGCTCTTTTTTTTCTTCCCTCAAACAGAAGTTATAGTGTCCATCATTTTTGTTGTTAGCACTTATAAGTTAGGCACCTACAAGCTGAACAGGATGAGAAACTGGTGGTTATGTTGCTTGCTGTCAAAAAATAAGCTTTGTGTAAGTGACCTTCCCTGTTATCCCAGAAATTAACCAGGTATTAATTAACCTTGGGAGGAACCAACATAACTCTGGTAATTTTTTTTTGTCTCCTAAGTGACCTTCCTTACATAAAGCTCAGCAGATTCTTTTATCATAACAGAGTAAGAACAGTTTTGTAGTCGCTTGTACATCCTATTGTTCCATTTTCACTCACAATTAAATCACAGGCTTTTCCTCCTGGCCCCCATCTACGATTTTAAACCCAATAATTTTAAATTCCCAAGGTATTGCGATGGTTTTAATTTTGAGGTGATATTTTAGTGATACACAGCCAACCCTTCTTGTCACAGGGAAGAAGATGGGAACAGTCCTCAAAACATAAACAGTACCCTGTGAAGCATATTTTGTAAAAGTACTGAGAGACAGGCAAGCTAAGGAAGAGAAAAAAAAAAAAGGAAAATATTGTTTTTCTTCTACCACTTAAACATGATACTGAAAGAAGAACAATCAAAAAATGCAGCAGCCAAGGAACCACCTTACAACTGAGTGTGCATGTGGCTTATTGAGAACTAGAAAGGTGCAGTGAGTTCCCAGGTACAATATCAGCAGTGGGACTCCTTTCCAAAGAGTTTTTTAGCACATTTGCCTCTCTAGTTTACTGAATCAGACCTCAATAATGTTTACTTCAAGAAGGAGGCCTTGTTCTACCTTCTAAACTAGTGTCACCATCAGTCAGTGCCTGGAAATAGTGAGTAACAACGATGTACCAGCCCACCTTCCACTGCTGGTGTGCCATAGAAAAGGCTGGTGTCTCTCTTACTGAAAAAAAAAAATTATTTCCAAGTGGTCAGGACTGGGTTTCCTGAGAAACAGGGTTTGTGCAATGAGGGCTAACAGTGGCTGAAGGAATATTTTTGGTTTTTCTCTTGACAGAAGGAAGTTGTGTATGTTTCACATCAGTGGACTATTTTTTTTAAACACATATACTGACATCTGAAACTTCAGGCAGACCTTTCTTTAATGTCTTTTACTTATGCAAAAAAGTTTACTTCAAAACTGGTGATCAAATGAGCCACTCACCCCACCAAATGAAGCATCCTCAGCTTTTACAGTTCATTCCAACAGCACATGACAATTCAATTCAGCTTCCTGGAGGTATTAATGCTATTTCTGCTTTTCTGTCCAGTCTTGTCCTAGTTTAAATCAACTTTGGCTTCACAGAGCTGAGCTGGCACTAAAGGTGTGCAAGAGGGTTGAAGTCCCTGACTGTTATGGATAACAGAAGAGGAATAACAGATGCCACCACCTGGGAAAGCCATACCCTGCAAATCTTCATCAGTTTAGTGAGATTTCAAACCAAAACCCACCCCACCTTTCAAGTACTATGTCTGCAAACTCAAATGGTAAAATCACTATTGTGCCTCTGAGTTGTTGTGTGTATTTAGTATATAAACCCTGTAATCTTGCAGGCATTCAGTAAGGGGATAGAACCCATTTCAAAACTATTCCTTGACTAATTTTTTATGGGTTACTATCTTGACATTGCAGACAACGAAGATTTCACTGTAACTGCTAGGTACAACGATTATGGTATAAGTGCAGAAGCACAGATGTAGACAATCATACATACAAGCAAGGTAAACACATACATGTATAGCACTTAGAAGCAATATAGAACCGGTTTGAAGGTTTTTTTTTTTCATACTCTTGCATTTAAATACTCAATCAGCAATAGTTTGATGGAATTTGTACAAAGTGAAGATACTGTAACTTAATGATATTAAATGACTCCTCCCAAGATATCGAACCAGCCTACACTTTCCTTACATTATCACACATTTGTAACAACCCTAAGTAATTGCAATGTATGAAAATTGAGTTCCTTGGCTGGAACAACCATCTATTCAGCAAACAAGAGTAGCTGGTAAGCGCTTCATTGTCACCAGTGTTCACGGAAAGGGGACTCGAAGAAATTTACAGGGGGAATAAAAAAATCAGAAATGCGATGCTAGAGATGAAAATTGAACATGCACTTTTGAATGTGTGTTTATAGAAGGGTAATCAACCTCATATCATTTCTTTAATAGAGAAAATTAAGTGCACAAATTATGCTAATAGAATGGTATAGTTCAGAATAATGGTGATCTGATCTAGGTGTTCCTGCTCTGGCAGGGGGATTGGACTAGATGATCTTTCGAGGTCCCTTCCAATCTCTAACATTCTGTGATTCTGTGAATTTAAACACAGGAGGTGGAAATCGAATTTACTCATCTTGCTGCAACTGAATATGAGCTCTTCAGGCTGCACTGATTGAAAGTCTAAACAAAAGAGTTGTTATACCTGAAAAGGCATATATTCATTGTATAGGCTTTGTTCTTTTAATTTATCCAAATGAAAGCTGGTGTTGGTAACTTAACATTTCACAGCATTTACTTCAGCTTAAGTTTAGCATTCAGTTATCTAGAGAACAATAAAGAAGCCTGTCTTCTGAACCCGGAGAGATAAGCTGAGAATTTTTTTGTACTTTGGGTTGTACTATTCCAGTGTGTTGTGTAGGAATGCAAGCACTGGCAGTAGTATGTCCTGAAAGGACTATGGTGCCTGGAAAAATGTCTGATAAACCTGGTAACTCACCCAAAGCTATAGGAATGTAAGGTATGAATCCATAATGTTTGCTAGATTGAACATTTAACCTGATTTCAAAGAAAAACACCTTCTGGCTCCTGGGGCAGCAACTGCTGGTGTGTGCTGGGTGGGTGTCTCCTCCGTGGAGGGGTGAACAGAACACAGGTGGGGGGCTGGCAGAGTGACAGAGGTCTTTTAGGAGGATGAGTGTCCTCCCTGGGAAGTGTCAAGGGAAAGGAAAGGGAATGAGAAGCGCTCAACCACCAGCATCTGGGTAAGCAGCACCATGAGAGGTTTATTCCTCTCTGAGAGCACACCACGAAGTCCCTGCTCTGAGTTGCTCTCTGGAGAGACCTGTTTTCCTCTGTGGGGTACAGAGAGAGATTAAAAAAAAAAATCCCAACAGATAGAAATGCATGGTGAGAATTCCCCTAATTTGTCCCTACACCAGATCACCTCTGATGAAAGCTGTTAGTTAAACTTTGATCAGTAAACAATGCATAAGTGTATGTGCACATATGCAGGTCTGCATGTATGTCCTTCTGTAGATATACCTAAAAACGGGAATGATCATGTAAAGCAATTCTTACAAGCTAGAAAATCTATAATAAAGCAATGGAAGCCAGCTTTAAAAAATTTATATGAATTTTGTGAATGCCATTTAAACAATTTAATGAATATATTTAAGATCTATGACATACCTCTTATTTTGATAGCCTGCATTTTAAAGCAACTTCAAATACATATTTAAACAACTTAAATACCTGAACTCACGAGCATTTTTTTTCTCTCATTTCATGTTGGTTGAAGCAGTGCTATGACCTAACAGATAAATTCTGCTATTAAATAAAAATTGAACTTACAGTAAAGTGGGGCATGACAATTCACAGGTTTCTGTAATTAGACAACAGATTCCAGCCCACTCTAGTCCCAGGTGACCTGAGAGCACTAGAACTTGAACACTATTGAAATCTTAAATTGCATGCTTGACATCAAAATACTGCTTCATTTACATTATTGCTACCTTAAAGGTATGGCAAATTATTTAAAATGTAATGTTAAAAAAACCCCAAATGATTCAGCTTGAAAACTTTCAAGTGCAGCCTCTTCCTTAGAGCTAGACTATTTTAAAATAATTGTTTTTGAAGGACTCTGTTAAAATGCAACAAAAGATAAAAAATTAACAGATGTCTAAAAATACCACCTATGCTAAAAATCACAATCACTGCCAACAACTAGTAGGAGATAGATTAAAATAAAATACTTCAATGTAGTTTGCCATTGAGTAATTTGCAGTCACATTCCTGTGCCTATATATTGTTTTCTGAAACAGAGTTTGAAACATTACTACAGCTCTGTACCTAGAGAGCGAATATAAGACAGGAAAAATCTTGTAACATCCTCAGCCATCAGATCATGTTTTCACAGAGCTCTTTAAAGAAGACAGACTTTGCAAAGCAGTTGCTGATGGTTGAATTACCAGATTACCTTGTAACCAAAGGAACAATGTAAGACATTCTTCCTGGCAGCAGAGATCTGCCTAGAAACAGGTAATCATTAGAACAAAACTAGCACGTAACATTTGCACCTGAAAAGTCAAATCAAGTGAAAATACAATTAGCCATAGATTTGAGCCAGTTAATTATTCACCCAATTATTCATCAGAAGAGAAAAATTTAAAACTCTGTAACCAGCAAGTTGTACTTATAAAACCTGTAAAAGATATTATACTTTCAAACTTAGCTGCAACTTTTACAATATGACTTGAAACTGTCTGGTTTAAATCTCATCTCTGTGTTTTATAGGGATTTTACCATTATGAAATTTGCCATTAACAAACTGTGTAAAAACAGTCTGCAACAAACAACAACACTTTAAATAGCAATTAACCTTTGTAAAATTTAGACACAGGAATGTATAGTTAGCTTAATAGGGGAGGATTGTAATAGGTATTTATTAATGTTTTAGATTAATGTGAGTTACAGTGTGAAGTCACAAGATTATCCTGAAAGACTTGACATGGAAAAGACAAACAAACGGAAAATATTGAACAGCAGCAAGGCAGCTATTAGGATAAGGATAGTGTAAATCAATCAAAAATTAATATGGACATAAATATATAATTATAATATAATTAATCAATTTCTTTATATCCTTTTCAAAAGCATAATTCTCCTATTATACTGTGCCGTTTTATCTTTCTTCTTTTTTTCCCCAGGATTTTCTTTAGATGCTTTCACAGCACTAGTGAAATACGCCAAATTTGCATCAATAAAAGCGGTTTTATTTCCCATGAACACATTATTTTTAATCTTCTAATTTTATTTTATAACAATCAAACCAGTTTTTAGTTCTGAACAATAAGTTCAGAAATTCTATAACAAATTCAGCTTTTCCAGAAATATGTTTAGTTACCAAAAGGTAACATATGGAACAGCGCAAATCCGTCAAAGAAGACTACTAACACCAAGCAGAAAAACTGCATTTATTTAACAGTGACGAATAATAACAATAGTATTTAGATCATTATGATCTGGATGATGATTTGATTCTTCAGCTAAAATCAACTCAAAAGTGAAATTTTTACACAGTTTATTGAATTTAGGAATCATCTATTACATAGAACAGTGACATTGTGTAAAACCAGATTGTTTTCATTATTATTCTATTTTTATTCCTTTAAGCAATGCCCTTGATTCAGAGATCTGCCTATGACAAGGAACACCTGTAGACCCCTGGCAGGAAAAAAAGGGAAATTAAACCCCAAGCAAAATATTTAAAGCAAATTAATTTTTCAGAGGCTGTCTGAAGATTCTCTGTTATCAGAAGAAATATACCTGTAAGATTAAATGTGTGCTTATTCATGTTTCGTCATTTCCTAGGATGGTCTGACGGGTGCTATGCTTTGAATATAAAGAAATCACTGACAGTTAATTAACACACAGTCCTGCTAAAGAGGCCTCCCCAAAAGCAGGAATATTCAAGTTATACCAAAATGACTGTCATGAGGGGAATTTTTGTAGTGGGTTTCATAAATGGGTGACATGACAGGCAAGTAATAAAAGTAGCCTAAAATAAAATATAATTTTAAAAAGCAGTGGTGTTGGGGTTTTTTGTTTGTTTGTTTGTTTGTTTTTTTTCTTTCCAGAAGCAGTCTTTACCAAATGGTTTAAGTTGTTCCATTCACACAGTTTGCTCAAAACCAGCCTTGTAATAATTGAGGGCATCCTGAATTGCTCAGAACAGTAAGAGAAAAAAAAAATCAAAATGAAAAAACCCAAGTGTCTTAACTTTAATGTTGTTTCTGAGATTTCTTGTGACGGTTTGCAAGATGAATCACTGGTACTACAGGGACAGCTATTGGCTATCCGTGATTGACAAAGCTATTATAATAGTGTGACTTTATTATATAATGGTTTAAACAAAAGTAAATAGTTTAAAAAACTCAAAAAACAACAAAACCCACACAGTAAAAGGACAGGAAAGCTAAGCTGTGTTCAGTGCCCATTGATGAAAGCACTGTTCTCTGATCCATGCTGCTATTGTTGGTTTTAGTTTAGCTCCCTCTCAATCGATATCTAACGGGGCATAATTTAATAAGGTATTATAATCTCAAAAAAGTGGGAGGGAGGACAGTTGTGGCATTGTCATTCATCAAAGGAGGCCTTTCAGGTTTCTTTGCTTTCACCTGCTGGGACCCATTTGGTCTCTTTCAAAGAGAATGCAATGACAAAATGAATGAGAAACACTAGAATAAGAGTCCCTTATTCCACCCAATAGTATAATAAATTAGTACTTGTAATCTCCATTGTACTGTACTAAGGTAGTTGTAAGACAATTAAATCTTGCTTCTCAGGCAAGTGATTTCGGTAGTTAACCTGAAGCAGCCAACAGTATTGCAGAGAATGAATGCATCTGAAGCAATGATGTAATGGGATACTGCTGAGCTAGAAAAACCTGGTAGTTTTTTTGGTTTTGTTTTGGTTTTTTGGTAGCCTGGAACTACAGTACATATGAGCTATAATTACAGAAAAATACTGGGAAAGAAAAGCAGAAGAGATTTTGAATTTAATTCTCAAAGGTGTGAAAAGGGTAAATAATCCATATATATGCTCTTTTAAATGCATTGTTTGTGTCTTAAATGCACAACAAGAGTCTTATATTTTTATCATAGTCTAAATTGTGCACGTTGGCTTAATAAATAGCAAACATTTACTAGTTAACATCATCTTGATTTGACAACCAATTTAGCTTTAATTTCATTTGCATCAGCTAAATTCAGTTCTAGCCTTTTTTCCTCCTTCCTGAATTGCTTGCATGTCAAAAGAGAGCTTGTACTCTTTTGAAGAGACATGCATTCATTCTGTAGTCTGCATTATTTGTCCACCTTCTACTCCACTGACGTTATTATCTGAAAAGTGCTTATCTCCTGCATCATGTCAATTTAAATATTTTTCTCTTTAAAAAAACACATTTTTGCTATTAGACTCACTCTTGCATCATTTACATATTTCAGCTCAATTGTAAGCATTTTGTCCTGTAATTAGGGTACTCCACAAAACAGAAATGGTCAAATAAGAATTGTTATGCCTGAGACAGCGCAGGCAGAAGATACCAGAGTCAGCAGATGTATTTGCAGCCTTGCTTTTATGTATTGTATAACAGGAGGCATATAAAGAGAAATAAAGGTTATTTTCCATTTATATGATGAAATATTGCTAATGTACATATGTATATCTTTATTGTTTTGAACTGCAATTGTACCAATAGTTGAGATTACCCTGCCAGTATTCACTTTTTTATTACAGGTTTTAAACAACAGAAAAAGACAAAGCCGAGCCCTGACACGGTTTTGCACTCTCCTGTTGGCAAATAGATTCATTCTCTCATTTTTTTGGTGTAAGAGGGTCTCTTTGGCAAAAAGCTTATGACACCCATACACGAGACAGTGCATCGAGTAAGTGACAGTGCTCTTTCAGAAGGCAAATCACCTTATGAAAATGATCAGATATACAAATACATTTAAAAAATACTAACTTTTCTACACACTTCTTCTATACATTTTTTTTTTAGGAGGTGCTATCTGCAAGAACTTACAGAAATACAGCGAGATTCTGAAGGCCCCTGAACCAGTGTCCATGAACGCCAGTGGAGACACTAATCCTTGCCAGCTTTCCAGGTTCCATGTGACCATTTTGTGATAAATCCCATGAATGTTGTTTTGTATTTTGAATAATAAATGGTTCCAATCTTGTCTCAAAACCAAAGCGCTGTTGTCAGGGGTAGGTGACTTAATGCATTTTAAAAATGTCATATGAAGTAGCTGTTCATTATAAATACCATCCTGCAAAGCAGAGCTGGGAAAAGAGAGAGCAAAAATACATTCAGCTGTGCCTCAACTGGAAGAGGCAAGTCTAATTTTGGGCAGCAAGCACCAAACTTGCTGATTGGCTTAGACTAGGTATTGTGCTAAGATTATTCAGTGTTGAGTAGCAAAAAGTGTTGTGTGTGGAATATGATGCAAAAGGGCATAAAAGAAGAGGGATATTGTTTATTAACTGTTCAGAGAATAAGGCAGAGGCAAGCCACAATGGGGGTTCCCAGTGAGAAAAACCCTTGCCCATAGACACAGAACACTGCTTCTTACTGCCGTTTCTGCATGTTATGAACCAAAATACACAGCTGAAATGCAAGCATGTGTTTAAGCCAAGATATCTTCCCTCACCACACATTAATTTGGCACCTTTATGGTGGCCTGACAGACTTGTCAATATCTTCCCCTCTCTCCCTTTTGTAAGTGTCCTGAATGATATCCAATGGAAGTCCAATTTGCCATCAGTGTGTTTCCCATTCTAATACAAGGAGCATGAGATCGAATGTCATTGCTTGGCATTATAACAGGTGTCCAACCGCAGGGGTCCAGTTTTAAGACTCCTCGATATGAAGGAGACCCTTGGATGATACTTCTAAGAATAATGGGCCACACAGGGCCACAGTGCTGAGCTAGACTCGTGAAAGTGTGACCTTTCTTGCTCAGCACTGGCCACGGTGATGGCTGGTGTGCAAGGGTATGCTCCGTGGCTTTCACCAGCAGCAACAGGAAAAATAATTTCTCTATTCTGTTCCATTCTGCACCATTTTTGTGTTTGCTGGGTGCTTTCCTTCTCAAGTTCCTCAGCTCTGGCTTAAGCGATGAGGCAGAGGAAGCAGTCGATATCTACAGCTCGGCTCTGACATGCTTCATAAATAAAGGCTTCACCAGTAAAGATGGGATGTTTGTAGCTTTACAATGCTGCTGAACTCAGCTGGCTAACCAGCAACAACACTAGTGAAGACATCTCCTTCACCCTGATTGCCTGGCCCAAGAAATCCGTCACGGGAAAAGCAACAAGAGTTGTCCCACTCTTGTTTCTTTCAAAACCCTTAAGCTTTGGAAAGCCACTTAATGGCAGCTAGCTGTGTTATCTTATTTTCCCGCCTGATGGCCAGACTGAGCTTGGCTGGAAAACTGTAGTCTTGGGCATCTTGTAAGGTGGATGGGACTTCATAAAAAACTTCTCGTGGAAAGCTTCTCGAAGGCGGTTCTCCAGGTAGCAGCATGCTGTTTTTGAGGGCAGTATTTGTGCGTTTGTCGTGTTTGGTTGCTGCAACGGTAAGAGCTGAAGGAAGCTCAAGTGCCCCTGTGCACAGAAAAAAGTTCAAAAGCATTAATTGTGTCCCTTAATTTTATTTTCTTCTTTGTTTGGTGTGTTAAGGATATGAGATACTGTATTTAAACAGCTGCGATGCTACTGTGATATTAGCTTTTCCTTTAGCAGGACTCTGCTAAAGGATTCATCTCCGTTTTAACACCTGGGTTTTGACAGAGCTGCCTTCAGTTGCATTTGACCTATGGTGGTTGGTTGGTAGGTGGTTGAATAGTTTTTCTGTACTGGATTTTACAATATTTTGCTTTTAATGGATTTGAGATATGTAAAAGAAATTAAAAGAGAGTCTATAACGCTGTTCCTATATTTCAAAATCACAGAAAAACCTTTTTTCTTTCCTAATAAAAAAGCAGAATTTTGTTTCAGATTTTTTTTTTTTTTTGCTTGAGGAAGGGCGAAGGGAGGTACCTATTTTTCTGTGGAGTTGCATCATTAAGGAGAGAAGTTCAGGGATTAATACAACTGTATGCATTGGTACACAGTGCAGCAGCATTTGATATATGCACTTGGTAATTACAGAGTTAATTTCCCGCAGTAATTCAGCACAATAAGATAACCAAGTTCAAACCACAAGGCCACAGAAAAAAACAAAAGGAAAAGAAAAACACCAGTACTCATTTATAGTGTGTCTGCTGTGCAAATGTAGGAGGGAAAAATCATAGGAAGAAGAGAGATATTTCAAATAGATGAGTCTGTTTTTGTAAAAAGTATAATATAAAGCAAAACATCAGCTAATGCATTCAAAAGACCTTGCAGATCTCGTGCTATTTGTGCACAGGTGCAATGGAAGTAATCCTTTATTTCCTTTCCATAGCCCTATTTTCAGTCATCAGCTTACCTAGAGCCCTTGCTCTTTGTACTTTTCCCTGGCTATTCCCACAGTGGTGGGGTTAAATGAGGGGTCCTGGTGGACAGCAGGATGACCATGAGCCAGCACTGTGCCCTCGTGGCCAAGAAGGCCAATGGCATCCTGGAGTGTATCATAAGGGGGGTGGGCAGTAGGTCAAGAGAGGTTCTCCTCCCCCTCTACTCTGCCCTGATGAGACCTCATCTGGAATACTGTGTCCAGTTCTGGGCCCCTCAGTTCAAGAGGGACAGGGAACTGCTGGAAAGAGTCCAGCACAGAGCCATGAAGATGATTAAGGGAATGGAGCATCTTCCTTACAAGGAAAGGCTGAGGGAGCTGGGTCTCTTTAGCTTGGAAAAGAGGAGACTGAGGGGTGACCTTATTAACGTTTATAAATGTATGAAGACTGAGTGTCAGGAGGATGGAGCCCGGCTCTTCTCTGTGACATCCAGTGATGGGACAAGGGGCAATGGGTTCAAGCTGGAACATAGGAGGTTCCACCTGAATATGAGAAAAAACTTCTTTACAGTGAGAGTGACAGAGCATTGGAACAGGCTGCCCAGAGAGATGTGGAGTCTCCTTCTCTGGAGACATTCAAAGCCTGCCTGGATGCGTTCCTGTGTGGTCTGATCTAGGTGTTCCTGCTCCGGCAGGGGGATTGGACTAGATGATCTTTCAAGGTCCCTTCCAATCCCTAACGTTCTGTGATTCTGTGATTCTGTGATTCTGTGAAGTCTCCTTGGAGCCTTCTCTTCTCCAGGCTGAACAATCCCAACTCTTTCAGCCTGTCCTCATAAGGGAGGTGCTCCACCCCTCTGATTGATTTTGTGGCTCTCCTCTGGACTCTCTCCAATAGGTCCAGGTCCCTTTTATGTTGGGGGCCCCACATCTGAACACAGTACTCCAGGTGGGGTCTCACAAGAGCAGAGTAGAGGGGGAGAATCACCTCCTTTGACCTGCTGCTAATGCTTCTCTTGATGCAGCCCAGGACACAGTTGGCTTTCTGGGCTGCAAGCGCACACTGCTGGCTCATGTTGAGCTTCTCATCCACCAATACCCCCAAGTCCTTCTCCTCAGGGCTGCTCTCTATCCATTCTCCATCCAGCCTGTATTTGTGCTTGGGATTGCCTCGATCCACGTGCAGGACCTTGCACTTGGCCTTGTTAAATTCATGAGGTTTGCATTGCCCCACCTCTCAAGCTTGTCAAGGTCCCTCTGGATGGCATCCCTTCCCTCCAGCGTGTCCACCACACCACACAGCTTGGTGTCATTAGCAAACTTGCTGAGGGTGCACTCCATCCCACTGTCCATGTCTCCAACAAAGATGTTAAACAACACTGGTCCCAGTACTGACCCCTGTGGAACACCACTTGTCACTGGTCTCCACTTGGACATTGAGTCATTGACCACAACTCTTTGAGTGTGATAAGATACAAAAATACAAAAACATTATGATCAAAGAAGATTGTTAGTTCAATAAAAAGTGTTAGCACAGAGCAGCGTACATTACACTGCAAAAGAAAAAAAAAAGGGTTCTAAGGCACTTTCAGGGTTTGGGTTGCACAGCAGCAAGACTGATTTCAAGGTCTCTGGGGCTATGTTCTTTTGCCTGTGACTTAGACATAAATTCTGAATTCCAGATCTGTTCCAAGATGTGGCAATTTTTTTAAAAACATCTTCTTTGAAAGGAAAGATCCCTCCCAAAAACCCAAAGAAGTACGTGAGGCATCCCTAGTATAATACAAATAATTCAAAAATTGTCCAGTTTCAGAATTTGCTGTGCCAGGCACAACAGAAGTTTTAGACAGGCCACAAAAATGTCATCTTTGTCTCCAGCCATGTTAGAGGTATCTGGGCTTTGAGTTGTTTTTTGGTGGGGTTTTTTTTGTTTGTTTGTTTTGTTGGAACAATATGAGATTTCCAACATTTGAACTTGGATTGAGAGAGAAAATAAAATCTTAGTTTGAGCTCAAGGCAAAAAACTGTGTTTCACAAAGCTTTAGAAAATAAAAGTGGGCCTAAAAACCTTTGCAGATGATATAGACTTGTATAATAGCAAATCAGAAGCTAGGAAATCTCCTACATCTGTATAAGAATAGATATATTAACAGCATATAAAAAAATCACGCTGTTCAGTTCTCTAGAGTGCAACACTTTTTCTAAGAATACGTAATTTTCCTACAAGATGTTTAAAATTAATTTCTTAAAATACACTCCAAACAACAACAGCCTTGTCATTCACGCACAGCTGAGCACGGAGGCTTAGTGTTATTTTTTCTAGCTGTTATTTTGAAATCAAGCCAGTTATCCAAAAGATCAAAAGAGCTCTTAAAACTGACATTTTGTGATGGTATGTGCCAGAATATAGTAATTTTTCACACAGTAAAGGTGCAGACAGTGGTAAAAAGCCAAATTTGTCCTTAACGCAATCTGACTGAAATCTGCACCAGGGAATAAACGGGATGGTTGTAAATTTTCCCGGGGGGGGGGGGGGG
>WKFP01013509.1:379641-418903 GCA_011057875.1 Pterocles orientalis | reverse complement strand
AGTAATTAAAAAAAAAAAATTAAAAAAAAAAAAAAGAAAAAGAAAAAGGGAAAAAGACTGGGAAAAAAAAAAAAGAAAAAACTTTCTCCTAGAACATATCTAACTCTATAGGAATTTCTCACCATTTTGTGGGAGATGCTCCAGAATTTACAGGAGGAAGGGGGATGCCCAACACCACAACACACATCACCTTTGTGGGTAATTGCTACTGCTGATAGCCAGTGCCTGTGTTTGCGCACAACTGACAATTTTGGTGTAGTTTTACACCGTACCCACTTCTAACAAAACAATCTGTACTTAATTACAGAGTAGACTCATAACGCTGCATATCCCAAGTATTTGTTCATGAACCAGAATAACTGTGAATTGCATACCTGCTCCTCCTGAAACCAGGAGATTCAGAGTCAGCTGGCATCAGTGCTTTTCTAATGTGTTTGTGGCTTTTTCTTCTCCGTGTGTTGGCACAGGAATTTGTGAGCTGAACCAAATTGCAAACCTCCCTGTCAGCTGTGTATTCCAGTCTTTAATCAGTAACAAAGAAACATCCTCCCTCAGTAGGGAGGAATTGGTCAGTTTCACAGAATAATGTGGGATAATTAACTTTACAGCTTATTTGTGAATCTAAGGAATTGTTTCTGGACTCTCACAGGTATCTATTTTTCCCTTCTCCTAGTTCCCCACCAATTTCCCCTTTAGCCTTATCCTGCTGGGAGCTCCCACTCTGTTTTGCCCTAGGTCTCTGAGTTGGTTAATGATCTCTCCATTCCCTTTGCCATGCATCTGTACCATTTCCAGATCTTCTTACATAGCCCTTATTGTCCAACATTTGCAAATTTTTGCTGTTTTCCACCATTGTGAAGGGCTGTTGTGGTTGGTGACAAGGACTTGACACATAGAAATAATTATTATCAAGCAAATGTATGGGTCAACCTTCACGTTCCTCAAACACCATAATAAGGAAATCCAAATAGTAGTAATTATCCATTAAATACACAACATAATAAGGGTTGTACATAAGTCCTGCTGTAAAAGCAACTGATTCATCTCTTGGTATTTGAATAAAGAAATGAGGCTAACTATTAAATAAATATCAAGCTATTGTAGCCCGGCCTTGAAACAAGTTCTGCATTAGTGAAAATTATCAACCATGTAAAGAAACCGCCATGGACTAGAGAGGAGCTCTGAGGAGACCCCACAATCTGCTTCCAGAACGGTGACTGCAGGATCGAACCATTTTGACCATGATAATTAAAACAAAACAAATTGCTGTGTCAGCCATCAATAGAGGTTCTGCAGGAGCACAGTGTCTACATGTAGAGAATGCTGCAGAAATGGTAAATAATGTATCAGAATATATTTATTGTTTTAGAAATAAAGGGCATCAGATGAACCTATCTGGGCTGTATCATTTACCAGCTAAGGTGCTGAGTGCCTTGGGATGCACTGTGGGTTCATGGTCATTACAACCTGACTCATAGACTGAACACAGCTTTGTGGAGTGGTTGGATGGGGAACATCTAAATCAGCCCACACCTCCATCCTCAAGACTCTCAAGCAGTATCTCAGTCTGAATACTAAACAAGGCAAAAAAACAGATTTTTTTGCTACCAGGCACATTCAAAACAGCAACAAAGAGATGTCAGAACATGGTACGACCAAGCCTAAGAACAGAGGAAAGTATTTTGTTGTACCATCTACACTGGAATAATTCCCCAACAACTAATGGACTAAAATATCCCCAGATTAATTCTTTAGCCTGGAAACCTCTGCCTTCCTTCATAAACCAATGCGATGTCCATCTTTTTTGCGAAGTTCATGTGACACTTTTTTTTTTGGTCCCTTTTGGTTTTCTACAGAGTCCCAGAACAATCTGGGTCTTCAGTTTGGAGCATAAATGTAAAATCTACATATGTTGAATAAGATTTTTTTTGTATTAAATCAGAAAGGACACAAACACTAGTACATTTGCATCAAAGCTATGTCCTCTATTTTTAATATAATTCCTGACAGAACAGGATCTAAACACTGCTCTGCACATTTCCTCGTATGAAAAAAAATCATAATTGTTCTGTATAATCCATATGTCCACATAACTCCTTATATAATACCAGAAAACAGTGTCTGATAAAATTATGATCTTATTCTACTATTGATTTGAGTAGACTTTGGTTCCTAAATGGAATGGAAAAGACTATTTATTATAGGTCTGTGCTGCTCTCCTTATATAAAAATCCTGTTCTGAAGCTTGGTTTTATACATTTTAGATCGTTGGCCTTCAACATTTTTCTTAAGACTGTAGCTACTCCAAGATTTTTCTTTTCTTTTTTTTTTTTTTTAAGACAAAAAGTTCCTGCTTCTCCTTTCTTGGTTTCTTGTTAAAAGAAGGAGAAAACCCTTTTCACCTCCATTTGTGTACTGGTTTTCCCTTCATGGGTGCCTCACTTTGCACCGGGGCTGCCTTCCACCCTGCAGCACACCATGCCAGACAAGCTCTTCATTCACTTAGCAGTTCAGAGCAGTCTTGTGCAAATTAAAACAAGTTAAATGACAGATGGCTTGTGGCAATTTAATGAAATGTCTAGTCACTGAGCAGCCTTGCTCTTGTAAACTCCAGTAATGAAGTAGCTATTGTGCTAGCTACAAGAACGGAGCAGGCAGAGGGAGAGATGCTGGACCTGTGTTTCATGGGCTCTGCACCGAGACCTAAAGCAGAGGTGCCTCCTCCATCTCCAGAGTGGGCAGCCACCCCACACAGTCCAGTTGCACACAGTGGTTGCTGGTTTTCACTGTTGTCATCACAATAAATTTATTGCCTTCTTTATTGCTTCATTTTATACATATTTTTCCCCTGGTGTTTATGGTACCTCCTTACATCCTTTGTGGTTCAGACTGAAAACAAACACCACTAGACTTGAACAGTACACATGTCCTGGTTTCAGCTGGGACAGAGTTAACTTTCTTCATACTAGCTAGTGAGAGGTTGAGTTTTGGATTTGTGCTGGGAAGAAGCTGATCACATACTGATTGTTGTAGTTTCTGCCTGGGCAGTCAAGGACTTTTCAGCTTCTCCTGCTACATAGGAACTCTAGAAAGGGGTGTTGTCACTGTCACCACAGTAAAATCAGGGTGGTGTTCTTGCTTCCCTGTAATATTCTGCAGGCAAAAAAGATCTGATGTGGCTCGGTTGCTCATTTCCATCTGTGCCATGTACAGTGTCTGCATGCATCCCTGCATTTTCTGTGCTTGTTACAGATTTGAATATTGCTGATGCTGATGATTTATAATAGGAGGACTGGAGGTGGAGAAGTTAAAGAAGGAGATGAAGAGTTTTGGAGTGCTGTCACTGTTGTTGCCGGGGTATCCACTGCTGTGCCCAAAGCATTTATCCCACCAGCATTGATGTCTGTTTAGCTCTCATTAGCAGAGGCAAGGTTGACTTCCCAGATGCCGGCAAAACAGTGTGTCCACAGGTTTTTTTTTCCCTCTGCACTCGTCTGCTGTGCCTTCTCTGCTGGGGCACAAATCCCACTCCAATACAGTACATACAGCGCCCAGCAAAACTTATCAGAAAGCTTCCAAAAATTATGGAAAAACCTAATTCATCAGCAAGATAAAACAAGCAAATGAGCAAAACAGGATCCATCCTGTTAAATAATTATTACCTTTTTAAATACTTGACTTTTCATACCTTTGTATTTAGCTCCTAGGTGCAGTTATCAACAGCCAACATCAGTATTCATCAACCCTTTGCACATAGGGGTACTTCAGTACTTCCTTTCACCAGGAAACTACCTCACTGGTAACAGTAAACTGAATGTTCATAAATGATGATTGTTTAATGAATCTTACTTCTCTGCGTAGAGGGATGCTTTGTAAAATTCAGGGACCAACAGACGTGACTATTGATGTATTCATGGAATTATTCTAGGACACCTGGGGAAATGAGCCCTAAAAGAGAAGTCCAGATGAGTTATTTTAGCTTAGAGTTTCCCCTCTTTTTCAATGAAACACTCTCTCAGCCATAGTGTTGTGTAGTGATTAATTATACCGCCCACTCACCGGCTTTATTAAACATAGGCGAGCACATGGATATTCCAAAAGATTTATTCTCTGTGCTGTTCTATTTCAAAACGCCGGTGGAAATTCAGATAGGGTGAACAAAGCTGTGTCCTTGAATACGTTTACAGGCCCTAGTGCCTCCTTACAATTGATAGTCTTATTTCTGAAAGTATATTGGTTAACTTGCTTCACCACTACTGAGAGCAGAGAGAGAAACTGAGTAGCTAAGGAGACATACGAGCAAGGAGAGTTAAAAAATGTTAGTTCCCTTACCATGGGATTGGCAGGAATGGAGGACACCAGACCATGATCTGTTGCTCCACTGAACCCAGTGGTGGCCCCTGCGTCCACGACAGAAGACGCTTCCCAGAAGACACCAGTGGGACACATCATTTTCTGACAGTTCAGCCCATATTGCTGCTGACTGGAGAACCTTACTAGTATTATTTAAATAAATCCATTAAAAAAAATTGCCCAAAGTCCAAGGTTTTGAGAAAGTTAAACAAAAGCAACCAGATAATAGGCAGAATGTCTTGATTTATGGTACCAGTAAACTTCCTAGTGTTAAGAAGCAAAACTAACTGTTGAACTCTAGAAAAAGGATCAGAGGAACTTAAAAGGAAGAGTTTGTTAACATGGAGAATGCAATAAATATTGACCAGAAATTATTTTTCGTTATTCCACAGTTTAAGGAAAAAAATAGGAAAGAGAGGTTACTGAATTGGGTAACTGCAAAAAAGGAGCAGAGAAAGTTTTTGTGTTGTGTACATCAAATTCCCTGCTGCATGTCAGTGTCACTGCTATAGGTTTTAACAGAATTGGGGTAACATCGGCTTCTGCTAACATTTCTGTCGAGAAAGGCCTGACGTACACAGTGCTTTTTACTAAGTCCATATATTTAAGGCAAACTTTAAATTTTTATCTGTACTCTAGAAACGTCTCTGTAAAACAGAAACTTGTGAACATCTCCTCCTGTAGACTTCCCCAGTGCACCTCTTCTCCTGTTTGAGGGGAAGAAGGGAGTTTACCCACAGGGACTCAAGACATGTCACTCACACCACCCCCGATGTGTGCTGGTCCTTGGTTCTTCATAGGTCTCATGTGCCTGCAGCACCCCTCCTGAAGCAAATAAATACTGAGATCCAACCATCCAGTGTGTAGCTGCCACCGTGAGGTGCTCTGACAACCATCTTCCACTTTGATCAAAACCAGACCACATCTTCTCCCTGTGTCGGTCACTCAAGTTCTGTCACCCTTCCACTGATGGTCTTTGTGGACTTGCACTTCAGTGCAGCAATGAAACTGTCCATGGCTTTACTGGAGTTACACTGTCAGCAGCACTACCTTTAAAAATCAGATGCCACTCTAAAATCTAAACAATAATTACTTCTGTATTGACAGAAAAGTAATCAGAGGGTCAGCATATTATTGTATTGCTACTCTGGCAATTACTATGATTATTGTAAACTGAGTTTGCTCCTTAAAACATAGAACACAGAGTGCCTGACTGGAAAACGAGTAAGAAGAATAACAATAAAAACAAAGCCCAAAACAAACCCAAAACGAAGCAAGTGACACTGCTTTGGCATGATCAGCCCCTAAAAGAGAAAAAGATTATTCTCACTGATCACTATTTTAAATGAGATAATGTAGAAACCTCACTGCTAATTCAGACTTTGCAGTGAGGCTCATCTTGTCACAGCATGTAGCTTTCTTCCCTTTGATAAGGTCAGTTTGCTGAAGAGAACAAAGTGGACACAAGTAATATGTTACTCAACCACTTGTACACATACATCTATTTTTCTTACCAGGTGTCACTGTTCAGAAAGGTACAGACATGGCACCATGATAAAAAGGGTCATTTAAAATACTTTGCAGAGGCTCTGTACTGTGAAGGATTGAATTTTCACTTGAATGCCTACATTTTCACATTTTTTCCTTTGCAGAAATATTGGTTTTGAATGGCAGGCTGCAACTGGGTGTTTTCTTATGTTGCTGACCAGGAATATATATAATATATTAGAGCACATTTGTCCTGGGGCAGGACCACAGCTAACTCAGAGGTACATCTTTGTGGTGATGGAGGTTATAGAATCATAGGATCATAGAATGGTTTGGGTTGGAATCCTTCCAACCCTCTGCTATGGGCAGGGACACATTCCACCAGACCAGGTTGCTCAAAGCCTCATCCAGCCTGGCCTTGAACACCTCCAGGGATGGGGCATCCACAACTTCTCTGGGCAACCTGGGCCACAGACTCACCAGCCTCACAGGAAAACATTTCTTCCTAATATCTAATCTAAATCTACCCTCTTTCAGCCTAAAACCATTGCCCCTGATCTTATCCCTACACCCCCTGATGAAGAGTGCCTCCCCATCTCTCTTCTAGCCCCCTTTCAGCACTGGAAGGTGATGGAAGGTCTCCCTGGAGCCTTCTCTTCTCCAGGCTGAACACCACCAACTCTCTCAGCCTGTCCTCATATGGTAGATGCTCCAGCCCTGACCATCTTTGAAGCCTCCTCTGGCCTTGCTCCTCTTGTCCTTCCTGTGCTGGGGAGCCCAAAGCTGGATTCAGCACTGCAGGGGGGGTTCTCATGAGAGTGGAGTAAAGGAGGTGTATATATATACATATATACATCCAGTCCTGGACAGCAGCCCCCTCCAGCTCTGCTCAGATGGTACTTGTACAGAATGGCCAAAACAAAACAGTTTCTGAAATCATTAGTTCCCAGACGTATTTGCAGGACTGACTCCCATAATCATCATGCCTTCCACAGGCTGGCAGAATGCTGACTCTGATATCAGTTTTTCTCTCTTCTCAGCAAATTTGTGTGTTAAAGGGCAACATTTAAAAGATATCTGCATGCAGATTGTGGGAATAATTGCAGACTTGTATTTGTGCACATGTAGCAACATGGTAAGGTGGAGTAGCCCCTTGGTCATATGGGAATATCTTCATTAAAAACCTGCTGTCAAGTAAATTCACATGGCATCCCAAAGCTCTACTATCGTAAGTACCCTAATGTTAGTTTCGTATTAACTTTCTCCAAGTCACTTGCTATTCTGTTGACCTCTGTCATGTTGTCTATCAGTTCAGTCCTTCCCACTCTCTTTTCCAAGTAATCTTTTATTGTTTTCATACCCATTCTAGATCAGAGTGCTCAGAATTGCATTAGATGCTCAGGATCAGGGAGTACTTGTGAATTTACACCGTGACGTTAAAAAGTTTTTTTGTGTTTTTTTTCACTCATGTCTCAATACTTAATAGTATCCCAGTACTGAACACCAATGTCAGTGTTAAAGTAAATCAAAGTGAGCACTCAAGACAGGACCTAACATAGACTTGTTCACACTTCCTTCTTTCCTTCCTTTTCATCTACTTTAGAAGACAGCACAAGTGGTTGAAACCACTGAAAGGGGAAGTTACACTATGGCGACCAGTGATTTTTCTGCGCATTTCAGGTAACTACCTTTTGAGGAACATTAAATTATTCTGTTATTGTATTTGTTTTGGCTGGTTTTCTAAAGTTCCATTTTTTTTTAACATTATCTTGTTCTGTACTTACTTGTGAATTCGTCTCATATTAATTATTATCCTTTTATAATTCTGTGGACTTCTTTGCCTTCACAAAAAATAGTGTTTTAAAAAATTTCTCTACAAACTCAAATGAACTGTCTGTTTATCCTCCATCTCCCTTATTTATCCTTTGTCCCTTGCTTCCCCATTTTGCAACCAGATCTGCACTTGACACCAGCTAATTTGGATAGTCTTTCAAGCTGTAGCTCATTTCCATTCTTCTACATACTGTACTTCCCTGATACACTCTGGTCCTTGACATGATTAAGAGGCCTCCCTTTCATATTTTTTTCATTTTCTTACGTGTGCAGTTGTCCTCCTGGCAGGTGCTTACCAAGAAATTCCTGCCAGGTAAGCACTGTATTTTATGCTATTTAACATCTGCATAAACAGTCTGGAAAGACTGGGTGAATGGTGACATGATAAAGCTTTTCAATGCTGAAAACTTCTTCAGGACATTCAGATCTAATGCTGGCTGCAAAAGCTTCTGGTAGAAACGTAGATGCAAATCCTTGCAAAGTAATGCAAATGGGGCAAAAAATAATTGCAATTGCTTGTGTACAGTGATGAGCTGTATATTTAACACTAAGTTGCAGGAAATACAATTTGGAGTCAGTGCAGAGTCAAAAACATGAAAAGTATATATTGAGGTACTAGAAAAATAATAACTGAAGAAACCAGAAAATATCATCATGACAAGGCTTAAATTTCTGTTGCTCTTATGTCCTGAATATTCTGCGAAGTTGTCATTCTTCCATCTTGAAGAAGATATAATAGAATTAGCAAAGAGCAAAAAGTATGATCAGGTATGAAACAGAATCTATATGAAAAGAGATTAAATAAATTAGGGTTCTTGGCTTGGGAAAGAGGCCTGTAAAAGTATGAAAGGTACAGAGAAAATGAACATGGGGCTGTAAATTGTGATTACTGGCAACATACAAAATTAGGTCAAGATTAACTTAACTGTGAGATTCATTTCCATGGGGGCAAAGTAAAGCCAATGTTCTGGGGACTAATTGTCAGAAAAAAAGGTTTAAAAAAAAAGGACTGAACAAGTTCATGGAGGACAAGTTTACTGATGGCTATGAAACATGAGAGTCTAGATGCAACCTCTAAAACAGAATATTCCTAAATTGCTGTTTGTAGAAATAACATAGCAGGAACAATAGCAGAAACAATTTAATGCACATGTACATGACCCTGTCTCTGATGCTTTCAATAGTAACTTTAAGCATTGCTGGCAGTATGTGCCACCATCTGTGTTGATTAGTCTTTACAATGAGTTTTATGCACTCCAGCTAGTGCTTTCTCCATGCAACCACAATGCAAATACTCAGTGTTGTCTATGATGTTGTTCTGCCTTGCATTCTATATGTTTATGAGGTTTGGTTTTTTTTCAGGTGGGAAGCTGCTGCTGCTGCCATTCTCCTCTTTACTTGCTCTTTGTACATGTTCCACCTCTGCTCCCTTGCAGCAGTGCCAGGCTCATGCAGAGACAAGTTCATCAGCCCAACATGTTTATCAGCTCAAGCTCTGTGCTGTGTCTCAGCTTCAAGGTAATTTTCGGGGGTAAATAACCAGTTGTAGAAAAGTCTGCCTCTGTGCAGTTTATGAATTCTGTTTGATTTGAGGGAACTCTCTCAGTGCATGCATTTCAGACTGAATACATTACTTTGAAAGTGAGGTTTACCTGCTTTTTCTGTTGTTGTCATGACTTTTTACTTCCAGACTGATTTACTAAGGGAATTTCAGTAAAATCATACTGATCCTCTGCTCCCAGGAAAGTTGTTTTTGGACAGAGCTACCGCCCATTCCAGAAAGAATTAGGTTCAAGAATGAGTAGCAGAAGGCTTAGTGATATCTGTTGTTCATGCGTTTCCTAAAAAATATCCACAACAATCTGGAAAAGGAGATGGTGACGAAAAAACCCCAGAGATACACTATGTGAAAGACAGCAGGGCTCCCCAGATGATAGAGACAGCTATGTTAAAATTCAGTGTTTCAAAAGATGCTGGTGAAAAGATATACACACCTTGGCTTCACTACGGGTTTACATTTCTTGTGCTAACAATTGTATTTAAAATGTTCACAAAATGAAAGGGTTATGCACTTGTTGCTACAAATTTCAGAAGACAGGTGAATAGAAAATCCGACTGACCGTGAAAGTCAAACTGACCACTAGGAAGGGTTTATTAGTCTAAAGCAGCAAGAATGTAAGGTCTTGCCATGTCTCTAAGAAGTTAAAACCACAATGCCTATCTAAGAAATGTCTACCCAGACAGAAAAATAAAGAATTTTGGAGCTACAAAATGAGAAATTTATATTGTTTAGGAAGACAAGTTTTGCCAGGTAATTATAGCAAAAATTTGTTACTAGCAAAATGAAGAATCATGTATCTGACTTAAACTACGTATTGGTACACAGATGGGATCCTCTGCAGCTAGCTGAAATTTCAAATTTGGTGGCTTTTAGCAAGACTAATTCTAGTGACAATATTAAAAATGAAGAAAAAATTCATAGAAAATTTTGAATGGAAGAAGTGGAAATGTTTGGACAACTGAAAAAATGTGCTGACTCTCTGAATATATTCTTGCAACTTTTCCTTTTTTTTTTTTTTTAATCTCTATACACAAACAAAGTGTGTGCCTAAGTATCCTGCTCTATAGTTGTTCTCTTAATGGCAGTAGACTTGTAATTGTTTTGCAGAGTGTTATATAGACCCCCATAATTTTTATATTCTACACTCATTCTGTATTTTTAACTCATGTCAAAGGCACCTGAGTGTGGGGTAAGTCTATTTTAGGTCTCTTATGTACACTACTGTGTCTATACACACAATAAACACCATTAATAAATATTCTATCACAGCACATAACTGGAAAGATTCCTTGCAGCACTCTTGAGTTGCTCAGCAGAAGGTAGGTCTTCCTGATTTTTTTCAAACAACAGTGGTATGATTTCAGAGCTACTGTACATTCAGGTCAGTTGGTAACAGCCAGGTGTTGGCTCAACGGATTTGCTGTTTAAATGGAGTCTGACTCTGTGCTTGTGCGTGTCTTGATGCTGTGGATTTCCACACTGAATTTCTATGTTGATTTTATTTGTCCTTCATGTTGACAAAGGGATGTGCCATTGTCATGCTTTTTTATTGCACTGTAGTGATACATCTCAGTGTTTCAGAATATGTCAGCAGCATTTCACTAAGTAAAATGCCAGCATGAAGACGTTATTGTCAGCTGGTGATTAGACAAGCAGTGTGAAAGGACAGAGAGGAAAGTGTCAGGCTGCATTCTCCCAGTGATGTGAAAGAGGACTTAAATGTGTCTCTTGCCTGGTACTAATGGAACATCTTTCAAATCCCGCAGGCTTCCTGTGAAAACACTGCCCATAGATTGTATTCAGGTCATGTATCTATATACCTATATGGACCCTTTTACCTTTTTGCCCATAAAGTGGGCAGAAGTTGAAGAACGTAAATATCAGAACTCTAAAACCCTTGCTTGTAGTAGAGTTTAATTCCTATCTTTGCTAGACTTTATAGCATTTTTACCTAGCTCAGCATTTACAACTCATTTTTGTGCCTGGCAGACAGAACCATGTGGGTTTGTCACCAGAACTAATTTCAGTACAATACAACCAAGAGGAAAAATACACTAATTTTGCAGTCACATAACTTGTTTGGACATATTTTATGCGCATAATATGGAGATGCTAAATTTTCTCTCAATACTTAACTGTTATTTAGAGACATTCTAAAGGTATTTAGTCTGATTCTGGTTGCATTACTTCTTATCAAGAATAACCTTTTTGAAGTCAGTTACACTGTACGGGCATAAAATTGCAAAAAGTTCAGGAAAAAAGACCTCAGTTATCGTTAAGGGCCAGAAGAATTTCTGCTCTTCTGAGCAAGAGCCATGCTTTGGTCCAAAGTCTGCACCGTAGCACAGAAATTATTTCTAGCCTAAGAGGTATTGCAGTTATCCATAACAGCCATTTTCCTCACACAGTCACACCATTACGGTCTGTATGAAGACAAGAGGAAAATGGGTATTGCTTGATTTGAGCAAGTGATGTCACATGTGGACTTCTAGAAGGCAGTCGTTCCACTAAGGACTTGCTGGGTTAAGGTTATGCACATTACAGTGCGTCACAATTTCTGTGACATTTTTTGACATTTGCACTTAGTAACGCAAGATCTACACCTGCAAAATTGTTGATCTAGGTGCAAGCCTAAATGGACAAATTCCATTAGTTTTTTACAGTGCTATAGATGTGGGTTTTTTTTCCCTTGTTCCTTGCAGAAGCGCTACAGCAGATTAGATTGTTGACCATCCCAATGTTTACAGAAGAAACATCATTTTCAGTGGAATAACCCTGTGTTCAAGTCTCTGGATTACATGATATCATGTGGAAAAAAAAATTTATTGATTTCAACACTACTAGCTTTCCTCAATAGGTTTCAAACTTATACTTATGTCACACATGTTTCATATGAGGGTGAGGCTAAAATGTGCGGATTGACATAACGTTTTGTTTTCTGTAACAGCTATTAAATATGAAAAAGGTGGGAGAATTTTTTTTAAAAATGTTCCAGTCGGTGCTTTACTGTTCTTATACTCTTGTGAGTTCAGACAGGCTAAAATCCACCTGTTTTCCCTATGAGCCAAGTTCACTTCTTACTGTGGAGAAGAGTGATATGCTCAGGTTTTGAGCCTTACTTGTTCTAAGGAAAAGGGGCTCATTTCTGAAACACATTTTAAAAGGGAATTGCAGGAAATAACGTAATTTGAAGTTATCAATAGCCAGAAGCACACAACAAAAGCAAGACCTGCAATTCTCCCTGGAATATTTTCGAAGACTGTGGACTTGGTATGGTCAGAGAGAGAAAGGTTTTTCTGAAATGAGTTGAAAATTATCTAAGTAAAAGACATGAAGTGATCAGAAGAAAGAAAACATTGCAACATCCAGGCTGTCAGGTACATCATCTTACTTATCAGATATTTATCATATAAAAGCATAACAAAACTCCCCTCTGTTACCTGCTTCCATACTTCTGAATGGACAGAATAATGCTATAGAATAGTGCTACAAATTATACCATCATAAAGATACCAGCAACCTAATTGGAGATCTCTACACTCCCTTGGTGCTGGGGTCATAAGTGAATAATAAAAGCAAAATGTTTACGATTAGGATAAATGCCTTTTTTTTACAAAAATATTTTTATTAACATTAATAATAAAAATCACTACAACAACAACAAATAAGGAAATTGGAGGAGAGATTGGTTTCCTTGGAGGTAAAAGGAATGAGGTCTAACTGCAGACTAATTGAAATTTAATTTACATCTCTGATTTATTTGACTACTCATTGCTGGGTGGTAAAAGCTAGGTACTGAATGACTTACAGTATTTCTCCCTACACTCGTGTAAGTTAGCAGACCAGCTTACTGTCACCCTGGGCTAACAGGGAGGGTAATTCCACCATTCCCACTGGTAAAACATTAAGAAGAATGAATGTAATTCAGTGCCTTTTTTTGCAGTTTATCAGGTGATTTATTTACAGAGCAGTCTGTATGGCAAGTAAACAAGTATATTATTTTTACCATCTGCAGCCTGCAAATGGATTCTGAACATGGAAAAGAGACAGAGTAAATATCTTTGCTGGGTGTGTGAAAAATTCAGCAACAGCCCTGGAAAATAAAGGGTACTGTATGACTAGGCATTTAGATCTTCCATGAATTACACAGAAATGCAAAAGAGAAAAGAAAAAAAAAAACCTGATGAATCAAACAAACCAAAAACCCCCACAATTGCTCTCTAACAGCTTGCATGTTGATGAATCTCCAGCACACGTTAATTAATGCCCTTGTGTTTGTCAGCTTACCAAGGACTGAGACTGAAGACAGAGGGATCCTTTAGTCTAAAATTGTCTTACAACATGTATTGAAAAGGTCTGTATTTATGCAAGCTGTGAATATTAGTCGGGAAGAAACCTTTTTGCTGTTAGTGCAATTAACTGAGATGAGCAGCCATCTATCACAATAGCACTTCAAAATCCAGATCACGGATTCCAGTCCCTGCAAACTACTGGTGATGCACTGAAAGTTTGCTCATTGGGTTCTCTTCAATTTTGTTAACAATGTGTCTGTTGACCAGATATTATTTTATGTTACTCATGCTACATATGAGTATTGTTTTGTCTAAAGATATCATTAGCATATGCTGTATACTTCAAAATCTCTCGGTTTATTTGCCATATCATCTGAACATAATGTGTCATTTATTTTTAAAACTTCTTTGTAAAAAGGTTATCTACATTTTTACATGCTATTGGATCCAAATAGTTTATTTTAGTTGGGCTGATCTAATTACTAACACCTTTTCCCATTTTTGGGGCTAATGATCTGAATGCTGAGATATGTATTTTTATAAAAAAAACTGCACTACCACAAGTCTTATTGCTTTCTAGCGCACTCAAAATAAAATTAAATTCAGTGTTTTTCTGTAATTGAAGTTATTCCTTCTTTGGTTGGCAGGGCAAAATTTCACCAAGGTCCACACACAAAATTTCACTATCTGGTCCACAAAGGCAACTATTTTTATGGCAGTGCAAGAGACAAAAATGTACAAAGTATCTTGCAAGACAAAAAGGAAAAGGAAATCAAGATGAAAAGGACTGAGAAGGCTCTGGTAGTTCCAGTTTAGACCTATTATTTTCTTTTTTAAAATTTTAATTTCAGTAATTCTTATTTGGTCATTAATAAATAATATTAGCATATTCACCAAATAAAAACCAATTAGTGTGCAATGTTCTTCTAAAACCACACACGTTTTCTTTTAGAAAACACCTAATGAGTGGGTACAGATGATATCAAGGAGCTTGGGCTCCTCCGCCCGCAGCCCAAGCTGACTTACAGCAAGCCAGCCTCCCAGTCATGACTGCTGTCCAAGCCAAGATGCTTGAACTCCAAGGCCAATCACTTTCTAGTAGCACTTCTCTACACTTGCCTAACTTCATTATGTATTTCACGAATTTGGATGACTGTGGTGACTCTAGATAATGTCTTAATATTGCCTTTCATTGCTGTATTTACACTCCCTTTCGGCAATATCTTTCTTCATGGATCTTAGGGTCATCTTCATTCTGTGCATCAGACTGGCAGACCACAGCCACCCACCTGCCAGTTGGGGCAGTCATCTGTTTCTGACTGATTCGGCCTGCTCTGCAGCAGAAAATCCCTTGATTACTCCCCAATCAAGACACCTTTTGTCTACACTTTAAAAAATTCTTCCCAGAGGATCTCCCTGTGTGACCTGATCCACCTCTGTACTAATAATACCTCCGGCCTCTGTCCTGCCAATGCACGTCATCGTCATCAGCATTTGCGTACTTCTTCTGCAAGAACCCTTTGTGGAGATTTTAAATAAGTCCAGCTCCAGGCCGAGGCTAACAATTTTCTGCCCAGACTAGTACTTCTAAAATGGCTGTTTTCGCACTGTTTTCCTTTACTGATGGTTAGGTAGACCCTACATTTCTCCTGTAGTCTTATGTCTAGAAAATTAGTTATTGGAGATTGTCATTGTCCAGGAACAGTCTAAGCCTGCACCCACGATCAAAGGGAGAGCCCTGGGCGGCAAGTAACGGAGGAAGCACGCCTTAGCCATTGCAGACTATTTCAATGAGCACATAAATCTAGATTTTGCTTTGTATACATCTTCTCCCACATGATACAAGGCATGGGTGTTGGAATAATGAATTGCTTCTGCTACCGTATGGCACTGGCAGACAGGGACAAAGAGCAGAATAACCTTCCCACAATTCAGGAGGAAGGAGTTAATGACCTGCTACGTCAAATGCCCCCCCCACCCCCAGAGTACAGAGGGAGCTGGCAGGGGAGCTTGCCAAGCCACTCTCCATCATCTATCAACAGTCCTGGCTAACAGGGGAGGTCCCAGAAGACCAGAAACTTGCCAATGTGACACCCATCTACAAGAAGGGCCATAAGGAAGACCCAGGGAACTACAGGCCTGTCAGACTGACCTCTGTACCAGGGAAGATTATGGAACGGCTCATCTTGAGTGTGCTCACACAGCAGGTACAGGACAACCAGGGGATCAAGCCCAGCCAGCATGGGTTCATGAAAGGAAGGTCATGCTTGACCAACCTGATCTCCTTCTATGACCAGGTGACCCGCCTAGTGGATGAGGGAAAGGCCATGGATGTCATCTACTTGGACTTTAGCAAGGCCTTTGACACTGTGTCCCACAGTACTCTCCTAGAAAAGTTAGTGGCTCATGGCTTAGACAGGAACATTCTTTGCTGGATAAAAACCTGGCTGGACAGCCAAGCCCAGAGAGTTGTGGTGAACGGAGTTAAGTCCAGGGGGTGGCTGGTCACCAATGGTGTTCCCCAGGGATCAGTTTTGGGGCCTGTCCTGTTCAACATCTTTATCAATGACCTGGATGAGGGGATTGAGTGCTTCCTCAGTAAGTTTGCTGATGATACCGAATTGAGCGGGTGTGTTGACCTCCTTGAGGATAGGGAGGTTTTGCAGAGGGATCTGGACAGGCTGGACCCATGGGCTGAGGCCAATTGTATGAGGTTCAATAAAGCCAAGTGCCGGGTCCTGCACTTTGGTCACAACAGCCCCCTGCAACGCTACAGGCTCGGGGCAGAGTGGCTGGAAAGCTGCCCGGCAGAGAGGGACCTGGGGGTGCTGGTTGTCAGCCAGCTGAACATGAGCCAGCAGTGTGCCCAGGTGGCCAAGAAGGCCAATGGCATCCTGACCTGTATCAGAAATAGCGTGGCCAGCAGGACTAAGGAAGTGATTGTGCCCCTGTACTCGGCACTGGTGAGGCTGTGCCTTGAATCCTGTGTTCAGTTTTCGGCTCCTCACCACATGAAGGACAGTGAGGTGCTGGAGCAGGTCCAGAGAAGGGCAACAAAGCTGGTGAAAGGACTGGAGCATAGGTCATATGAGGAGCAGCTGAGGGAGCTGGGGGTGTTTAGTCTAGAGAAGAGGAGGCTGAGAGGAGACCTTATCACTCTCTACAACTACCTGAAAGGAGGCTGTAGTGAGGTGGGTGCTGGGCTCTTCTCTAAAGTAACAAGTGATAGGACAAGACGAAATGGCCTCAAGCTGAGCCAGGGGAGGTTTAGGCTGAATATCAGAAAAAAATTCTTCGCTGAAAGAGTGATCAGGCACCGGAACAGGCTGCCCAGGGAAGTGGTGGAGTCACCATCCCTGGAGGTGTTCAAGGAAATGTGTAGATGTGGTGCTTAGGGACATGGTTTAGTGAGTTAGGTGGTGTGGGTTGACAGTTGGACTTGATGTTCCTTGAGGTCTTTTCCAACCATAATGATTCTATGATTTTATGATTCTATTGCTGTATGAGAATTAAGAACTATGTGATGCAGCTAGCACTGGGAAATAATGTTATCGGGTGTCTTGAATCAAAGCTTTAGGATATGAATAGCCCTGAGGAGAAGTTATTGCTTTTACATAAAGATAGGATCAAGGAAAAAAAATATGAACATTCATCCTGTTTAAAGCATACATCATGAGGGTAATATTTCTCAGAATCTCTGGTCTTACACCACATGCTCTGCATAGTTCTGATGCACCTTTGCGGTGCATCCAGTATGTCTGGGATGGAGTTTTTGCATGCTTATTATAGATTTGACATCCATGGAAGAGCTGGACTTTGCACATTCACCACTGAGACAATCCACCTGTGGGAAGTGCATGTATCTAGATTTTCTGGTAGCAGTAGCTGGTGTCCCAGCTGAGCTGCTAGTTGTCTGGAAGCACTGAGGAATTATGCAAAATCTTGTAATTCTGTCAGGATTGAGATGCCATGAGGAGTTAAGGGATACAGCCAGGAATCCATAGGAAATTCTTCAAGGGACATTGGTGGGCTTTCAGAAACCATCGTCAGGAACAGCGGTGCAAGGAGACAAACCCTCCAGGGATGGCAACTTTCCTGTAGGACAAAGGGAAGAGGCTCAGGAACTAATTCCATCTTTCTCTCCATTCTGATTTAGTTACCATGGAGATGTCACAGCTAGTTGCTGTAGTAAACTAACCAGAAATAAACTAACCAGAAATAACTCTCTCCACAAAGCTAGAGAGAAGTAGAAATTTGTTTTTGTCTTCAAGACTGTGTCACCATGGCTCCTGGGGCTACATTCCGACAACATATTATGACCTTCTGATAAGTATTGTATATAAAAGTGAAAATCAGGCCCCATCTGACAAGACAAATGTATTTTTTGTTTGCTGTCATGACATCAAGAAAATTGGGTTGTTTTTTCATTGATGAGATCATGTTAGAGCTCTCGTTAGGACATGTTATTAATAGTGCTGTACATGTACAGAAGGACAAAGCTTGAAATGAATGGGTGAAAGGAGAAGAAACTTGTTCATGTTTTAAAATATTTTCAGCTGAATAGTTTTCTTTCTAATCATTCAGTGAATGAAAGGGTACTAATGCATCAGGGAAATGGATCTTCCTAAGACACCTTTTAACCATCTTTCTCAAAGCTTTAGGATAGGTTCTGTCATTTTTCTAAGTAGGAACAGACTCTGAGATGCAGCAAAAAGGAATCAGTTGTCCCAAATTGCTTGCATTTAAACTTATTCTCAATGGGTATCAATGACTTTCTGGAATATCTTGTGGGATGTTTTGGATTGATAAACAATGACAGGCAGGTTTTCCAAGTCCCAAGAAAATTTGAGAGCTTTACCAAATCTCTTTTTCTTTCCATTTCTGCTATCAAGCTGGTCATTGGTTCCCATGAGGGAATTGACTCAAACACTGGGCATCACACTGGCAGGGTCTGATGGCCCCAGCCATCATGTATTTTGTTATTATGGTGAGACACTTTTCTCATAAGTGGAAGACTATTTGGAGACTGTTTATTTCTTATGCCCTCTACACACTAGTACTTTGTTGGAAAAGTCCTGTCCCTATGAGCAGGGCTGTTTAATGGCACATTTTTTTCTTTTTTGCTCTCTGCTGGTGTGTCAGTGATTCTGTTCCATGTTATCTTCTGATAGAAACACACAGCTGAAGGTTAATAAAAAATTACTCTTCCTCTTTATTGAAGATCAGTGACTTTCCATGAATTCCAGTGAACTTGGATGAACTCATCAGCAACAGCTTGGCATTTGCGGGGAACCCCAGCAGTGATCTCTGCTAAAAACCAGGATTTAGTATTCATGTAAACATGGACTATTTATGAATGTACAGCTTGCAATTTGTGCATGAAATCAGCCAGAGCGAATTCAGCAGAACACTGTGAGGACTGGAGCCACAATGGTTCACACAGCTGTAGCAGAAGATAACGCAGGAAAAATTAAGTGAATGAAGAATTGTTTTGTGCAACAACTCTGAAGTATTCTGCTTCTGGTCAGCAGTTGGTTTCACACAAAATTAACACAGTAGGGCTGGAGAAGGTGTCAAAAATGCCTGAAGAGCAATGGAAAGGGTGGGAATGATAACCAACTTAAAATGATGAACAAGTTTTCTTTTCTTGGTGTCCTCAAGGCACCCTCACTCACCAGCAGTTCAATGTGTGCATATTCTTGAGGGCGGAAGCCATTTCTTACATCACCCTAGAGTTTTTTCCACTTTGTTTAGCAGCTTTCATCACCCTCTCTTTTAACATACATAAACACATTTCATCATCCCAAGCCAAACAGAGCAGTTCCTAAGGGAGAAAATTTTGGCATATTTTGTGGATGGAACATAAATGTGAGAAACCTGTCAGTCCCTCTAATGCGATAAGAACACTTACCAGTGCGATAAGAACACATAGATCAGTGCAAGCAGGTCTATGTCCAGGACATATATCTGCTTGCACAAAAAGCTGAATAAATGAAGTGAAATTGTGGGAGGGAGAGTTGGAGAAACTAACTGCTGTGGGCTGTCACTAATGACTGGTTGGCCAAGGTGAGAATCATGGTCATGAAAGTGTACAAATAGAATGGAAACAGAAGAAACACCACCAAAAAGAGTTTGTTTACATACATTAGAGGCTCATTTCATCCTGAAGTTCATTGACGTTTTTTGGGATCTGACCCCAACCAACTACTGAATATTTTCCAAACAGGATCAATGATATTAATCAAAAGATTGAAACTCTGAAGTGTGGCTAGGCTGCTGGGTAGAAGTATGCAAATTATGTCTAAGACTTCATCAAAAAGTGTCTGCATGACATCTTCCATAAGATATGCAGCTGTCTGGGAGCACTGCCTCATTAAGAAAAAAAAAGATGCAAATGGTCACTCCCTGCAGAATAGCTGTTATGCCACATCATGGTTGGCCACAGGGGCATTTTGATTCTGCTTGTTGTTGGGTCCTGAGCAAGAACGTCTCTTGTGCAAAAACCAGGTCTGTGTAACACAGTATTGTGGCAATGCCTAAAAGAGAGCCATGGAGACCTTTGCTTATTCAGACCCTGCTGTCCACCCAGGTGGGCACCATGGTGTTTAATTATTTGGGCTAAGCACATGAATATCATACAACAGGACAAAAGAATTGCCTCTGGGTGATGAGAGGAGGACTACATCGCTCAGGGGACTTTTTTTTTTTAATTTTCTGGCTCTTGTGACAGTCTTTTCTAGAAGGAAAAGGTCAAAAATTAGACTACCATAAAGGTATTGAAATCAGACACTTTGGAAATAATGCCTTTTTTTCTAATGTCTATCAGTACCATTCAGGTTAAATCTCCCCTACCTTTTATTTGAAAGCATCTGCAGAGCTGTCTTGTTATTTCCAATCACAGATTATTCACAGCCTGCTCTTGCAGTTACATCCAGGGCATATAAAACACAGAACTGCTGGAGGTGATCATGACCAGCAAAGGCCACAATGTCAAGAAAATACAAATGATGCACAGCTTCATGGTGTTTCCCAGTTCATACAGTTAGAAGGCAAAAACATTTCTCTGTTTACATGAGTACTAGTTAAGCTCTGGCAGTAGGATCAGAGTTTTTTGCCTGTGGCTAGTTCTTTTAAATAACACTAAAACGTCCACAGATCAGTTGTCAAAGCTAGTTCACAATTTAGGGGACATGTTATAGTGACACTCTTCTTCCATCTAATTGCTGTTAGTCTCTTTAGTTGTTTTTTTTTTTATTCTGGACAAGAAAAAAATCTCCCATCGTCTATTTCACAATCACATTACCTCTAGACTCCTGTATCAGGGAGATAAGATCCAACTAGTTCTTCAGACTGATAGCATAATAAGCACCATATATAGCAGAAACTGCTAGACTTCTTTTATCTAAACATGAGTTTCAGTTATGATTCCATATTGTTAAAAACAAATTTAAAAATAGTATGTTATCTAGTGTACATAGGATATTGCCAAAGAAGTTAAGTGAGCCTTGAATTTACTGACCTGAAAGTATTTTCTTGTTTTTCTGTGCCCTTTATCTCTCTCACTGTTCTACCTACCACTGTCTCTCAAGGATATAAGTCTGATATCATGCCATAAGCAATCAATAAGCAAAGCTGATTTTTGGCTAATGAACTGTGATTGGTCTTGTAAGTTACAGGGTGGTTTTTTCTCTGTACCTTGGTGACATGAACCTACATTGTTAGAAGGAAAGTCTGAAGAAGAATGGAAGTTTTAATTTTTCTGGAGATGAAAGGAGTAAGTAATTAGATAAACAGAAATTAGTTTCAAGAAACATTGCCTCTTTAGGACCAAAACACCACAGCCTGAAACATCTTTCTTAAAAATTAGGCCACTGGAAGAAAAACTGACTGAGTACATGCAAAGCAAAATTTTCATTTTGATTTGTTCATATCATCTGAGCCTGCATGAGTAAAAGGTTTAGTCAGATGGATATTTGGATTGCTTACTTTCCTCTATGGTAGGACTTCAGAGAAGAGGTTGCAATTCCCTCTGAATTTGGTCTATCAAGTAAACTGATTTATTCCAAGACAAAATCAGAGTCCCAATCCACTTGTTCTGTCTCACAGAATATATACAAAGGTTAACACAAAGATGATTTTTAATAGACATAACTGTTCGTAGGGTTTCTTAAAGTATTACATGAGAAAAAGGACGAGTGATGTAAGTAGCTACCACCAGAATGGCCTTTAGTGGCACAAAGATGAAAGAAGCAGGTTTTAAAGAGTGTAAGGAAGCATGCTTTGGGTGTTTCAGAAGCAAAAGGAAGACTTCAGTTCTCCTCTGGTTCATATATACATATATATATTTGGAAAATAAGATAATGCATAGATAATGTATGACACATATATATGTATGTAAATAGCATATGCCTAACTCCACAGTTCAGTATTTACTTTTGGTTGGCATGGACGAGAAGATTCACTGATAAAAGAAAGACAAACTCTATCACCAGCATGTGCAAAAAAACCCTTATTTTTGTTTTCAGTGATATTATCACCAAGGCTTCATACTACATTATTAAAGGAACACTTCAAAAGAAGAAAGTCATGTTTGATATTTTTATTTATTATGCTGTAGTTTCTCTACCATACTTTACAGTATTGTATCACATTAAGTTCACAGGCTATATGCTCAGAGAAAGAGCATATCAAAGAAAGGAGAAAGAAAAAAAAATTGACTTGAAGAAACTAAGGTTCAGCTTCTTGCAGAGCCTGATTTACTAGTTTACATAAAGGTTTTAAAAGTCAACCTGTTAAGCTGTAAATTATGGCGTTCTGTACTTCAGGAAAAAAATAATGATAGAGATAGGCACATTAGAAGAAGCCAGAGTGCAGTCATGTGACCACATTTTAAAATTATCATGAATAGGGGCTTAGAAGCTGTGACATAAAGCTCAAACTTAGTTTGAATGGTGACAAGCATTACTATTACAATAAGTTAATATTTGCACAGTTTGACTCGTTGCAGGTGACAGTGCAGAAACAGGAGTATGCTGGTACGTGTGACACTTTGCATAGTCCCAAAATAAAAATTTGAAGTTAAACCTGGGATGAAGTGTGCTCTGCTGGATGCAGAGAAACATTTGTTTTGTTGTATACACTGACTTCTTCCTTTGCTGTGGTCTGAAAGTTGGAAGCACAAACCTTGCGGTGAGAGGTGGCGACGCAAGAGGTATGATACATGACACTTGCCTTAGCAAAGCTCAGCTTCATCGGAAAGATGGGATTTCCAGCACTGCAGTCCTCAATATGCTGCATTTTATCCTGTTGGAGCTCTGTGTTCCTTCTGCTGTTAGTGGTGATGATGGCAACATGGTTTAAAGGCTATCATAAACATGACAAAACACCTGAGACGGTGCAGGTGGCTGGATCATTTGAATGGATGAATTTTCTGATGTCTCCTTTATCTCTCTTTAGGTAAGAGATATCAGATGGGCCATTAAAAGTCCCACACATACATCAGTTTTCACCACTGAAGCAAGGAAATGGATGCATTCTTATTTTTAATCTGTGTGTGAGGAAAAAAATAGCATAAGACATCAGTAAGACCAGTTTCAGATGAGTGACAACTTCTGTTGACATCTTTTTCAGAGGAGACAGATGGAGTACTCTCTGTGGAGGTAAGACTTGATTTGTTTCATAGGCCCATGAAACTCCTATATGAAAAGTAACATCATTGAGAGCAATTATTAATATATAACTAAATGTCAGACTACATCCATCTTGCTCAGAATTTTCCCTTCATTTCAAACATTAATTTGGGTGGCTCAGAAAATGAGGAGTGGAGCCACCATCTACACAAAAGACTGAGCTATCACAAGGATCTTTTGATCTAGTACTGACAATGCTAGTCATAAAGCAAAACCCAAAATATCTTTTCGCTGAAGTTTTATGTACAAAACTGGGCACACATTCCACCCAGAAGAGAAAAGAAAAGAAAAAAAGAGAGCGGGAGAGAGCATCAAAGAAATCAGGACATTTAAATCAAGCAGAAAGTAGCATCTTGAAGTAGCTGTTGATTTGCAGTGAACAGAGCTATCCAGCTAGTGAAATAAGCATGCCGAAAATGATGATTTCTTGCACCAGATTCTCATCTGAGCTGTATCTGAGTAAATCACCAATACAGCTGTGACAACAAGGTGACCCCAGCATTAAATTAGTATCTTGGGAAAGCTTCAGTAGGTTTCGTACTGGTTATCCAGACTGAGAATGAGCATTCAAGACCTTAGACAGGTCCCCAAGTGCAGTTCAGGAAGGTGGTTGCTCACCCAGGACAAACAGACATTTGCAAAATTCCCCCACTGATCACTGAAGAGTTATACTCACAGCTTGAAATACAGAAAATTTTTGTGCAATGTTACAATAACATTCTCCTCCTGTGCTCCTAGGAAAAAAAATTTAAAGACCAAAGACTGAAGGGATTTTTATTCAGAAAGATAATCTGCTTCTATGCTTCAATAAAAGCTCAGAGCATCCCCTGCTCCCTGAACTGACGGAGGAAGAGCAGCAGGGAAAGGGAAAAGGCAGAAATGTCATCTTGCAGATGCTGCCATGCTTCACCTTTATCTAACAGGCAGAAGCTTTATGGGAACTTAATATCTTTGATGCATCAGCCTCTCTAGCTAGCATGGTTAAAATTAGCCAATAAGTTCAAAAGTCATTTAGCGGGGATTAACATGGAGATAACTAAAAAGAAATATGCGTGTTCTCTTTGATAAGATTTAGATAAACCTTTGTTCTTGGGGCAAACAGATTAAAACCATTAAGGTTCAAAAGCCATTAACCAGTGGTCTACACCATTGGTAACTGCATCATGTTCTCCATAGGAAGGCAGGGAGAGGATGAAAAATCTGGACATTGTTCCTTCACAGAGCAGTTCAGGTGCATTAGTGCAATGATGGTCACTGTCTCCTTGTCCAAACTGTCAGTGCAGGACCTCGCCACTGCTGCTTGGGAGACCAATCTTGGTTTCCTCCTTCTCCCTGTTTTTGTCTCCCTCCTCCCAATCTCCCTGTCTCATTTACGTGCTGGATTTGCAACAATGCAAAACTTTCTGCCCCTGTAGCTGTAATGCAGCAAGCCTGGGTAACAGGTATTAGGAAGACAAGCATCTCAGACTTCAAAGAAGAAGGTGAAGAAGCTTATTCACATGCATATTTGCAACTGAGATTCACAATTTATTTCAACTGTGTAAACTAGGAAAAAGGTAATACTAACACACATAACAATTTTTAGGCATTTTTTTTTTCATCCACAGATCCCAGGGCACTTTGCACTTCATAATTATTCCTATCCAGAGTGAGGATAGAGAAAGAGAAAGTCAGATTCATTCTTAAATACAATTGTCCTGGTTTCTAGACAAAGACCTTAGCACTCCTTTCTTTACCCATAAATCTGTCTCCTAGATTACAATAAAGAACTGGCAATTTTTGTCCCTTTGCTGTAAGGTTATTGCATTGTATGTCGGCAGTGATTGAAGCCTGAATATTATTTTCATAAAGAAAAGGTTGATTAGAAATGTAAACTTTTATTTTGCCTTGTTCTTTCTTTTTAAATTAATTTTAATAAGCAGTTCCCCTATATTTTAATATGATTTTATTTTATTAAAAAAATCCACATAACACCAATTATGAAAAAGCCACATGTCAATTCAAAATGTCACCTGCTTCCAAAGAAGCACTGTGCTGGTAGTTAAACTGATGCCTCAAAGATCATGAATGGATGAGCACTCATTTAAAATACAGCTGGCTGTGGTTTGCTCTTCTTTAACTGAGGGTGGAACCCAACCTCATTCATTAGAATACTTTGGAAAATAGATAAAATAAGCTTTTTTCTTTCTGAGCCAGACTGTAGGAGAGCATGGGCTTGATTCTCAGTGGAGCACCTAAGATGTTCAGCACTCAAGGGGCAAATCAGCAGAGCAGTAATGCTTAAGAGTCAACATTGTCCTGTTGACACCAGTGAAGCCTCTCACGTGGCTAAGTGAAGTACATATTTCAGTGTTGCTGTATTAAGATCAAAGCACCTTGAACAACCATTTAGCAGAAGCCGTAAAATTATAGTAGAACTTGTGCTTTGCCTGGGATTGTGTTTTTTATTGGTAGGTAGAATTTTGTGAAATTCATATGTGAACTAGTGACCAGTTGATCAAAAATCTAATGCAGTTCATCACTGGAAAACCACTCATCTTTCTTTTTGCATAAATTCACATTTATACTGGGGTATGCGTATTTTGCAATTGAAGTTTGAATTTGTATATAAAGGTTGATGGGACCTCAGATTACCAGCAGGAAAACAAATGTTATTATAAACACATATACATACAGACACATACATTTTTCCCTAAAGATATGTATCTTTCTAGCTGTTTCATAGAATATATGCATATAAAATATACTATATATGTCTATGGCTTTGTGTGCAGGGTATAAATCCATATTGTACAGAAATGATTTATTATAGAAATATCAAAGTTTCTAGATTACACTGCATAGTAGATGAGCTGTCATTAGCAAAAAAAGGATATGAAGCTTTGCAACAAATAAGAGAATGAGGCTGCCAGAGTGTTGCAGTGGTTTGGGTGTTTCATGTGCATGCATGTGTGTGTCTGTGTGTCTTTTTTTTTTTTTTAGCATCCATCCCTGCCAATCTTTGCACTGCCAGTAGGGAAAATCATATCCATGGCAACCAACTGCACCATTCCTACCCACATCAATCATGCCTCCAATCTAAACTGTCAAATATTCTATGCACATCATGTAAAATAGGCCTCTTTTCCTTATACCTCTGTGCATCTAGTTTCTGTGGCTACATGTTTATGCAAATTAGAATTGTCCTTTTTCTCTCAGGTTGATTGAACACTGAATTTGTTTTGCACCTTGGCAATGCAGAGCCATGCTGCCTTGCCACCTGCTATATCATGTAATTGCAAAAACTATATTATAATGATAAGTCTCCTTCAACTAGTCTGATAATACCAGCTACCTGGATTGTGAGGAAGATTTGGAGTGTACTTTGAAAGAAGAACATTAGTACAGAGCCGAGATATGCAAATAATATTTAATTGGCTCTCTAGAGCGTACTAATTTTCAGGACTGGAAAGCTAGTATTTGATTTGTTCTTTACAGTTAGTGAAAAGGAGAAAAAGCCTTTCATAAAACCTGAATGACAAATTAGCCACCATTTTTGTACAAAGACCTAAAATTCCAAGGATTGCCCTTTTCCTGCTTGGCAGGAGAAAATAAAGTCCCATTAAACACTCTGAGCTTCTGTCCCACATTTCAATGGATGTACAGTCAAATTCTCTTTCCTTGGTCTCCTTTGGATGATGATTCCTACAATAACCTACAAATAACCTACAATAACTCCACAAATCCCATGGGACTGCTAACCAGAGGTGCTGAGGTCCCTCAAACAAGACCAGTATGCAGTGGTGCTAAGCCCCTCTGTCATGTCCCCACCTGTGATGGTAAGCTGAGAGGAGAAGTGTCAGCTGCCAGGACCAACAGCACACCCCAGAGAAGTGCAAAACTTTGACTTTTTTCATGCAAAGAAAGGTCTGGATGTCAGGACCTTGACAGTGTTAACTGGTAAATAAAAAGTTCTGGACAAAAGATATAACATTTGAAAAGGATGTTTTGAAGCAAAGGCATTTTGGTGGCATTTTTGTTTGATTTGCAAGAATAATTTGGTGTCTACAACTTCTTGTACACCATGGGCTGTGGGAAGCGTGAAGTGGTTGCATAAGTCTGTGACTCAGCAGTGCAATTGTCAAAAGCAAAATTGTTCTTGTTGAGAAAAAAATATCTAAAATGTAACTCACAGTGAATAGCCAAAAGAAAGGTACCTTTTTAGTAAAAATGCTCTCGTTTGTATGTTAGCACATAAGCTCTCTTACCTTTCACAAAGATTTAACTAATCAAAGTTTAAAAAGTTATTCAAAAAATAGTGTGCTCATAAAGTAAAACGCATATCTTCCTGTGAATATCAGTCTTCCGTCAACTAATATCAGTTTAGCATACTTTAACCACTAAGGTCCAATACACATAGTGCTGTACCTGTGAATCTAGTATAAATTGCACCAGCAAGACTGAGCTCTGGTGCTGAATCCTTCTCTGTGAACTAGGAAGTTCATGAAAATGCCACTCCACTGACAGCATTGTGTCTGGGGTGGTTGTCTCCAAAGTCATTTTCCATGAGGACAATTTTATCACCAATTTCCATAACACCAGGTTGCCTTTTCTAAAGGGAGTGTGTGGAACACATGAAAGGTCACTGCAGACATTTAAAATCAGGATTTCCCCCTGGCCCAGGAGAACTACGAAATGTGAGATACAAGATAGCCTCATGGGAGCTGTCAACCTCTTTCTAAAGTTTCCAACCCCTTCTGCTGCTGAATGGAGAGGTGATGTGACCACATCCTCTGCTTGTGGCTGCTCTAGGAAAGCTGCTTAGTCAGACACTGAGAAAGACAGGTATGTGACGGGGACAGAAATGACATTTGAATGACAAAAGACTACACCAATACTTTGGGGATCATTTCCTACTATGCTTATCCAGAGTTTCACACAAAAAGTCAGGATGAGTACATCCATGTAGCATTTTGAAGTCATGTAGTCCTAAGGTCACCTGTTAAACCAAGCTCACCTTCTGCACAGATAGCAAGCTTCTTTCATATCTGCTTTTGTATTTTCCCTCAATTATTGACTTTTTTAAGATTTTAGACAACCAAGTTCAAGACAAAATTTTGAAAGAAAATTCAGACACTCTATGGTGGATATTCCAGACTAGGAATATTTTGAATGTGTGGAAGCATTGCAATACTATTCAACTGTGTTAAACATGAACAAGGGGCTGAACCAATACCATGAAGTTTCACAGAGACAAGTTTTGAAACTCAAACGTTCCCAAAACTTTGTTTTTGGGAGGAAGAAGATTTATCAACAACTTGTTATGAAAACCTTTTAGTCTAGTCTGATACTTTCAAATAGATCTTAAAATATGAAGTACAGAGCAGGATCCTCATCTCAAGAAGAATACAGACTAAAGGCATGTCAGTATAAACACCCTGTATGCAAACTCAAGAAGTGGGTTGCAGCCATTAAAGTGCAATGCTTTTTTTTGCAAAACAGGCAGGGTTTTCAGGGTCTTTTTAGAGAGTCAGGGGAAAGGGTATCAATCTGACGGTTTTTCCAGGTATATGAACAAAACAGATTTATTTTACCTATTTTACAAGTATTTTTTGTCTCTTTGTGCCACTAATGAAGCTACAGCATCCTTTTACAGAGTTATTCATTCTGACATGCAAGACAGTGAGCAGTACAGATTCAAAATGAAAATCGAAATCAAAAGGATATACATAAGAATAAAACTGCAGCTGCCCTTGCTGTTACTCACCTGGCAATCCTCACAATTCTTCCCAAGCTATCATTCTCGTCACCAAAGCCACACTTTCATACATGCCTTACTACTTAGGTCTCTTTGACCTCTCCCTTAAAATGGGAGTTGTGTTTGGCTCAGTAAAAATAGACTGCAGTACGGTGAATGGAAAGGAAATATTTTTGCTTACAAATATATCATGTCGGTGTACACATTTGAAAATGCAGGCTAAATTAATAGGATCACATAATCCTGGAAGAGTGGACACAAGGTTTATTCACTGGGAGAGGACACCAGACTAGAGCTCTTTGCTGAAATGGGTTTTTAAAACTATCTCTAAGGATAAAAAGAAAAGAGATTCTGTGATATTTTTATTGCTGTGACAGTCAGGAGTGAGGAGAATATATTAATAAAATATGATAACTGCTAATAATAGAATCCCTAGTCTCAGTCCTTTGTTACCAGCTGCAGTGTTCCTACGAAAACCAATGACATCATAGTGCTGTCATAGTTGTGAGATCAAATGTGTTTGCATACTTAGTAAGGCAAATGTAATAATTTATACAGTGCAAAATCAGGAGGCAATTTTGTACATGCGTATTCACTATAATACCCAGATGTAGGAGAACAAGAAGAAATTGGATTAAGGTTTGACCTCAAAGATATGAAGCTCTGCCTTTGAAACAAGCAAACACAGAAGACAGGCATGGCAGAAAACAATGAGAACTAGCAAACACAGCAAGAATGTAGAAGACAGGACTCAGTCAATCATTAAGCTAATCAGTGTGCATGGAGAATAGTAGTTAACCAATAGAAGTACTTCTCGCATCGCATACATGTGGAGTTGCCTAGACTATAAATACCAGTGTAAAAAGGGCAATAAACAATTCTGATTCTGATTCTGATTCACCCTCCATCAGAGTCTGTGCCTTAATCCGCTGCACCTGGATGCTAACATTAAAGAAAAAATTCTTGGGACTACATCTTCCACCTTCAACACCAGTGCTCTCAGAAGACAACAGGAAGATGTTTTCCAACCACAACCATCCACAGAAATCTAATTCAAACTATTAATTGTGCATGAGAAAACAGCTTGCTTACTGCTTCTTCTGGGATTCTGCACATATTAAAAAGTGCAAAATTCAGTCAGAGCTCTGACAAACAATGTCCTCATTTGTGGAACAGTCTCTTTGCAGATGCTGTTGCAGCACTGAAGCTTCTTTGACTTCAAAGGATGTTCTGGCATACAGCTAAAGATACCACCAGTCTGACTTTAAAGAAGAGAGAAGCAAAGTGTCACCATGGTGGAGAGGCTCACACTAATCTATTTCCCTTCAAATGAAATAAAAGAGTAATTATATTTCTTTAATGACAATATATAATTTGTACCCAGGGAAGGTAAAATTAAAATGACATTTAAATAAGACTAAATCCATGGTCCAGAGCAACACCTGTTATAAATCAAGACATCAGTAGGTGCCAAGCTTCCTGTTTTGAATGAACCTATATATGCATTAATATCCCAACCTGTAGCCATAGCACGCTCTCCCAGTTTCATCAACATCACTGTCACCACCATCATAGCTTTTGGCTGATTTTTATCCTACTGTGGACCTCAGACCATTCTTAATAAGTTTGTTAACTGAAAGCATGTTCACAAACAAACAGTGCAGCAGGCAGAGCCAAGGCAATCTTCTATAACACCCTGAGATTTTATGGTCCCAGGGAACTATTTGCAGTACATCTGACATATTTGAGAAAGATGTCATAGAATCACAGAATCATAGAATCATTAAGGTTGAAAAAGATCTCGAGGATCATCAAGTCCAACCGTCAATCCACACCACCTAACTCACTAAACCATGTCCCTAAGCACCACATCCACACGGTCCTTGAACACCTCCAGGGATGGTGACTCCACCACTTCCCTGGGCAGCCTGTTCCGGTGCCTGATCACTCTTTCAGTGAAGAAATTTTTTCTAATATCTAGCCTAAACCTCCCCTGGCGCAACTTGAGGCTGCTTCCTCTTGTCCTATCACTTGTTACTTTGGAGAAGAGGCCGGCACCCACCTCACCACAGCCTCCTTTCAGGTAGTTGTAGAGAGTGATAAGGTCTCCCCTCAGCCTCCTCTTCTCTAGACTAAACAACCCCAGCTCCCTCAGCCTCTCCTGGTAAGACCCGTGCTCCAGACCCTTCACCAGCTTCATTGCCCTTCTCTGGACCTGCTCCAGCACCTCCATGTCCTTCTTGTGGTGAGGTGCCCAAAACTGAACACGGGATTCAAGGTGCAGCCTCACCAGTGCCAAGTATGGGGGCACAATCACTTCCCTAGTCCTGCTGGCCACACTATTTCTGATGTCAAATGCTTTTTCTTTCATAGTTTGAATGGAGTGCCTGCACTGGCTAAGTCAATATTGAAGGGAATATGTCTTCCAACTCATGAACATATACACTCTTCACTAATATGATAGGTTGTATGCTGAAGATGCAAAAAGCCAAATTCCTTGGTTACCTCTTGCCAAACTTTACATTGTCTGTTCCAAATCTGAAATTGTAAGGTTGATTACAACTGCAACAAAACTATTTTTCTTTACATAAAGCACTCTTATATTGTCATAAATTCTAGATGATTGGTATGGATGCACTCAACCCCTTAACCAAACCAGCAGCAGTTTGGTACATGCTCCAAAGGAGGTAAACATCTGAGCTGCAGCTGGGCCAAGAACTCCTCCAGCTTCAATCTGTTCTCTGAAAATCCCCAGAGGAGCACAGTGAGCATCGATGCCTGTGAGCTTGGAACACCGATCATGCGGCTGACACATTAATGTCTGGTGGCTTTTCTAAGACTCATTTATCAAGGAACAAAGAAAGATCTGGGTACAAGGAGTCCCATGCATACCTTTCCCATTGCATGTAATTTTACTACAAGCCAAACAATTTATCCTACAAATATGACAGCTTGAGAGAGCCTTCTTTGAGGTCTCCCTGCTAGACGGTGTGGTTGCATGACGATGACCTCCCCTTGAGCTGGGATGTCTCTCAAGGTTCCTCCTCGAGGCAGACAGACCCTTTATCAATGGCTAGATCTTTGGTAAGTGATGAATATCACACATAATTTTGTAGTAGGGTAATTTTGATTTGTGGGTCTTGGTAACTTTGATTTGTGCCTTGGTAACTTTGATTTGTGCCTTGGTAGCTTTGAATCATTGTTCCAACAATTGTGCCATACAGTAACAGAGTGAATCTTCCCATCAAACTTTGTTTAGTCACACTTTTGCAAAATCATGTTAAAATCATTTTTGCTAATAGCTTTGACAGTGGTCGTCTAAATCACCCATTTGCAACAATGATACCACTCTCTTCTTCACGATAGTGGAAATTCATCAACGTGCAAACCAATTCAGTTCAGATTTGACCTAAATCTAAACAGTCACTTTTGTCTGGAAACATTTTTTTTCTTTTAGATTATTATATGGTCTGGATTGCAGCAGACAGCCTAAGACTGAGGAACTAGTGACACCAAATCACGAGGTGAAACTCAAACATAACCAATATGTAAACAAACGCAAAAAAAGATCAGTCTATGGCATATTCTTAGTTCTTTCAGTCTGGCACCTTCCAATTATCAGTGGTATCTGTCAGTTTCTACAGAGTTGTTATTAACGTCGTTATTGTTTGCTTAATGGAAGTCAGACTCTGTCATTAGCAGCTCCATCTTGTGTCATTCAGACCTTTCAAATGAATTTGCCTTTGGTGTGAAAAATGATATTCCCACTCTTCGATGCCAACTGAATAGCAATCAATTGAACCTTTTAAAACAGTATAATGCTTTGAAGAATCAACCCTCCCCTTCCCATCATCAACTTTCTTATTATTCCCACTCCTGAAAACTGCCATTTTCTAGACCAACTCATAAAGCTCCTAGTATGGACAGTGGATAAACATGGTGCTTGTGGGAATCCGATGAGGCTGCAAAATCTACAAAAACGGTTTATGTTTTCCAGCCAGCTACACGTGTGACAGGTTTTGGCACCTTAATGAAGGATGGTGTAAATTCATACAAGTCTGGCTTGATTATTGGTGAGTGACCATATTATTCCATCAACCTCTTCCTTCAGCATTGTCAAAACCTTAGTTGATAATATTGTTTAAGCTCATATCCAGTAGGAATATCCATCAGTTATCCTCATGCTTTTATCCCAGGACATGCACGGCTAGGTACAATATCCACAGAACTGCAACATGCACAACAAAGATTCTTCAGTAGCCCATTTCTCATTTAAACAAATCCAACAAACAGTTGAGAGTAGTTCTTAATGACTGATGTCAGCAGTTTCTCTCTCATGATTGCAGAGATGCTAGTTCTTTTCACTGTAACAGTCATCCATCTTAAGCATCACTGATACCTCTTATTTAATTTTGTGTTCCTGATCCTAAATACTTTCAATTTTTTATACACTAACAAGAAATCCTGAGCATGCTCACAAATCAAACCTCTATTTTCTTCTTTCTCATGTTTAGTAAGTAGTAAATTCCGTTCACCCTTACTCTCATCAAGCCTATTTTACAGTTTCTTCTTTTTAACACCTGCAATGTTCCTTCTACATCTAAAAGTACAGATAGCCCAAAAGCTTATGATTTATTGTTTCAAACCTGCATATTTTTCTAAGAGTTCTTCCACTTGTCATTTAATAATAGTTTAATCTGCAAGATTTCCAGCTCTTCATGACTTTCAAATTAGCTGTACCTCTTTTTCCTGATCTTTTAAGTTAGGACATATTTATAAATGTAGTTAATCTACTCAGCCATTTTACAGTTCATCACTGATTTCCCTGTTCTAACTCATCTACTAATAGATTTATTTATCTAGTGTCCATACTGATATATTTCAAACCTCTTTGTAACTCCCGTAGAGTGTTGCGTTATTCTGACAACTGGCTTTGTAGGTGGAATACGGGCCTTATGTGCATGCTCACCAATTCCATATCAAACCTTAAACACAAAATCTGCCGAGCCTTATTGACGAAAATTGCCACTGCTTTTCCACTGGCTGCTGAGTTTTCAACACAAAATCAACATTTTTATTTGCCATCCAGGCAAACAAAACATCAAAGCCCAGCTCACACTGGTTTCCACATTCTGGTGTTGTATCATCAGCGTAAATTCATCTCATATTGAGCTGGAGATGGAAATCCCACTGACTAATATATGTGAAGATGTAAATCTAGTTTATAACATCTTAATTTTTGGAGACAGTGCAGGAGGAGACGAGAATCCATTTTTGACTTTCAGATCCTCCATTAACTTCTGAACGTTAGAAAATAATTGTTGCTCTTGCATGAAAAACAAGTAAACTAGGAATTAGTGAAACGCAACTAATTTCTTCCTACAGTACTTTTTCTACACTATTTGCAGACAATTGCCTTCTACATGCTATCAGTTTATTTTGCTTGTCTTTTCCTGTTTTGTTGATCTTATGCTCACTTTTTGCACCTTATTAAGGATGGTTCTGATTCTCTACCATTTTATTAATCTGTTTGAGCACATTTAATCTAATTGACCCAAACATTAAAAACCCTGACAGTTTTTTTCAAGAAATATATTCAGTGCACCCCCATGGGCCAAAGATTTGCATGGTGTCACTTAATAACACACATTAAAGCCCAGATTTTGCACTGAGCTGGGATGTTTGGGGAGCAACTTCTGATCTCTCTTATACCACTGTAATTTTAACGTGGTTAAATTTATCCCAGTGTAAAAGAAAGAGTGTATCTTGTCCTAATCTTCTAAAAACCTAATTTAGCAATATAGACAATTTCTGAAATATGTATTTTTTTGGTCATGCACAATACTGTTCTCCTCATTTAGGACCCAAAGTATCATGCAGTCCATTTAAATCACAAAGAACAACTAGATACACTCTTAAAAATGTATAATGGTAGCAGATTTTCTTAACGTTTGCATGGAAACCTTAAAATCCTAGTATTTTACCTGGTATTACATACAAGCCAGAAAGAAAGATTTAATTTGTTTTGAAGTCTGAGCTGCAAATCCAACAGCTTTGGCAATCAAGAATCTCATTAACGAGCCCTCCTTGCAGACCAAAAATGGATCTGTGAAAGCAGTCATGTTTCTCTAGTTCTCCGAAGGTCTGTTTTTCCCCCATAGTTTTTTAAAAGGAATATAAATTCTGGGGAAATTAGAAGCTCTGCGACAAGTCTATTATCCTATTCCTGAAAACCAGTTGAATGTGAAGTCTCAGAGATTATCAGAGAGTTTTATGAAATGCCACAAATCACAATTCAAACACCAGAAAAATTGGAACAATTAATTAGTGGCAGAGAAAATATGCTTTTTCCTACTGACTTAAGATCTCCCCACTTCAGCATGCAACAGAACTAGTCAGTTTTGGAGATGATATTAATAAATAATTTAAGGCTCTAACAATAGAAAGATTCAGTAATACGAGAGACCTAGAGGTTCAGAAAAAGGGACAAACTAGTGGCTCCAAGTGCTGTCTCACTCCTGTTTGAGGGATCCTTCAGCTGCTGCAACAGGGGGGAATTGAGCTGCTGGGAATGCTGCATTGCTAAGGGAATTAAACCAGACTAATTATTTTCATTCTGTAGAATTTTGCTGAACAATGGTGAAATTTGAACAAGATTGCACAATACAGCTGTGTCACCACATGTCCGCATTTCCTTAAAAGCAACAACAACAAAAAAGTGGATTTTACATCACAGATTTTGTGTATTTTTGACGTTCAATTTCTATTCAGGAACTGGTTTTGCCAGAAACGTCTTGAGGAACATTCAAGAGAAACTCTTATTTCTCAGGAAAAAAAAAAACAGGTGCAGAATAATTTAGAATGCTCAAATATAGAAGCAACTCCACCCCAACACCCCAGAAAAGATGGACAAATATTTCTTTGGCTCCAAAGTGGGCTGAAATAAAAATTTTTAAAAAGTGAAAGCAACTTCAAAACTAAATAATTTATTTTTTCATAAAACAAATATTTCCTTCATGGAGTACCATTAGGTGACAGGAACTTCTGACAGTGAAGGGGCAAAGTGAAACTGTATGATGTTTAATTTTTAAACAGGACAAACATTTCAAAGTGCATCTGCCTTTCTACACGCTCACAGAAACAGAATTCTGGGATGATTTGGCTGAGAAAGAAAGCTCCAGTCCTGCTGGCATTGGATAGTTTGTTTGTTCAGGGTGGGATTTGACTGTGGGTACAAGTAATAGTAAGGAAGAAAAAAATTGTCGCAAGGAAGCTAAGAAGTAAAAATACATATATAAAGTAAAATGTACATCTCTTTGTCATTAGCTTTCAGGAATGGGAACAGACAACCCGTGTCACTTTCATGAGAGGTGATCAGAGCTGCATCGTCTCCCGAGGTTTCCTCTGTGGCTCATCACATGAGGTGAAAAAAGACTCACAATGCAGAACTGTTTACATTAGAAACATGTAGAATTTACAGGGTTTCTCTGTGAACTTTCTACCAGGAATGAAAAGTCTGATACTTTTGTAAAAGGAAAATTTCCCATGGTCATTGTAAAGCTTACTTGACGTGTACTGTGGCTGACTGACACGTTCCGCCTTTGTTTTCTTGCAAACAATAACCTTCACATGTAAACTAACTGTCCATAGCAAATGAATTAACACATTTTTCTCCCCTCTTTTTTCATGCAGGGGTGTGAACGTTTGCATTCCAGGAATGACCTCAAAAAGAACAGACTTATGTGTACAGGCTAGTAATGACAATAGCAGTAAGGCTGTTGCTCTGCAAAGAATGGAGTTCAGACAATTTGTACAGATGAAAGAAAAACTAACAAAGTGTTCCAGGACAGCAGCTGCACTAAAACAATAATTGCAGTCCTGATAAACATTCAAGAAGAGTTTCAACCTGAAAAACTTTTAAGAAGTGAAAATCTGAGAAAGCCTGAAGAATGTTCCTGAGATTATTCATGTAAATTGAAGAATTTGCCGCAGCCGTCGTGAACTTCTGCATGCGTTTGTTTTTCAGAAACATTCATTCAATCACATTTTACTTGCATGAGGATCTGTAAAAAGTGAATTTCACACCCCTGTGCATAAATATTTGAACAAAATGAATGGCAGATCCATAGCTGTGTATTCATGCAAGAAAAGCCCATGCACTAATCTAATCAGACAATTTACACAATGCCATGAGACAAATCTGCCCAATCACAAAGAACCCAAACATTAAACCATGAGCATAAATAGAGATCCATTTTTGAGCAGTTGAAGGGCAGATGGCAATAAACTACCAAAATACTATGGAGGATGTCACACCAAATCTAATTAAAAAAATAAAATTAGGATCCTTCACAAGCAGCAAAATAAGCTAATTACATTGAATGAAATATTAATTGTGAATTATTCACTCAGCATTAGTATTTGGTTTATAATTGGTTCTGAATAATTAATTTTTGCAACCATGGAGAAATCAGTGAAATTCTTTATTTATATTTTGAACTTTATCTTAACTCTTAGTTTTATAACTGTTTCTATAACTTGAGAGATCTAAATTATCTTAGTTTTCCAGAAAATTTATCACAGGACTGCATCAGGAAGATTCCTCTCCTCCAACTGGGACGCTCCCTTCAGAGGCTGGGATGAGTTCATTTCCCTTGGCCAATCTGTCTCCGCATATTCATAAAGGAATGATGCTTCATCTTCTGATCCTCCTCTTCCTATACCCTCCAATGGTTGTTTTCTTTCTTTATGTTGCATTATGCAAATTAGGGGTTTGTTTTTTTGTTTGGAATTTTTTTCAACACTTTGATCTTCCATATATTTTTGTGTCCTTACAGAAGTGATTCTGAATTTCTCATTATTTACTTTACTTTTTGGTAGCAAGTGTTTTTATGGGGATAAATAATAAAAGACGTATTGGAAACCGTTTTTGCATAGAGTAAAGAAAAAATCACCGATTATGTTCAATAAAACACTCATGGCCATGATGAGATCCCACAAAAGTGAAAAGAAATGAGCTTTTGTGTCATACAGACACTACTCTTCTTTCATCCACATGCTTATCTCTGAGCAGAATTGCTAAGGATAGTTCCTGTGTCTTTCTGAGGTTTTTCAAATTTCTCTTTACTGTCACTTGTGAACATCCACTTACTGGTATAAAACCTGGTCAAACCCAGGGTGAGCGCAGTCCAGTGCATATGGTACAGATACGTTTGGAGCCATGATACTGCATAAAAAATTATTCAGTTTTGGTCTTAAAGCCAAACTTTGGTATTTTTCACTCTTCCTTCTAAACTGGCAAAACCATCATGAACACCGAATGGGAAGCAGATAATTAATATCCATGGGCAATGATTTTGATTTTCAGTGCTGGCCCCTTTTGAGCTGTCTCTTCAACAACTAAACACGACAAATATCCAGGGAATGTAAAAAGGTATAGCTATACCTCTCTGCTGAGTTCCTCATATACTTTCTGTGTACTTTTGAGATCATAGAATCATGGAATCATTAAGGTTGGAAAAGACCTCAAGGATCATCAAGTCCAACACAACACCACCTAACTCACTAAACCATGTCCCTAAGCACCACATCTACATGTTTCTTGAACACCTCCAGGGATGGTGACTCCACAACTTCCCTGGGCAAGAGTAGAAGAGATGAAAGAGTAGGGACTCATTTTACAAAAATAGCATGATATGTTTGGGTTATAACATGATGAGGGAGGAATTAGTAAAGGAAAGTACACAGCCATAGAACCATCCCCTCTGAAATGCCACTATAATGCTTTGGTGGCCAAGACTACCATCTTTTGTTCTACATAAATATAACTGTCAAAATTAGCCAAGCTTATAAAGGAGGAAAAAACTTTGCATTTTTAATGCAAGTGACTGGGAGCCAAAAATTGTATTTCTCTGTCTGCTACAAAATACTCTGCTTTCTTGGAGAGATCATTTCAATAGTCTGTTTCCAGTTTTCCATGAAGACAGTACAATATCTTCCTGATGTGAGTTACATCAGGTTCAATTCTTCAGTGTTTGTGACATGTTCAGATAACACAGTGATAAACCAAACACAAAGACTCTTTTTATCAGGTCAAGTTGTCACTGACTTCGATTGAAGTTTGCTGAGATAAAGATGGAAAATGAACAAAAATTATGACCTATTGTAAGCGACAATTAATTTAAACCTTTTATTTAGATTTATTTAATGTAGATTCCTCACATCTATATGGTATGATCTCAGGAATCTGGGCTGGATTTTTTTTTCTTCTTTTCTTTTCTTTTCTTTTCTTTTCTTTTCTTTTCTTTTC
>WKFP01013509.1:285540-372834 GCA_011057875.1 Pterocles orientalis | reverse complement strand
GACTTACATTTGGGTTAATCTCTCTCTTATTCCTCTCTCATGTGGGGAAAAAAAAAAAAAAAAAAGGAGCATAGCAGTGCTGATGCTATTTCCAGCCTGCCACACAATGCCTACTCTCTGTCTTTAGCATCTGAGGATGAAGGTCACCTTTCTGGTGGATTTCAAGAGACCTCAGCAGTGCATGGACCTTGTTTGGGTCTTGCTTCGATGCTAGGACTATTTTCCCTGGTAAACACAATTCTTTCTGATTACAAGGGATATTGAGTCAGTTCAGAAATCAAATTAGCTGTTATCTGTCTCAGCAAAAGTACTTCTATCCCACATTCCTTCCACTCCCTACAATGTGGAATTAATGGTACAAAATAATAAGAGAAGTTAAATGCCAAAAAATTATCTCGCATGTGCTGTGTCTGGGCTAGCAGTGTGTCTGATCCTGTCCAACAGTTAGTGCACAGAGAAGAGCAATAGTCATAATTAGAAAGGCAGCAGTTCTTAGCACAGAGATGGGCTATTCAACACTGAGAGGAGAAGGAAAGGGTCAAGACTGAGTGAAATCAGAAGGGCAGAGTGGAAAATTAATCAGCCACTCCTTTTTTGCAGCCCCTCTTAACTGTAGATCAGTGAAAAGGATAGAAAATAATAGAAAATAAATTGGAAGGAAACCCTCCTCATGCTGCACATTGGAAACTGCAAAATTCACCATGTTTTACATTGTGAGTTCTTAGCACAAAAAACCAACCCAGCAGAATTTTTTCAAATAACTGAATCATTTTAAAGGCTTTTAACATTTTCTGTTATGCAGGCAAGGAGAGCACAAGGAAGGAAATCAGAGCTGGTGTCCCAGGGCAGTCAGCCGACTGCCTGCAGGCATCAGACTAATGCTCTTGTGCTTTACCCCTGTAGCATCACTGAGTAAGTAGATGCATGTGGTAGGTGAGGTACATCATTTGTTTAAAGCCTCGGGTGCTACCATCCACTGCCAAGGCAAGTCACCCTGATTAATTGATTAACAAAACAAGGAGTTTTGCCTTTTCAGTGTTCCTTAATCCAAGAAGTGCCTCTGTGATAGGACTTCTTTCCAAAGAGGCTTCATGCAAACCACAAAAGCCTTGAGTCTTGGTACCCAGCATCCCCAGTCACAAGCTTATCTGTCGGATATTTAAATAAAAAGGACAGAGCACCACTATTTAAAACAGCTCCAACCAGTGAAACTGGAGGGTTGGTGCTGCCTGTGGAATGACCAAAGGAACCACCTTAACAGATCACTTCATTGGCTGCGGGAATGATTGAGGTAAAACTAGTCAAACCTTATGAGGGAGTCACTGGAAGATGTGTTTATCTTTCCGGCATTGTAGTGTCTGGATTTGAAACACCTCTGCTCTCAGAGCATGCCTACTCTCAGAGCCTTCTGACAACATCCTTAATCACCGGGTTCTCTGTATTTCCATGCACTTCTCTCTCTCTCTCTTTCTCTCTCTGGTATTTTTAATATATCTTGCTTCTGCATTCAACTCATCCACAAAGCTGTCAGTTTTCTGAAATGCTTCTCTCACTCTCTCCTTCTCTATGCATGTCTACATTTCTGATGATATCTAGACGACTCAAAAGAAAAGCTGAACATCCTGTTTTAAAAGTGAAAATGTTCAGTATTGCCAGCCTGTTTTGTATGTCTGAAGCAGTGGAAAAATTGGTCTATTTTTGTCCAGTGTTGTAATGAAGTCTCATGGACAGCCAAAAGCCCACCTCACATACCTCTGAGGAGCTGGTGACAACCTTAGCTGAGGCCTCATTTTAGGCTGTGGTCCTGGACTTTCCTTTACTAAATTCAGTTTATTTTCTCTTCACTGTATTTGCCCTGGTTTTTTTTAAACATTTCTATTATCACTCTCCCAAACTTTGTCTTTTATATGCTGCCAAAAATACACTCACAGTATTTAGAGGGAGCTGATTTATATATTAATTATAGCAGAATAAATGACTAATAAATTAATTCTAGCAGATTGACACCTTTTCTTTGCCTTTGCTGAAAAGATGTTCCAGGTGTATCCCCAGCCTGCAGGAAACCTAAATATCTCTAAAAGGCAGAAGGATAACCTATGTGGTAAAATCTATATGGTTCAACGAATCTTTTTTCTTCATTGGGTCTGGGCACAGTGGGACTCTTCTGTTTGGTTTGGTTTTCTGAAAATTTCTTTTCTTTTGCTTTCTTTTAATCCAAGAGGAGAAAACTACTGGTTGGCATCCCCTTCAGAGGGCACTAGCCAAAGCCACAGGTGCCAGTTCACTCCCTATCTCTGCCAATGTCCCTGCTGGTCTCTGTTTCTAGCCCCCTGCTTACGCAATGCTGCTGTGAGTGGAGACTCCACAACTTACAAGAAAATTCATTGTTTATAATTTACTGTCGAGGCAATTAGTTTGGGTGTTCTGTATTGTATGAAGCCACCCTGATTTTCAGTTTCAGCACCCCAAAATTCAGGCCAATGTGTCTTTCCATATTTATTCCTCTGCTCTTTGGAGAACACCACATGGAAAAATAAATCACCTTAATTTTTAAAAGTTTACATCTTATTCTGCCTCTCAGATTATTCTGTTTGCTCTGGACACGTGGCTCATGTTGGAGCCACTGCAATATTTCAGAAGGTAAATTATAATCTCATGTGCAGAATGTAGGCTGAGCATAGATAAAATGCTAGAGAATCAAAGATTGCCTTCCCAAGCAATTTAATTGAGAAATTCAGGGCTGGATTTTGAAGGTGCTGGCATCGGTTTCAAGTATTCACCACTGTTTGGGATATGCTCCATAAAGAGAGAAGAAATGTATCATAGATAGGCAGACTTATTTTTTATAGCTATCTCCCAAGCATTATCTGTCCTTTACAGAACTGAATAGACCAAATAGTGCCAAGAGAAGGACAGTTTTTTGTTAACTGAATTAGGAGAAATTTCCCAGATTACTGGCAAATGCAACTGAACATATTTTCTCCTCAGATTTAACAATTGCTTTTTAAACTGAAAAAATCTACAACACTATTTTGAACCTAATGTCCATAGGCACACCTGTGAGAGAATCCTTTAATTCTTTAACACAAATGTGTTAAAAAGCTTGACATTGAATCATATTTTTGTTAACTTGCCTTCAGAAGAAGTACACGTACAGGACTATTCCTTGCCTTACCAAGATTTTGAATTTTGCACTTGGAAGTTGTCTTGGGTTAGGACCACCACCACGTGGTTGCAATCCCCCTCCCCACTCCCTCCCCTCCCAGTAAGATGGGAAAAGGTAAGAAAAAAATGGAACCTCATGAGTTGAGATAACAACAGATTTTTAATAATACCACACAAGGAAATCAAAATAAAAGAGAATATAACAATAAGACAAGGTATAGAATACAATGGAAACACTGATACAATGAATATCTCACTACCGAGGGTTTCACAAAAAACCCAGGCGGTCTCTGGCTACCTTCCCCTTATGTCCTGGGCATGATGTCAGCATGGTATTGAATATCCCTTTGGCTATGGCCACCTCCCAGCTTCTGTGAGGAATTAACTCTATCCCAGCTGGACCCAGGACAGAAGTCAATCTCTCAATTTACCTGAGAACTTATTCCCGAGTTTTTTCTCTCCACAGTGTCTATTTTGAAGACTGAAATACTCAAGATTTTCTTAGAGCATTGGAATTTTTACTTGAATTCAGTTGCAGCAAATTAACAGCAAAAAATAATTAAATAATCAAGACTGATATTTTAATCTTCATTCTGTAGCCTCCAGGATGAATGCTGCAAGGAGAGCAATGGGGATGCACAGTGGCCATGGGGATGGGGAAATACCATTCATTAATGTTATTTTTTTTTCGTTTTTGTTTGCTTCTTGCTGATAAGCTCGGGACAAGACATTTAAGTCACTTCCCTAGTTGAAAAATCAGAATGAGATTCAGTGAAAAAGTTAATAATAACTATATAATATTTTAAAAATAAAAATAAAAATATAAAAATAAAAATAAAAATAAAAATAAAAATAAAAAGAAGTCATTACTTATTGCTGAGAAGTCATTGGTCATTACTGAAGACATTACCCTCTTACATGGAATAAATTGTGGACCCTGGCAAAACCAGAAGATGATTCATGTAATCCTAAACTAAAATAATTATAACACTTAGGAGTGATGCAGCTCTTCACATCTCCAAAGTGATGAAGGAAGATTGATTAATCACTCCTTCCTACACCCTGCGAGGGGACGCCTGTTTCTATCTAGGTGACAAAGCCACTGAAGGGCCATCAGAGTGGAGGAAAACTGGAAGATCCTCCTACAGAAATCCTCCTGTGGGCACATCCTGAACCAGAAGCATGGTATTTCTCCCTGCAGAAGGGTGAAGAGAGAGCCCGAGGATGTGTAGGAACCTTCTCGTCCACCCCAGCCCCATCTCTGTACCAGTGCCCGCTGGTACCCGGGACTGAGTTATGAGAGGAATTATCATTCCTTAATAATTGCTGAAGGGCCAGAGAGCAGCAGGTGACCCATGGTAGTGACTGTTCTCAACCCAGCCCCCATTCTCCATAATTTTTCCCAGAAAAATGGACTCTAGAGGACAACTGCGTCCCTCTTTCTTGATGTAAAGACACATCCATGAGTATGATGAAGCCAGAGGTGTTTAGTGACAAAAACTGAACAATGAGCAGCTCTCCTCATAATGACCAACTCGGGGAGGAAAGCACGGGCACTGAAATGACTTCTCCAAGACTTTTCAGGCAAACCACAGCCAAGCCAAGGATGAAAAAGTGTACTTGTTAAATTGAAATGCTTCTGCTGCATTGGCTCAGACTCCCTGGCAGATCTCTGTCTGACTACCTGGTAAAACAGAAAGCTGCCTCTAACTGTGTTTTAAAATGCTCTTTGAAAATTACAGTTGAAAGACACATCCTCCAGTATTTTTCCCACTCTTGAACCCCCAAACCAGAAAAAAAAAATAAGAGCTATGAAATAAAATCCCAATCCAAATCTTAACATAGGATCTGAAAATATATGGAGAGGCTTTTAAAACTTTGAACTGTTCTCTCTTTTTCTACTGTAGAAAACGTGCTTATTCCACAGGTGTAAAGATTTGTTGTACAGAATCTAGTGCTATTAGTTCTTTGTTCCTGTAGCACCATCATGCCAACACATATTTAAAACATTTCTTTTTTTGTACTATGCCATGCTTTGCTCCTGAGAATAACAGTAATTCAAGTGGCTGATATTTAAAGAAACAGAAATTCTATGGGTCTGGTCCACCTTCCAGTTCTGGATATGCTAACAACTCATTCATTACGTAAAAATGCTTCCTTCCGTTATAGTTATCATTCTATTGTTAATAATATGTCAGCACTTTCATTCTAAATCCTAATTATCAGTGGTTTGCAGCAAAACATCTTCAAAAGTATCAAGATTTTTGATGTTGATGGAAGAGAGAAGAATTTGCAGAAGATTAAATTGATACAAATGTGTTAGGGCAGGGAGTCTAACATGGGTAAATGGCTGGGCAAAAAATCTGTTTGCTGGGTGAGAGTGCAGTGTTGCTTTTTCAGAATCCATAAAAGTGAAATACACTCAAGCTGCATACATTGCGAGTCTGTAGTTTACACTCAGGGCTACAGTGGCACATCCACAGAAACTACTTGTGGGATTTTTTTTTTTGTCACTAGGAAAACTGTAAAAAAATTCAAAGCTTGATTTTCTTCTTCCTTTCCTTAAGCTAAGTCAGCAATACCACCACTAATATCAATGGTGTTACCTCAGTGTAAAATTGGGGGGAGAGAGAGGCAAACCAGCATCCTAATTTATTTCTCTATGTCAAGCTATTATTTTTCTTTTTAAAGCTCAGTCCTGCAGTTCTCCAGCACAGCAACTAAAACCAGTGGTACTGTGCCTGGCTAAAGGTTACTTGAAATGAAAAATGAAAAAGACTTTGTTTCTTTTTCTTTTTTAAAAAGTATACAGAAAAAAAAAAAAAAACTAAAACAAAAACAAACCACAAAACCAAACAAAACCAGAGTGAGATTCAAGGTCAGGCACTGTTTTATTTCTGATCCCTCTTGCACAAAATAGACAAGTCTCACTCTTACACAGTATGGTGGTTTCATTTCTAAAGTGAAAACTGCTGTATTTTTATGAGGACTGGTGATGGGTATTTTGGAGATGATCAGGAGTGCATCAAAGCAGGTCACTTGGCCAAGCCTGGGTGCATGCAGGAGGGACATACTTGTCATGGTTATCTCCAACACCCAGTGTGGAGGTTTGGTTTTCCGACTTACATAACATCATTGGTCAGAGAAGACATTCAAGCATTTCCCACTGTGTACTACCTCCCGTTTCATTATGGATGATTACGTTTTGTTCGTTGCTCACTTTTTTTTTTTTCCCCAGAAGATGCCTCAAGGAACATCTCCCTTCCCTTCTGCTGCACCAACAAGGACATCATTTGCTGTTCAGAAAAAAACTGACAAAGGACTAGTCCTAAAGTCCTTCCTACATGTGAAATCCCCACAGTGCCTCTAGAAATTTCACGTAAACAGCAGTGGTAGAAGTCACAGGTGAAAAACAGTGTTGTCAGGATTTTAACAAGTTATTGCCTTTTAATGTGAAAAAAACAGACACCGAGGGAGAGCTTAGCACAGAATAAAGTTCTGCATCCTGTAACCACCCAGTAATAATGTATTTACTAATACAGTTATCCTTCACACCACTTCTTTGATAAGTCTTCTAGTTCTAGGGTAAGCATATTCTCTTAAAACTACCAGCCCTACAATCCCTATAGCACACTAAAGATTGCTTGGTGTTTATTATAGCTGCAATCATTTAACGACTGATGATTAAATGCACAGTGAAATTACTAAAAACGATAAGATTTAAATAAATATACTTGACAGGAGATGTAAATTTAAACATTAAAATTTTTAATAAAATAGGTACAGCTAATCCTGAGAGACATTTTTCTTTGCTCCTATTTTTACATCTTAAGTTTTAATCCACTTTCCTGTTTTCCCTTCAAAACACCAGGCACTGATTTAAAGGGAAAGGTAGAACAAAAATTGACAAACAGGTCAACTAATAAAACATGCCCTTGGCAGGCCTACTCCTAGGAATTTTTAAAATATTCCATTGATGCCACTTAAGAAATAGCAGAAATATTTGTTTGAAAAAAATAACATTACCTTAAATAAGGAAACTAACAACTAAACCAAGCAAAGCATTTTCTCTTTTCCTTTGTTCCCCCAGGTTTTGGCTTACACCAGATTCACGGGAATAGTTGTTACCAGCAGTGAAAACACATTCTTTATTCAGCACCTTCTCATTAGAGAGTACTGTGTGGTAGAAAACACACTAACCTCACATCATCTGCATCGCATTACTCCAGGTGGCCCAGAGTCAATGCAATGTGTAATTTTAGTAATGCGGTATTGTTAAAATCCAGCCATTTTGGGTTTAAAGGTTGTAACCTACAGTCCAAAGCCCCAGACAACTTAGTTGTCCTCATTATCATTTGTGAAATGCATGCATTGCTGTGTTTGACACAGTTTAACAGATAGATGCTCTAATTGCACATACCATTTAATGTGACTTTTACAGTAACTCTTGTTGTGAATCCTGATTCTGTTTTGTTAATTCTCCGTTTGGCTGTCTTTGGTGCTCACATATATTTTGTGTGGAACAACTTCCTTAAGGGCCAGCTGGTCTACCATCTTCTGGATCAGAATCCTTTGAAATGAGCAAGATTTAGATGTGATTATTTTATCCTCTAATGGCTCATTTCAAGACACTAACAAAAGCCGAGTATTAAGCTAAGAATAAGGATGATGATGCTAATTATCTCTAGTAATTTAAATGCATAAACTAGCTTTGACTGTCTATACCCTGTTTTGCAAGAGCTGAGTCCTCAATTAACTCTTTACTTATCACCTTTCCTTAGTTTATGGAAAGGTATGCCTCCCTCCAGTCTTCCTCCTCAAAAGGCATTTTAGACAGCAGAAAAGTCAAACCAGAATTGTAAGTAACTTACTTAGTGTATAATTACTTCTTTTCCAGATCACACCCTTGCTTAAACAGAGGCGAGTGGAGAGATCTCTAGTGTGTGAATGTGAGAGTGCATGTTGCCTACCAACGCCATGGTTTCTTATTTACATGTTTCTTATGCTTATGCAAGTTAAAGACAAATACAGCTGCTGTTGCCTTCCCCAGGAATCTCAGGCACTGGTCAAGGCTATAAACAGTGGCCCCAATCAAGCTGGTAACATTTTTTTGTGGAAAGCAAGAAGCACTAATAGCTGGGGAGCTGGTGGGGGAGAGATCTGTGCAATTTTCTTTGAAAAGATATCTGACATTTTCAAAAAATAAACACTGTACATTCAGTTCAGCTTCTTTAGTGGTTTTCATGTTATAGGAATATTTGCCAGTGATGAAAACCCCGCAGAGCCAATCAAACCGCAGTGCTATACAGCCCACCGTGACAGAAGCCCAGTGTTTAAAATAACCCTTATGCATTATTCATCAAGACTTGATGTTTATGCAAATTACAGAAGCATGTGCCCACCTGGCCATCATGGTTTAACAACAAAAACAATAACAACAATAATAAAAAAATTACATTTGCAGCCTATCCCCAAGCAAACTAGCAAGATTTGAGCCATCTGCAGAATCTATACAATCAAGGATAATTCTCCTTCATTAAATGCATCAAAAAATTGTAATCCTTACCTGGTTAGTTTTGTAGGGCCCTCAGATTTTCTGGATGAAATAACTGACTGTGCATGCAACCAATAAAACTGAACTGAAAAGCTGATTAAGGGCACATACTTAATGCAAAGCCACTCACTGAATATTCATATGATGCCTGTGTTTATGCAAATTAAAGCAAAAGAAAGCCCAAGGGGATTGGTTGCCATAGCCCACAAACACTGTGTATAGCAGAAAAATAGAGAATAGTGACAAATAGATCTTGAAAATCATAGTTGGGAAGGAGAAGGAGTATAGTAAAATATTAAAAGTCTTACATTAATTACAGTTTTTAAGAGCTTTATCTAATCACACCAGTTTTAGGTCTATCAGGTATTTTTCTATAATGGACTAATCTGTAATTATCATCATTCTACAAGATAGTATCACTAATGTTTGTCAGCTTTCTTTATTCTGTTATTGTGTAAGCAGAGTCTTTAAGCATATCAAGTAGGTGAAAAAATAATTACAACAAAAATTATAGTGGAGTACATTAGGAATAAAAACCCATGGTCTTGTGTTATACTTTATTAAGTTTTTCATGTGAGGCTGCCTTCTTCAACAAAAGGAAAGAGAAAAGTAGAGTGTACCAGTGGGAGCCTGCTAGAAATCCAATTTAGCTCCTTGCCGTCTTAATTTTGTTGTGTAGCAGCTTCATTCCATATGCAGGATCGTGTGTGATACAGCTAATATTATTGTTGCACTGGGCTTTCTCTCAGTCTAAAGTCAGTTTGAAAAGACTGTGCTTTTTTACAAATAGAAACCAAAATACCTGTGATAAATATAAAATGCTATTTTTCAAATCAAGTTCAAATATATCAGTCCAAGTTCTTAATATGGCAATTACCAAAACTGATAATGCTTTTTTTATAATGAGGTATTTAAAAATCAAAATGATATAGTATATCAGCATTGCCATTTCCACAATAAGCAAGAATATATATAAACAGAAACCTTAGTCTTATGAGGTATGTTATATTTTAGCCTTTTCCATTTATTACCATCAACAAATGACACTTTCAAGAGAGGTTCCCATTTGTAGATAACCATTTATTAATAGTGCCATTGTTATTCAAGGCTTAAGAAGGATCAGATGAAACCATCTCATACAAGATATTTGAATTATGGATCAATAGGTATATCCGGCTCTTAAGTTTTGATTTCCACTGATATCTTTTGGCTGCTGGTCAGGAGAGAACTCTTCAGGTGAAAAACTGCAACAACCACCCAAATAAAATCCCAACAGAAAGTGTTTCTCTGAAAGGCTGATGGGCTCCCCTTCCTGGTAAGATGAGCTGAGACCAATTGCATATTGTCAGAAAGTGGAGTGGTGGTTCCACCACAGGAAATCAAGCTCTGCCCTTGGTTTCCTCACTGTGGAGACTCCGCAGCCGGATTTGCTTATGAAGACCATCCCATTCCCACATGTTTCTATTAGTCTGGGGAATTTGCCATACCAGTTTCTGACTTCTGAGTTGATGTAATTGCTTGTTGGGATGTTCAAGACCATGCTGTAGGGCCACCAGCTGCAAAGTGCCAGTGGGTAGGTCATGTTGTTACCTGAACAAGGGAAAAGAGACTCTTTGGCCATGCAATGCTGAAGTCCTGTGTAGGTGTCAGAAGGCGCAAAGCAGAGGGCCCCAACAGACAGGGACAGGTTGCTCAGAGTGGTCAAAGGAACTACAGTGACATGCTCCAATGGAAATGAGTTCCTGCCTGGCTGGGGACCTTTAAAGTCAAGAAAGTGTTATCGATAAAGGCACTTTCGTGGCTAGAAAATAAGTAAAATTTTATTTTGTTCATAGGTGGAGAATAAGCAAACAGCGCTGGGCCCGAGGGGAGCATCCGCTCTATCAACAAGCTCGAGTTTCCACAAAACCTATCCCTCTATTTATTCCCCGAAATGTTGCATATCCATTAAGATTCACAATACATTCATTCATATTCATTTTCCAGCCCCGCCTAACCCCGTTTCTTATTATAATTAGCTAAAGAGTCCTTTAGGGGTCCAAGGAGTCTCCTTTATCTTGCGGCCTTGCGGATGTTGCATTCTCTCATCTCGTTTTGATTAGCAGTTCCTTCCCTTATCATCATGGTTTTGATCCTCTCATCCTGTCTTTTCTGTTTCTTCCATCTGATTACTGGAATCATGGGGGGAAGCAAAGCTGTCTCAAAAACACATTTGTGTTAATGTACGCACATCAAGGTTCACAGAGAAATGAGAATGCACCTACAAAAACAACTACATTAATATTTTCATGTCATTTGTTTAGTATAAGACTAAATCCACAGTTAAACAACATATGATTACATCATTCAAAAACTTCTTTAAACAGAGGAGCTTTGTCCTATAGCCTAAGGGGGAAATTCAGTTTCACAGTCTCTCAGCTGAAACACTCAGCTCTCTACCTCAAGCACCTCCACTGAATGAACTGTAAAGGGAGAAGCAAGTGAGGATACACCCAGGTAATACTCCACAGATTAGCATCTAAACATGTCCTCAACCAAAGGCAGGCCCATGGCATCTCTGTCTTTGTGAGAGCAATCCTTTGTTTTAAGCAGCTTTTCACTCACAATGTCCTCAACCACACAAGGATTGTAAATACTAACGGGAAGTCCCCAATATGTGTGCTTCTGAATGCTAAAATTGGCCCCGGTGTATGATTCACTTGCGACACAGATTACAATTCAGTCAGTACTGTTTCATGAACATTAAAAATGCCAAATCTCCATTTCTTTTGACACTAATCACAACCTAATATACCACAAAAGCTAACCATCATGGGGAGAGAAAAAGAGAGGTGCCACAGAGCTTGAGAGAAAAACTGTGCTGAAGGATGAACTTTCCAAAACATAAAAAAATTTTGGAGTAGTAGAAATGTGCTTATTTATATTTACTAATTTGTCTTGACTTAAGTGAAGGATAATCGTACTTAGAGATCCTTGGAAAGCCTACGTATCCCACAGCATCAACACCACCCCAGACAACCAAGCAGTTAAATGGATAATGCAGAGTGCTCACATATTTATGAGAAGCTGGGGTCTCAACTTAAAGGAAGAAAAAGAAAGGTATCTGGGGGCAAGCACAATTTACTTCATGGACACCAGAGATGGACACCAGAATGTTGAGTAATAAATATCCATCAGGAGATTAATCAATTGGCAAATAGAACTATGTGTATTTAAAAAAAAATAATGGAGAAAACAAATGCATGCTGATCTCTGCATCACTCACAGAAAAAAAGTTATGCAACACAAGGACTTTTCTATTTTCATTGCAGGCATACATTACTGAGAGTGAGGGAATTTCAAATTATTCCATGAAGCTTTTTTGGAAAGTTCATGAAAATTTAATAGGACTCAATGCTTTCAAGTTCTCCCCATTTTTTTCTTAAAAGAAGTAAGTCTAAAAAAATTCTTGTCTTCGGAGAAGAAATCTTTTCCCAGCCTGGACACAAGGCCAGCTGCAACATCAACTGCATGTGCATGTGAGTGGCGATGAAATGATTTGGCACACCAGCATCTCATTCAGAAGATACACAGGCATGCAAACAGGCAGGCATATTTAGGAGACATAAATGAGAGTAGAATATGTGAGGGGTCTTAATCAATTTCATTTACTTCACAAGAACAACAGTTGTCATCACTCCTGGCTGCCAGCAGTAAAGTTTCCCACTGGATTCAGTGGGGTGGAAACAGTTGTGGGTGATGAAGGTTGAGCTGCTCTTGGCTTTTTCAGCAGTCTTTAGTCTTATTTTCACGTACTTGCATTTATTTCTAATACTTGGTACAATGTGATTCAGAATATGTTAAGAAGGTGGCAGCTTTTTTTTTTTAAATAAAAGAGAATTTAAATTTAAATGCAAGGGGAAGACGACAAAGTCCTACTTTTCAACTCTAGCTTTAGCGAAGATATATGTGTATGACCTGATTCTGTGAAGTGATATTTCTGTACTGTAGTCCTGTCAATCCCTCACCTTTCAAGAACACTAAACCAATAAAGTAAATTATTTTAAAGAATAAAGAAACAGATAAAATCTGATCCATAAATTCATTTCTTTGTTCTGCCAATTGACTAAGTGACACTTAAGTCATCTCTAAGTGCCTGGAGAAAATAAAAGGTATTTCTATTGTGAAGCTGAGCAACAATTAGGCAATTGTAAAGCATGGAATGCCAAAGTGGAAAACGCATAGCAATAATGTTTTACATTTTTCTCTCCCCCATTTATTCTTTTTTTTTCCACAGCAAATGCTGTAAGTGGAGAAGCAAGGGAACTTCACTTTCTAACCTCTGGATTAATGAGAATCCTGGAGATTAACTACTTTCTAGAAGCCCAGATATGGAAATTACTATCTTGTCATTGTTTCACCATCTTTTCAATAAAGAGAGGACAGGGGTGCTGGCTTGCCCTTTCTTAGAGAGAGCACGTGCATTTGTCTAACCTCGGCCAAACACAGCATTTTCAAAGCTGAACAACAGAAAGACATGCAGAAGAAAATAGTTCACACCTAATTGGTATCTATCTCCTGGATCTCCAAAGCAATAAAAATAGTAACTTGCACCACAAAACCCTACTGTGGGTGTGTGACTCAAGCCTTTTCAGACTTATCACACTCCCAAGTATTTCACCTTCATTTGGGAAAAGATGGTGTCGAAGATGTCTCATAACAGGTTTTCTGCTCCTCGCCAAAGCAGCATGTCTGCATGGGATTCAGCTCCCTGCATTGGCTCATCTCTCATCATTTTTCTATCCTTCAGTAATATTTCCTGCAAACCTCTTATCACATTTTCCTGTCTCTTTTTTTTCTTTACCCTTTTCTTGCCTCGCAGCTACTGCCCCAATAACCAAGCATTTACTCCTAGTTAGTAACTTCCCTGCTCTTCCCACCAACACCAAAGCCCATTTGAAATCCTCCCCCTCCTGTGATCATCATTCCATCACTCCTTCATGAGACAAGGCTGGTGTATACCCAAGCCAATATAACTGACCAGACACATTACATCATGAAAGTTTGATCCCATGTGTCATAAACATAAATTAAGCATCATGGGAAATTACACTGAGGAACAAAGACGAAACATAACTCTGTGTAACACGCTATTTTTAATAAATTGTACAGGAATCAATTTATTAAATAGCAAATCATAGAATTTATTAGTAAGCACAACAAGCTAAACAGCACTGGGCGGCCACGGGAGTCTGTGCTCTACCGTCGGCGCGCGCTTACACTCTCCACAGTCCCCCTTTTTATCGTTGCTTTCTTCTGGGTTACGTGATCTCTCAGGCTCGGTGGTCCAGCACTAAGGGGGGGGGCGCATCCTGTTTCAAGAGATTAGGGCAGCAGTTTTTCATCTATGTTGCTCTTCTTGGTCTTCTTGCAAAAGACATAACTGCTCCATCGGCCTTGAAACTGCTGGTCACATGACGTTCCCTTATCGTTCTGTCTTGAGACATCTTGTTTCTTACGGCAGGATGTCTCAGCGTCCCTGGCCGTCTGTTAATCTTTATATTCTTAAAGTATAAATTGTTCTTTACAGCAATTTCAATGAACAAATACCCACAATATATCACACTATTGAAGAGTCAATAGAGAAGACTGAGAGGAAGTTGCTTGAAAATTACAGAAAATATTGCAAGTCTGTTTTAAAGAAAGATGTTATGCTATGAATTGGCACAGAAAAGTCTGGAAAATTTACCTGTATCAAAAAACAAGTGAACTTTTCTTGCTAGTGGAAAATACTGACTTCTGAGGTGAAAAGAAAGCATTACCTCCAACAACAATCAAGAATTAAAGAGGTGGAGGGCTGTCGGGGTGTGTGTGAGGGTGGAAATACCTTTTAGAGTGTTTGTGCCATTAGCTCGGATGAGACAAAAATAAATTTCCAGGGCAAACCTCCTACAATGAGAATAAGGGGAAATTTGTTCTGCAGCCAGAGATCTCTTTTTATTACAGCTGGTACAAGATAGAGGAGAAATGAAAGAGTAAACACTTATTTTTATGACCTAATGGGATTTTAAAATTGAGCACAGCAGGTAGACAGATCCTGAGCAATTTAAAAAAACCATGGCATGCCCATACACGAAAGCCTTCTCTCTTTTCGAGACTCTCTGCTGTCACCTAGGGTATGGGAAATCAAAGCTTGCGATAGCGTTGGATGTACATCTCTTTCCAAAGGCAACCAGTGCAGTAAGGACTCTTGGAGCCAGGACTAGAACCAAATTCGAAGCTAGAAAGAGAAAAAGACTGGAGGCTCTACTTTCAAAAATCATCACTGGCTTTCAATTTCTTGATACATTGCTGCTCCAGGAGGTCTGCTAACACCTGCCTTGAAAGGTATCTAGTCTAAGAGGAATTTTTTTTGTGATCACTACACTTGCAGGTGGCCTTTTGAATGGACACGTGATCTAATACGAGTATAAAAATCTCACTTTCAAGCTGCCTAAAAGGTAACTCTGGTAACTCTGTTCAGGGGAAAAAAAAAAAAGAGAGAGAAAAACAGATTATCTGATTCTCTGATTCTAGTACTGAAACCTTGTTCTGTAACATGATGGTACAGAGTATGGGCTGTGAGCAAAGTCCTGCAAAGTCTGGAAACTGGCTACCTGTGCTGGAGCTGAGGTCCCCTGTGGAAGATGTGATTTTCCATAGGAACTGAAAAATGCAAGTAATTGCCAGGTTCTGTATATGAAAGATGTCAAGGCTGTCAGTGAGTGTTAAAAATCCGATATACCTTTTATACCTCTTATTTAGTGAATGCGATATATATGATATTCAGCAGCAAGAATAAAAAAATCAAAGAATTTCAGTATTTGCATTTTTTTTTCTTTTCTCCTTCAAATAGCAAGTATTCTCTACCTCCAGGCTGTTAAGGATGAATGACTTAGTCAGGCAGGGCCTGGACAAGTGGTGAGGAGCTTCCAAGGACTTCTATTGTCCCTTTAGACAAGGGAAAATTCAGAGCAAAGGACTGCTTTTATTGGGATACTCATTCTCAGAGCACAAAAGAATGTTTCTCTCCCCTATTTTCACTTTATGATAAAATTAATAATGACTAAAGACTCTTTGAGCTATTCGCTATTCCAGCTTGAACTCATGAATTGCCTACATGACTTTTAGCAAAAATTAAAATCTCATAGGGTCAAAAACTTTCTGTCCACGGCTCTTCTGTCTCTGAAAACTTCAGCTTATGAACTCAAAATCATGCACAAAGAACAAATCTGAGAATGGGCTACATGCCCCTGCAACAAAAGATTCAGACATTCTTTTTCCTCCTGCCTTTCAGTCTTCCAAACATTTCAGAGTAGCTCAAATATCAAAATAAATTACATTGAGGTGCAAAACCTGAAAATCAGAGAGTATCCTACTTCAGTTTACAAGTGAAAAGGTACAAACAACATTCAAATTTACCCAAGCTAAAGTGAAAATACATTTTGTGATTTATAGGACTGGTCTACTAATGCAGCAACAAACACTAGAACATGACATGTTGTCATCTCTAACCTTTGCATAAACCTGACAATCAAGATACCCACCTTAATGATAACAGAGATTCACAGTCAAAGCATTAAGATCTTCTGTTCTTTAAAATCTTCACAACTGTAAAAATCTGGCAAAAAATATCTTTAAGTTTTTCTTCAATAGTTGGGAAAGGGATATTTTTATTAGGTTTTTTATATTGTATTCTGAAAAAAAAATTTACACAAAAAAGAAGTGAAATGCTGGTGATTGAAAATTACCAGTGATTTTTGAGAACTATTTTTCAAACAATACTGCATTTGTCAAAACTTCACTGAAAGATTACTGGAACACATTGTTCCTATAAGTCCATACATTTCATTTTTGACTTTATTTCTGTGACATTTACATTGCAGTATAAAGCACAATATAACATTTATAAATACAAGAGCTGAAGTAGAAATAATCATCTGGAGCAAAACACTTCAATAAGAGGTTAATTTTATGTTAAGTAGAAGTTTTATATCATATATTAGTATTTTTTTTAAGACTCGTTCTTTTGGAGTTTTAAAACCAAATTATACTAGAAATCTCTGCAGAGCTGTGGATTATCTGCAGGGGAAAAGGAAGTCTCATAAAATAGTGCAAATGCCACAGATCTGATGTGCCAGGGTACCACAATAAAGAGGAAGATGGAGAAATTAATCTCCTCTCCTGTTCAGAAGGTCTTTCTTTCATTTTTCTAGGGACAGAGGGTAAGATGAAAGCAGATTTTTTTAATTATCAGAGTTTATGGAAGCTGTTCATGTTAAATGAGCTATGAAGGTGGGAGGAGAAACAGCCTGCTGACCTCACTTCTGGCCAGATCTTGCAGTTTTTGGAGCAGCAGCTATAACTTTTTTACATTTACCAGAAGTCACCTGTTATTTGGAGATTGCTTTGAAGAGCAGGTGGCTGACATCAAGTGATTGTGTGTGAATTTCCACATCCATTTTTTTTTCTAATGAAAAGCCAAGTTTCCCACACCTCCTGCCTCTGGAGAGAACCTTGCAGATATGAAGTCAGTGCAAACACAGAGCCTCTGCGCAGAGACTTCAACACCAGAAGGGAAACAAAAATAACCCCAGATGACTATATGTATCTTTTTTTCAGTTGCTCCTGTGATTTTGGGCCGCAGATGCTGGGTGGCCTGGGGTCAACAGTATTGTTGTTAGAAGCTTGGTCTGAACCCCACACCCTCATCCCTGCTCCCATTTGTTCTTTTATCCGAGCTATGCATTTTCCCTCAGATTTACAGTGGTTAACAAAATATTGGGGGTACATCAGAGGTAGCTTGAGTGGATGTTGCAGAGCTCATGAGATAAGAAAAGTGGCTTCATGAAAATAACTTGAGAAAGAGCAAAAATAGAGAGCACCACTTTACATCCCCACATTAAAGCATGAGAAACTCAAAGGGTTCAAAGGACAAGAAGCATGGCCAAAGGGGATCAAAAGTAGCAAGAGACACCGAAGCTCCATCGGGAATTTCTACTAATTCTGCCAAAGCTGCAAAACGGTCACAGAGTTAATTTGCCCCCTTTTGCTAACTATGCAGGGAGACAAAGTTCCTGAAGAGGAGCAACAGCAACTGAAGCACTTCAGAAAGGAATTACCTTTGGTTTTGTAGGAGTTGGGACTATGATTCAGCCTATCTGAGGGGGGTCAAGAATCATTTCTGTAGAGCTGGGCATTCAGTTTCATTGTATTGGGTCCACACAACCTCCCCATTTATTCAGTGGTATCTGCAGGTGCTCATCACCCTGTGTGATCCAGTTAAAATTAATGAACCTTCTCCTGGGACCAGACGTCCTCACAGGACCCAGCACTAAGATGTTACCTGATAAGGAAGAAGATATTTTTGCACTTGTCTTTTGGGTTCTTCATGAAGTTTTTTCCCTCCTAAGAGCACTGAATCTTTCTTATCACTCAACCCAACAAAAAGTACTTTTTTTAAAAAAAAGTGGTGCAATGCTTGTAATGTTCCTATGAGCAAACAGTACGTTCACCATATACATAAATATGTATCATCATCAAAAAACAACACATATCTCTGCCTAATCTGGCTCTACACCTAAGGCAACATGGGCACAGATTGACATGGTCCTGGCAAGCCCTAAGATCAGAGCAGAAGCTGAAGGTGTGGGCAGATGAGTGCCCTGGCATAACCAGCATGGGAGCAAACTGAAATGAATTCATTACCTTGTGCTGCTGAAGCAGAGGCATGGCAGGGAGGACTTCGTGGAAAACAGGACATGATGGGTGTCTGGGGCAAACTTCTTGGCAAAGTTGAGTAGTGGATAGCCCAGCAAAGCCAAGGACAACCAGCTGAGGACATTTGTGTCCAACCATCAAGCCTTGAATGACTATTTATTTCACACTGCTGTTGTTATTAGTTGCACTATGATAGCAGCGATGGTCACAGTGACAGATCTAGGCTTTGTGCTAAGCAAAGAACAACTGTAAAAAATCCAGATCTCTGCCTCAGAAGTGTCCTGTAAGTCAGTGCAAATCAGAGATACCACCTGAGCCGGGAAAAACAACATCTCACCAATGCATGGTCATGCTTTCTGCATATACCTCCATGGTCATCTCAGGAGGCTATAACTTTTTCTGGGCCCATCAACACCTGCTCCTTTCACAGAGGGAACAGGGGTTGTAGCTGGCAAGAAGCTGCTGAGATGAATTGCCAGTGCTGGAAACAAACCTCTGTATTTTATTTTCTCTTGCTGATTTCCCACTGATTTGTTGTCCTTTTCATGTCACCTCTTAGCCTGATAGGGAAACATCATCTGGGAAACCTGAGTCTGGTCACCCTTTATGTTTCCACATATTCTAACAGCTTCACCAGCTGTCACAATTTCTGACTTTGCATTGGCTCCTTACTTTTACTGGAACAGGATGTTTCGCTCTGTTACCTTCCCATGCCATCCTTCACAAAGTCCTCACTCTGCATTTTAATATTATTAGCATTACTTGCATTATTCAGAACAGAAACATAGAATGGTTAGGGTTGGAAGGGACCTTAGTGATCATCCAGTTCCAACCTCCCTGCTATGGGCAGGGACACCTTCCACTAGACCATGCCACTAGAATGCCTACAAAATAATCTGTGTTGTGTAACTTTTTGGTCTGCAAGTTCTTCTTACCTTTTAGTATAACACGAAGCATAAAGATGTTGTGCCTGCTAAGAACTCCAAACATTATTGGAGGAGCTAAGCAACATATCAGTGAAGCTCTTTTAACATACTCTGAGTGGTAGGTTTTTTTCCACTCCTGATCTTCTACATTATAAAACTAGACAGCACCAGCATTGATTTTGTTACTTTCTTGTAGCTTCTGCAATTTTTCTCAATTTTATTACATGAACCAAACTGAAAAAAAAAAAAAAACAAAACCCAAATCCTGAACAAAATCATGCAGTTCACATGCTGTAAAGAAGCTGAGAATTTAGAATGGCCAAATGCAAAATTTAAACTGGACTGCCAAATACCTGAGCTACACCTTGCTCTTTCTGACTGTCCTCACAAATGAAGCTCGAGCGTTCCAATATTATGAGATGAAAGATTACAGGGCTAAATCAAGGTTGATTTTCAAAGTCAAACAAATATTTGTGAAGCAGTTTTCTACTATTCGTTCACTTCTATTAACAGTGATCCAGGACTTAAACCCCGAAAACTTTCTTTTATCCCTTGGTTCTGATTCAGCCCAGAGAACAAGCGACCTCTAAATTTTTATATTACTTCTGTGTTGGTGTCCAGGATGAGAACAGGAGCCCAATGACCTGTGTCAAACACCTTGGAAGGCTTTCAAGACCTTGACAGCAGAACTAGATTCTTACTCCCTTTCCACATGGGTCATATTTCTCAGCATCCTCAGATTTATGGAGACAGTAAAACATTGCTCCAAACCTCATCTTCTGCCTTACTCTTTTGAGTGTGTAATTCATTTTTACTACCTCCTGCTTTAACTCCCCTTTTCAAACACTGGTTTTGCTTCCCATTTTCAAAGCCCTCCACAGACTTGGGAGCTTATTTTTGGTTCATGAAGCCACTTCCCTGTGCACCACTCAAACAAATTATTTTGCATTTTATCCCATAGCAGTCCTTGCACTTGCAAGGAGCTGCGAGCAGGATTTATGTCCCCCCTTTCAACAATGATGTGGGTGGGAGGGAGAGGAGTCCTTGTGCTGGGTGCCATGTAAAACAGTTGGGTTTCCCCAGGCTGTAAGTCATTCTCATTTTGTTATTAAAACAATAGGTTCCATAACTTGTTCAGCTTTTTAAGAAAATAGTCAACTGAGTGCAACAGAGTCATATGAATGCATCTGCGATTTCCAGATCAGGAGATACTGAAGAAGATTGAGTGAAGGCTCTAAGGAGGTCCTCCTGGTCTGCCAAAACAGATCAGGTCAGGTTCATGTTCTACTTGCTGGATGGTTGGTTCCCACACCTCTACTGCAGACAGTAACCTTGTCTGAAAAAGGAGATAGATTCACTCCCATAGCTACATGTACTATATCCGTTTCCTTCAGGGACATTAGGGTAGGAATCAAAGGATCATTTGGGACTAATGGGCTCACATATAATCTTTATTACTCTTTAAGATTAGACAAATGATACCATAGACACTTAACACCCATGTGTGCAGCTTAGCTCTGATGGCTATCGACCCCTGTGGGAGTTTACGAGATAACTTGTTCAAATATTTCTGAAAACCCCACAGACACCCACGTCTGCAGCCTGTAACACATTTGACAGTCTGGCTCTGAGCTTAACCACCACAGTGTCAGCATTTGACACCTGCTTCTTATATTTTACCACTTTTTACACATTGAAGAGATGAATAATTACTGCCAAGTAGTTATCTATTCTAACCAGACAGCTCTCGCATCAGAGGGCAGTATTAATCCTTCTGTCTCTTCTTACTCTGACATACTTACTATCTGCAGTTAAAAAGTCCAGTAAACAGCCAGACTTTGCTGGGGGAAAAGAAAAAAGTGAAGGTAGTGTTGAAGTAAAAGTGCTAAAAGAGGCACAAATAAAATTGCAAAGATAATTATTTTGAAATATTTTAACCTATTTTAAAAGGTAATAGATAGGGCTATTTACATGTATCCCCCAAGGACAGTATTCTCCTGTGATGATGAAAGGTAGAATATAAACCAGTGCTGTTAATGTTATTATGATAATTCTATGTACTTCCACAGCTACTTGCACTTAACTGTTTGTGGCATAAAGTATTTTCAGTAATGAAGCTCCTTGATAGGGTTTTCTTTCACAGATTTTTTTTTTCCAGTTTAAGGCACAACTAACCATTTCGATAAATAAACAGCACCAGTGTACATTCACATAGCAGTTTTTCCCCAAAAAACTTTTCCATGCAGAAACTCTGCCTCCAGCATATATTTAATACCAACCTCAGCAGGGTGTCACATCAGCACAGGTTTTCTTTCTCAGAATCCTTTAGATGTTCCCTATTAAAACAACAGCCTTTGCAGCCAAAATCACAAATCACCTTGGTCCACTTTGTGGATCCTTGACACATGACAGTGCTGTTCTCAGGCAAATAATGTACAAACAGTCTAATGGACCACTTTCATGGGGCTGCTTCTAAAGACCTGACAGTATTCTGGTACTGCCAGCCATTGAAGTGGTGGACGACGCACATTATTTTACAGCTCCAGTATACTCATCACAAAGGAGCCACGTGCATGAATGTGCCTGTATTGACCCTGCTGCACCAGAGCTGCTGCTGAGCCAAAACCATGAGCCCTGGGGGTCTCCAGCTGTGTCTCCCACTGTGGTCCCTCACCATGGGAGAGGAAGGGAATGCCTGTCTCTGCTCTGCTCCCGCCTGTTGCCAGCATTGCCCCAAGGAGAAGGGTAGCATTGTCTGCCGCAGCACGAGAGGACAGGATGAATGTTCAGAGCCAGCAGAACCAGGGGAAAACATGCCCTGGCACCACAGTTGACAGCCCTGACCTGCTCCAAGCCTGAGCTCTGGCAAATCAGCATTATTAATGTTTCAAACTCAACCCTAATATTTTATTATGGGCTAGACAAGAGTGGTCCTGAGGATAACTAAATTAGTTGCAGAGGCTCTGGTCTCAATATGTAATTTCTAGTGTCTCTTGGTGCAAATTACTTGTGGGCCATGATTCTAGTTACCACTGGGGACCCTTTGGGTACAGTAATGTTTCCTGTGTTTAGTGATCTTGCAGTTATGTTCATTTAGTTTTTGGTTTGCCTACTCTGTGACTGAGCTGACAGGATTTTATCATGCATTGGCACTGAAGCATGGCACCATTAATCTCACAGATGCACCAGCATCACTCATCCCATTCTGCTAGCAAGTACTGTAAAAAAAAATATTTCCACAAAGTATTTTAACCCACCCATTACCTGCAAAACTGATTGGGCAGTTGGGACCACAGGGCTGTATTTTGCTGTGCAAGCATAGACCAGGCTCTACAGGCCACCTGCTCCATCACCAAAGGATCTAAAACCAGACAACTGTGAAGTTTTGTCCAAGCAACCCAAGGAATATAATGTACTGGACTGCTCCAAAAAAAATGCTTTGAAGGGTCTCAGCCTCTGTGTTCTGGGTTTGTGTTTCGGAGTATGCCCCTGATAGAGTAGACAATATGCACTGAAGTAATATGAGGGAATATGGGTGGATATATTCAAGTATTTGTTGTGACATTTGTCACCTTTCAATGAAAAGCAAGGAGAAATGGACAAACAAGTGGCATTAAAGTATAACCAAGTGCAAGACAAACACAACATCATGAAAAGCAGCAAGTAGCAGCACAAAGCATTGTCTGTGGGGATGAAAGGGCACAGAAAGCAGTCAGATAAGAAATGAGATGCACATTAAATTATTGCTGCAATTATACTGTTACTAATGATGCACAGAGACACTCATCTAATATCTATCTAAATTTATCCTGTGGGCAAAAGTAGTCTTTCTCCCACCTCACAAATATAGATTAACTAGTAGTACAAATGCTTGTTTTTCATTTCTTACATACACAAATGTAAATCAAGAGTGACTTCCTATAAATGAACAGTTATGTAAATGCAGACTGACAAAAGAACAGAAATAAGACCTAAATTGTTTTTTTAATCTTTCTCTATTATTTTTATCTGTTTTTCTGTTTATTAAAAACAAACAGGCAGAAACATGGACTGGAGATCCTGATATTTTTTTCTCAAAACAAGAACAGAAGGCAAGTTTGCACATGCAAAAGCTGTACAGCAGTGGAAGAGGATTGAGGCTGGACATGAGTGATATGATGACTGCAAAGTTTTCATAAATAGCTCTTCACAAACATGAAAACCAACATATCCTGCTTCAGCCTTCCTAGGCAGATAATCCCACTTTGTTTAATCCTTTCCATGTGGGCCATGGTTTTGTAGACTTTTGTTAATTTTCTTTTTTTCCTTGAAACCCTCTGCAACTGGTCCACACTTTTCTTGATGTATAGTGGCTAAAACTGATCTTAACCATTTCCAGCTGAGATCTCAGTGATGAGCAGGAAAATAACTTAAGGGCTCTACAAGTTGCATTCCCATTTATACCTCTCACCAGGATTTTCAGCGTGGTATGGGACTGTTGACACATGTTCAGCACATGAAACAGAGCCCGCCCTTAAAGTTATTCTCCAGTTATTCCCCATCATATGCTGTTGTAGCTAATTAATTACGCCCACATGCAGTACCCGGTACATCTCCCTGTGAAGAGTATAAGATCATGTCTACAATTTCCCAAAGGCACTTTGAATTGCAAAGCCAATCTCCAGCACACTGGCAATGCTTCCCAGCAGAAAACAGGCTGCAAATGCAACAGGCATATTGTCTGTCTGGTCATCAGGTTTCTAATGAGCATAATGACGACTTGGCTGAAGGAGTATTGCAAACCAACAGAGCTACTGAAAGGTGACTACTGTTTCTGTGCAGAAATTATCACAAAGACAAAGGCAGAAGTGTAATGTTTCCTCTAATCTATACCATTCGTCTCTTGTCACTTAGCTGGGCACTCCGAATCCACCTCCAAGGTTTTAACTTAAGTGTCATAGATGTGCTAGGTTAGCCTTGGGAGAACTTAAAAAGAATTAGTCACCAAGATAGACTTCAAAAATACTGGTAATAAGGAATCATTGGGAGTGGGCTCTCTGTCCCTTCCTCACTCTAATTCTGGGGGGATGACACTGGATGCAGTGAGGTTGCTTCAAATTTATATCACCATAAGAGAAATAAGAACAAAGTTCCAGATGCTTTGCGATAGTACGTCTCAAATAGTCTTACATCCTGCTTTTATATGGTTTCAGCGTTGCAGGAAATTTAATGCTGTTTTTTCTCACAGCTAAAATTATGGTGTGAAAACCAGAAGTTGATTTGATACTCTTGAAAATTTTATTTTAATGTGCTTTTCCCTACTTTAGTTTTTTTACTAATAGTAGAAATCTATAGTGAAAAATGGGTTACAATACAGTTCTTTATACTTACTAGTGGTCAGCAATGTCTTCCACACTGAATGAAAGGGAAGGAGAATTATTCTTTCCTAGAAGGAATATATGATTTAAATGCGGGTTCAAGGTTCAGACACACTATTACACTGGGAAGCCAGAAACATTTTAAAATAAATTCTTATTACACACATGGATTATTATGGAAAGCACTGTTTTTCAGCACGCGATGCTTACGAATGTCAACAGGAAATGAAAAATATTTCTTATTTTTACTCTTTTCTTTAAATGAAACTGAGAACATATTTTCAATAGAAACTGTCATAATCACTTGTGCTCAACAGATATTATTATGTTTAATTAGAATAAAACTGGTTGATAATAAGCTGTGCAGTGTCTGAAGGAGTCAGTAAAATGTGGCTGAAGGAAAGAAATGCCACAGAGATGTAATTAAACAGTGCACATTCATTCACTCATCCCCTGTTAGAGTGGCCAAAAAGCATCTATTCATGTTGACGAGAGAGAAAAGTATCAGTTGCTCTGGTCATATTTCACAATTCTATGCACTGTAATCTTTAAAAAGTTTAAATAGAAATATCTGGATTTGCAAATCCCCCCATAAATGACAGTCTGTCACAGAAATCTCCAGAGCAGAAATTTCCCCCTGAGCTGTTTTGTATCTGACCAGTTACATAGTTTTAGCCCATTAAAATAGGGCTGACATTTCAACACAAAACAAGTTGTGCCTGAAACTGAGACTATTACATTCTGCAGTGCTATCAAGAAATCAACAGCGATAATACCAAAGATGTGTAAAGAACAAAAAATAAAAGCACATGAAATCTGATACTGCATTTGTTTTGTCATAGCTAATACCTCCAAGAACTGTTTCACATCACTTTGCCAGGTTACAACTTACCAGCCCAGGCTGGAACATATTTGCATCTCAACACTGGCAAATATTTCTTAGCAACTGGAGTTTTTTCAATGACAAAATTTGTACCATTCTTTTTCAAGCTGAGGGCTATTTAAAAAAAAAAATCAGCTAGATCAAACTTAGTAAAAATTTCCATTCTTCAGAACTTCTCAGTTTGGTAAAAGTGATCTGCAGTAGGCAGGCATTTTTCAACACACAGATTTCGTGTCAAGCACTGACTTGAAACAGGGGGAATACTACTAACCTATCATCCAGTAATAAAGGAAAGAGAAATGTCATGTCAGTGCAGACTCTGAAAGGAAAGGAGAAGAAGCTTGGGGCTTTCCGCCTTCCTAAATCATCCTCATCTCACTACACCTCTATGTGCTGTTTTTATTAATAATCTTCCCTAACAAGAAAGTCTTCCATACAAAATTGCATGTGATTTGCAGTCTAGTGCAGACATCCTTCATAACACATCTCTCTCAAAGATGCACTTACAGATCTCTATTTTAAAAAAGAGATCAGCACATCACAATTGACTCCAAACTTTCAAAAAAAATCAGTTCCAATTTAATCCTCTAAAGGTGCGTCAGATTTTCAGAAGTGCCCAACAGCTCAGCTCCAATTGACACATACTTGGCCCAGAGTTTCAAGAGACTTTAAAATGTTCTGATCTCTTTTGAAAATGTGGTTACTAAATTTGGTCTCTCACTGGGAGAAGCACTTTTGGCTAAGCTTTTTCTGAAAATATGGAATTTTGTGGCTGAGTGGATATGCATTGAATAAAATAAAGGGAAAAAAAAAAAGACTAAAACTGTTGAAGAAAAAAAATCAGCTTCCATTGACACTCCTGTTTTGAAGTATTTTCATTCAGAAATGTTTTGAAGTCCTGAACTAAGAAAGAGAACGAGACAGACTTTGATCAAGACATTTACTCAGGCTATGAGAAAAACAGGTCTCTGACTGAAATGGTATCCTGCTTTCTGGTCAAGCTCTCTTAATAGGCTTCCTGCAGCAGCAGCTAAGGAGAAAATGTGACATTTAGTTTCATAGGTTTCACCTTCCCAATCCCAAATAGAACATCATGCAAGGCAAAAGGGAAAGGATGGTTGTAATAGCCATTTTAAGCCAATAATATTTTTGAAAGCCTTCTGTTGAAATAATCCTAAAGATTTCCAAAGGGCCAATTTACCTAGCAGATATCGAACTGAGGGTCTTTGTCCCACTTTGAAGTTCCATTTGTCATTGGCCTTTCAAATTATCTTGAAGAAATAACTTCTGATGGCTCCATTTTCTACATACAAAAAAGTGCAAATAGTATAGAGTATATTGTATATAGGCAACATACAGATAGTTTACAGATAAGATTTCATCTGCTGACCCAGTGATTTATCTTAACTACACTTTGAAATCTTACATAAAATCTAAGAGAAAATTTACAATGACTTTTAGGGACATACATTACTAGTATCAATTTTCTTTTGGCTCAAAGAGTAAAAACACAGATACAGCACGCTTTGGACTCAGCTCCCGTGGACTTGGGAGTTGCTCTCCTTGGCCAAACAAACTATCTCTGCTGGGCAATAAGACCTGGTATGGCAATAGAACATCATGCTGAGTCAGGAATTAGAAGAGGCAGAGAGGGATGCTTGGGCAGCATGTAATTGGGGAAGATTAAGATTGAGGAAGCAAGGTGGATAAGCAGTACATACTTCAAAAATAATTTTCTTTTTTATAATAAAACAGGATTCTTTGATTATCACATGCTGGGGGAAAAAAGTATTTGGGCTAAAGAAATACTATAATATCAAATTGTAGTTTAACTAAGTTACAAGACTGAGCTGTACTTAATATGGAAAACATTTTATGAAGTTGAAAAATACTGAAGTCTACATGAGATAATTGCTTATGTAGATTGCTGTTTTAGTTACTTTCATCTTACAGATCTCTGAATCCAATAATCATGCACATAGGCACAAACATTGATGCACCCATGCATACAAAATCACAAACAAACCACACAAATGCACCATGCAGAACCCACACAACCACTTCTGCCTTCCCAGACTGCCCTGATCCCTTGCCAGGTAACCTTGAATCATTATATTACAAATGCTCTTCACTATATTGAAAAATTTATTACTGTCATGTTCATCAGCCATCATGACTCTGAACTCATAAAATCTGTAAAAATAAGTCTGTTTATTGATTTATGTTTTTTATACCTGTTCTCTAATAAACTTATTGCTCAATTACAAACCTAACAATATTCCAGTTGCTAGAAAGATGGCAAGATTTGACTTTGCAATAAAGGTTTGCTACTCTATGCAATCAAATATAACTCAGAGTGAAACAAGTTCATTTAAAATGCACACACACACACACATATTCCGTGTATCAGAAAAGGAAAAAAATGGAGTAGAAACAATTTTCTATTCAGTTATTCTTTTTAAGCTCAAGGTATTAAAAGTACTTAGAGTTTAGTTATTTTAGATATTACACAAGGAGAAAGACTTTTTTTTTTCACTATTATATAGCTAACTCAACAGAAAGACCAGTAAAACACTACTGCTTTTAAGCATGACCTGGCGTTGCTAAAGTGTAATGTATTTTGTGCCACCAGCTTCCTTTAAAAGTCCATAATTTCAAACAAAACAATGTGTAAGTGGCCTGATTTAATATTACACCTAAAAATCATTGTTAATAGATGCATACATTCTAAACCTTGACAGATCTATTGTGATCATGAAATCTGATCTTCTCTGTATCACAAGTCATAAAAACTCAAACCATTAATTTCTGTATTGACCAATAATTTCTAGTAGAATTATAGCATATATTTTAAAAATATAAACAGTCGTGCTTTCATTATTTCCAGTGATGGAGAACCCACCTCATCCCTAGAGATGCTGTTTCATTGATGAATCAGTGAAAAATATTTTTGCCCTTCTTTTAATTTAACTTTTTTTTTTTTTTTTACTTTCAGATTCTGGCCACTGTATTCTGCTATCACTGTGCACTTACACAATTTGTGTGACGTGAATAATTGTACTTACTCCCAGGAGCAATTAGCTCCTAGAATTGTCTAAATTATCTGCAAACTATCTGAAAACACTGTTTCCAAGTTTAGTTTACAATGCATTCTTCCATTTCTCTCAAATAATTTTGAATAATGCCTTCTCCAACTCTTCTAATAACTCAGAGGACAAATTGGGGATACCCCAAGTTTTACACTACCAATGTCCTTTTTATTTTTTCATGGATTAAAAAGTCACGACACTGTCCCAATTGAACACTGTCCGATATTCCTGAAATATGTTGCTGAAATCAAAACAATTTTTTTTTTACTACAATGAAAATTAAAATAATCTTCATATCTCTTCACATAACAATCTGAAGCCAAAGTCCCCTCCTTTATTAGGAAATTAAATCAGGTTAGAGTATGAACTCTAGGAGTTACATGAACTACGGGGATGCTAAAATAATTTTGTCATTCACATGGACATAGACTGTTACTTAATATTATGGCAAGTCTTGGGTAAACCCCCATAGGTAAAACATTACTAAAGTCAGATTTGCAGCTAACTGACACCATTTCCTCAGCACATCTTCTATCCTGACCTAATTTTCTAGAAGAGACAAACCTTGAAAAAGGCTAATTTGAAGTATTGATTAGAGAAGAAGCATTTTTAGCTGCAATTTCGCTGGTTTACTAGGGCATGTGTTTGAATTTGAAACTTTAAAACTTATTTTTCAAAGAATATTGGTGATGGCAAATAGGCTCAGTCGACTTTTCATTGTATATATTTTCATTGTATATATATACACCATGGTACAAGTATAAAGGCACTGTAAGCATAGACATGCAAATACTTCAGTATAGAGTGCAACATACATTTTTGAAGAGAGATGGCTTTCCAGTCAAAATCCTCACGCACGACATAAAGAAACAAAACATCTATATCAATTTCAACACAACCCCCTATATATATCATATATATGTACTTATATATATTTATATAAATTTATAGATAAGTATTTATACACATTTATAGATATTTATACATTTTTTCTTTTATTTTCCTGACAGCAACAACATTAATGACATGTTATGTTATGTTATGTTATGTTATGTTATGTTATGTTACCCATTCCAAATTCAGAACAGCTGAACTGCAATATTCTTGCTCTGGTTTATATCCTTTTCTTCCAACTCCTTTTTTTTAAAGGAGCCCACTCTAATATGATGGAAATTAAACTCAAACTTCCCAACTGGGACTACTTGGGAGTGTTCCATGGGCTAAATTTAAAGGTGTGCTTATTTCCTTTATTATCTTTCAAATTATTTTAATAGTAAGGAAAATTTTCCTCTGAATTTCTCATATTTTAACCTGGACTGGACCTGGATATTGTGTCTTCAGATAGTAAGTTCCATGTTGTTACTAGACAAATTCTCTAAGAAAATGCTATCACAATATAAAAAAAATTCTCTCTAAGAATTTTAAACATTAAGTCATCTTATTCTTGTCCTAATCTAAAAGGCTGTAGTACCTGACCCTAATCTACTCAACTGTACAGTTCCAAATTCACACAGCTAAATCAGAAGCTGTTGAGAAGCAGAGGAAAATATTAATAAGCGTTTCACAGATAATCTATTTTTTTTCAAAATTTAATTTTTTTTCTCACTGCCCTTGGAGTATCTTGATAATACTGGTGGGTGATAATGTTATATTTAAACTTTATTATTAAACAACTTCTAAAAATTTAGAAATATTTGCAAAAGTCTGATGTGACTCCATGGATGTGTAGTAAGAATGTATCTGAATTACTATATTTATTTAAGTACACAGTATGTACGAGTTTTTCAGCTTTTTCATCTTGACTATCCCTCAATCATTCACTAAGTTAGGAGTGAATGTAACTATTTCAGTCATTTGAGCTAGTTTAATGTTTTTACTTTCAAAATCAGTTTTAATGTATAGTATCAGACTCTTGATATCCTTATGAGAACAGCTTGTTACAGGGCATGGATGAAAAACACAGCTAACTGTGCCCTCTGAAAGGCTTAAAAAAAGTTAAAAAAATTCCTGTAATATTTTTAAAGAAAGAAAAATTGTTGGAACTCCAAAGCAGAAAAAACATGGAAAAAAAAACCGGTAACGGCAGATTACAGAACTCTTTCACGGCTTTGGCCATGAATAGGTTTGCTATTTCTGTGGTATATGCCCATGTCCATGCCCACATCAAGGCATGTCCAACCCCTCACCAAGGCACATCTGTGTATGTGGCTGAATGCATGCTTTGGATGCATTAATATTTAATATTATCTGCATTTTTTGTTGATATTCACCCCCGTAGTGACAGTCATCACATAGCATGGACATAATTTCTGATGCCAGAGAAATTCTGTTGCTGCCTTGCCATTATTAAAGGCTGAGCACCTAAATGTCTCACCAAACTGATTGATACAAAATAGGAGGAATTCCTACACAAGTGGAATAATGGGATGTAAATCCAGATAAAATGCGATAAAATCCCAGCTCTACTGTCCGTACTGCACTTGAAGTTATGTGGGAAATTCATGTCTGAGCAGAGTCACACTAAAGACCAAAAATGAGTTGTGGGAGCATAATGACTTACCAGGTGCTGGTCGAACTACCATCACTAACCAGGTGTGTGCTCTTTTCCCACTCCAGTTATGAGGTAATTATGCTGCAGTGTAAAAGATTCAATTGCATTCAATGAGTATCTTAACACCTTTTTAATGAACAAATCTGTTTCTCAGAAAGCAGTGCAAAGACAAGATTTTTATATAAGTTGAGAGGTTTAAGGCTTTTTTTTCACTGTGCAGTTATCAATTTGGGTATGATAGTCTTTCCCTCTTATTGCACAACTGACACCGTAACTTTTCACATTAAATTTCTTGTAAGCATCCAGGAATGGGCAGCACAGCTACACCTAAGGTGGGTACAGATGGTTGAAGAATTTTACCCAGCAAATAGCTATCAACATATTTCTGTCAAACTACCATGATGAAACCAGTGAGATCGTGCAAGTTGCTGCCTGGAATCTGGCAGCATTTGATTTTTAATTAAGGACTTTTTTGACAGAATACAAGGTATGGGTAATAAATCTTCAGACAGTAGCTAACTGAGAGGAACTGCCAGTTGATTGGAGGTGGGATTAGATTTCAAAACAACCTTAACAAATTGGACATATGGCATGAAAACATACAATGTTAGAAAAAATTTCTTCACTGAAAGAGTGATCAAACATCAGAACAGGCTGACCAGGGAAGTGGTGGAGTCACCATCCCTAGAGGTGAAACGTGTAGATATGGTGCTTAGGGACATGGTTTAGTGAGTTAGATGGTGTTGGGTTGATGGTTGGACTTGATCCTTGCGGTCTTCTCCAACTTTAATGATTCTATGCTTCTGCGTTCTTCAACATATGCAAGAGCAAGGTATTGTCCTCAGGAGTGAGCAACCAGGCACACAGCGCAGCAAGGGAGGAGACCAGATGAAGGACCTTGGAGTTCTGCAGTGCTCGAACATGCCTCAGTCTTTTGTACTAACACTGTTGCTACAGTGGGATCCCAACGGAAGGAACAGCCCCAGGCACAACAATTACATTTTCTTTGCCTCTTTTGCCAGGTTTATGTTAGTGAGATGCAGGGACAAAGATCAACAGCCAGCCCCTTACCAAGGCATGCTCCAGTTGGTGCCCACAGCATCACAAGCAGGAAAACAACCAAGAGGGAGTTTGAGCAGGACCTGAAAATGATATCATTACCACAGAAAAAGAAAGTGCAGCTGGGGAGGAACCACCTGCAGAGAGGACACTCAAGATGCGGTGCTCATCCGTAAACCCCTGTTGCTTCTCTTTCTGGCTGGACTCCAGGAGTTTTCCCCTTTCTCTCTCTCCAACTTCTCTTATTCACTGTCTTTTTTATTTTTCCCCCAAGATAACTTCCACTATTATTCAACATATGCCTTTAGCTATGGACCCTTCTAATAAACCTTCATGTGTGAACTTATCTCAATACACTCCATGCATCATGGGATGTGGCCACTGTACACTGTCAGCTGAATGTGAGTCAGCAATAGCACGGCAATAGGGTGATTTATAAACAGAAGTATGGCCTATACTGTAGTAAATTAATAAACTCTAAGGCCTTTTGCCTGTACTAGTTGTAGTCGACCGTCGGAGTTATTTGTAATCAGCACGAGGGGCTCCTAGCAGTCAGCACGCAAAGTTCTTGGACACCACCAAGACGAGCCAATTATGATGAAAGTGTAAGCCATTTATTGTGTTGCGCACATGCTTTTATACAGAGCTCTTTCAGATTTGGCAGCTACTGATTGGATACAATAATTCAAAATTCTTAATAACAAAAATCACTATTGGCTACTTTCAGTCCTGGGAACGTAACCTTCGAAGATATGTCAACACAATCTCCAAAATAACTTAGTTGTGCTAATTAATTTCTCTCAGTTTCTCCTTATTTTCCTCACATCCTGCATAATTGGATGCCTCTGCACATCTGGTTGCTTTTCTTCTTTCCCAGGATCCTTTATCAACCTTATAATTACGAAGCCTAAAGTTAGTAACATAGCTAAAATTCTACTTCAGCACAAAGTGCCCCTACACTAGTGCAGCCTTACACACACATGATTTTTGATTTTAGACACTGCCCCCAAAGGAAGATACAGACCAACCTGAGGAAACTAACTCAAAGACACAAAATGTAATGCCAAAGCAGTAGAGGAAAAGATGGGAAAAAAACCCCAACAGGTTTATTTAGTACATAAGTGATTCCCTGATCAGTTTAAGCTGAAATAATTCACCATTACTGTCAAAAACTGCCCTTGCTTCTGAGTAGCCTGGTGCTCTGGTCCCTCTGCTATGGCAACTGAAACTGCGTGAATCTTCAGACTACCAAACATAGTTGCATTTTATTCCTTAAGCTTAGTTTTTCGTTTAAACGTGGCCCAAATCCTGACTTTGAGACATGATATGAAGCTGTGGCTTGGTGCTAGAAAGCTGGAGACAACTCTGTCAACATGAGAGCAGGCTAGATCATCCTCAGCCACGTGTGATCTCACCCTGAGAAAAGGCAGCACAGAAGAACATGGCAAGAGCCCTCAAATATGCAAGAGCTGCTAAAGAAAGGTTCAGAACAGTATCTCCATGTCTAGGCAAGGACGATTCTCTGTTAGAAAGAACTCCCAAACAGTAAGGGTGATTAAACACTGAAACAAATTGCTTGGGGATGTTATGGAGTCTCCAACACCAGAGACATTTATGAATGGTTAAGATGAACTTGTACCACCATCAAAATAGGTGTTGTTCCTGTCCTTGCAAAAGGAATAGACTTCTGGCAGACCCTTTCTGCTTTTGTTTTTGCAGATGAACTGAGATCAACCAACATGAATTTCTCACTGCACAACTTCTTCCTCCCTTGATCATATCAGTCTCCAAATGCCTCCTCTCCCCCATTTGATCTGCTTCACCATGTCTTACAAATTCCTATCCAGGTAAATTGTAAGGTCCAAAGAAAGAGGAGAACGACCCTCTACCCTTCCTTTCACACTGCCATTCACATGCTACATACCACAGTCAGCACATCTGACAGCAGTCAGCTACTCTGATGAAAAATACTTGAAAGGATTGTTGCTTGGCATTTTACCAATAAGACATTTGCCCCTTACTAAGGCAGTAGATACAACAACTTCTAACTGCATTTCTCAGAGGAGCAGAAATAACTGAGGTGAAACAGGCAGTGGAGCACCTCTTTCCTTGAAAATATTAGTAGTATCAGATCTCTTTTGTTTGTTTGTTTCTGTCCAAAGCAGTTCTTAAAACATCAATAAAACAGCAGTCTTAAGTGCCTTGCTGAAATGTGAATGCAGATGGATCACAGGTCTATAGTTTAGATTCAAGTTTTCTGTTCTTACAGAAGGGAAATGAGACATCCAAAGATGTTGGCTAACACTCTCACAAAAAGAATAATTCTAAAAATATCACTTTACTGAATATTTTGGAAAATACGTCTATCAAAACAAAGCATGTTAATAAAATCATGGGATTTACTGGCCTCAGCTGTTACTGCTGAAGACAAAGAACAAAAGAACAACCTTCTATTCAATCTGAGGAAGATCTAACCTCTATAATTTTTATGATAATTACACATGTTTCAAGTGCAGAAAATCTACCTGGCAAACAAACCTGACCTTTTTTAAAGGTCACCAGAGTCATTAGATTTATAAGCCTGGATAAGTCTGATTAAAGCCAATAGTGCAGATTTAGCCATACCCTAACAAACTCATGGGGTCTTCCAGAGTGATCATCGGCTTTTGCTACATTTCTTTCAGCCTGACAATCCCAAATCACACCAAACCTCCCGCCCTTTGTGTGAGTGATTTTTGTCTGTAATATATAACTGATTACATTACAGATAACTAGCTGCTGAAAGGAGAAGCGTGACAAGCACAGCTGAGCTGCATGCTGGCGAGCATCTCCTCCTTCAAATATTCCTTCTCATCCTGCTGGCCAGTCTCTCCAGGCTGGACATGTGACAGAGGAGAAAAAAAAAGTTGTTCACTGTGTAGTAAATGTACTAAGAGGACTGTTTTTCTAAGGATGTGTTCCCTGTGCCCCCTGATTTCTTCCTGCTGCTTATCCATCTCCCTTTCCTATCCCCTGTGTGCCATGCTTGACAGCATATGCCATGGTTATGTGTGTGCTGATGGATCAGCCAATGTGTGCATGCTGATCAGCCAGCTGGCTGTTGCCTCTTAGAAAGGACAAGGATCTGAATTAGGACTGCTTTGTCTCAGTGGGGGGGCACTAATCTGGGCTTACATTCCCCACCCTGCCCTTAGTTTTCTGGCCAATGCCAGCTAGAAGAGGATGGCCAAGTTCTTCATGTCTCCACTTTTGTCATGGATGAGTTACAGGTCCACTCCTGTGACTAGCTGCCAATTCTTTAAAGCATTCACAAAAAATTAATATCTCTGAGCCCTCTGGCTGACTTTCAAAACTGTCCAAAAAGCTTAGGAATTATTCACTGAAAGCTAACAGACATGTTAAGTGTGATCAGATATGTATCACTTTCCTAAGAGTTTGGCTGATAGTATGTGTACAACTGCACTCACGTGGAAAACCAACACACAAAATAGAGGATAAAACAGGAGTTTTGGAGACTTCATACATTACCATCTGTCAAATGAGTCACAGTAACCAGCTGGGTGCCCTGTCCCAACTATGACAATAAAGCTTATTAGCTAAAACCTCAGCGTGGTTCTGCAAACCTGTACCTTTGCAGATCTGGGTCTGAGTTCTCCGCCTAATCACTTTGCCTAATCACTTCCAGTGTGGTGTAAAATGATGATAGAGCAGACTGACAGAGTTTTCCTTCACCATACACTTTACACAGCTGGGAGCAATTACACAAGGTGCTCCGAAGTAAAGTACTGGGCTGTCAGTTTCTTCAATATCTCTTCTTTCTTTGACTCAGTTTTTCAATATCTCAGTTTTCTTTGACTAAAATGATGTTCACCATTACTCCAACAGTGTTGAACTCCCCTTAACGCAAGACTAAACCCCATGAAGTATTGTGCTTCTTCAGTCCTCGCTCAGCAACAGCCAGGACCTCTCACCACCTTGCAGAAGCTTGCTGCGCGCTTGGCTTTTTTTGAACCTCTACCAAGCAAGCCCGATTTTAGTGCTTCACCAAAAAAAGCTGGTGATTCTAAAGACTTCCCGCTGACAAGCAAAAACCGTACCATTGCCATAATCCTAACGGCCACAAATGACAAATTTTAATGTTTTAATCAGGAAACTGGTGTAAGACAAAGCAATTTCTTTTGTTGGCATAAGCTAATAGACTTTTTTTGGCTTAGCTTTATTTTGTTAGGATAGCTTTATTTGCAGTGCTATGCCCAAAAAAAAGCTTTTGAAGGAAGACTAGTTCATAGAAACGAACGTTGTTCTAGCTTCTGAGGAGTTTAGTGGCTGCCTTCTTGAAATCTTGCCCATCTCACGCTCACTGAGAAGATATTGCATTTTTGTAAAAGACAAGTCAGTAACAAGATGGAAATGCTTTTTAGAAGGGGAGGGCTGGCAGTCAATATTGCACATGTATTAGTGAAGCAGGTGGAGCTCCCAGCCAATGGCCCAGTCTTGTCAACACACATGACAGCTCCTCATCTGGAAGGTATCTGGAAGTACCATTCCATTTTGACATAATTTTACGTGTCATGCAAAAGCTCTTCACAGCTGCATTCACAGATGTGTAATAAGGCTCCTTTTCCCCATGGCAGTCCTGGCCAATAAGGCTACCACCAGAAAACTAATAGGCTAAATAATAATGTGAAGTGGCTTTCTGTTTATCATAAGAATAGAAGCAGCACTGGTCACACACAGCTTTGTGTTGGTGTGCTACAAACTGTGCAGAGACAGAATGTGAAGAATTGCATCAGATGTGCCAAAACAGCGGCAAGCATAGGAATGGGGAGGATTACCCAAAGTTTCTCAGCCATAGCTCACAGGCAAATAGGGAAAATGTGCATGTTTATAAGGAAATGGTCTTCTGTAGATGAATATATTTTAAAACCAAAAGGAACTGCCTTATCATTATCTCTTTATGGAAAATCATATTCAGATTAAGAACGTGTTTGGGCAACAAAACAGAGTCAGCAAAGAGCTAACTTCATTCAGCTCGTTCAGACGACAGCAGTCACAAAAATGGGTCAAGGTGACAGTGTAGCCAGAACATAAGGCCTTGGGAATTGTGGTTCAATATTCTCCTGGATATTGCCATGTCACGCTTTTATTACTATCCTTGCCTCCATTCTTTAACTGAAATTAGCATAACTGCACTAGCACTGGCTACACTTTCAGCTGTGTTTATGCTGCATTATATTATTTGAAAATATATCATCCACCACTAGGTATACACATAGCAATGATGAACCAACCCAGAAATACTGGCTCTCACACAAGGGTTCTGAAAGAATTTACAAGCCGAGTTTATTCACAGACACACCCCCAGGAAAATTATTTACAGAAATACCCCCAGGAATGTCTCCTTGACAACTGAACAAGATGTTATAAAATGACAATTGTCCATGAAATAAGAGGAAGAGACAAAGTTGGAATCTCAAAAAGCTAAGGCAACTTAAGGGTTAATTGACTTTAATTTGGGAGTTTTAACTGGATGTTGAATGAATGAACCTGTAAGGATAGCCTCTCTTGGTTCACAATACAAGAGAGCAAAGAGGTCCTAAAAGGAGAGGCAAGTTCTAGGATGTCACATCATCCCAGATGAAAGTAACAGTGAATCAGCAAAAAACTTTTGTAGATCTTCAATAAATCTAAGTGCATATAATCAGCAAAGGTAAAAACCATATAGTTCCATTAAAGTCAGCTTCACCAAGCAGATTCATAGTAGATAAAAATCTGTCTTGCAGCATTTTGAAAAACAGCTACAAAAGTTTGATAGCTACTACAGTATACTGTAATATATAAAGGCAGGTGGGTTTTTTTTCCCAATAGGAAAGAAATGCATTGTTTGGTACAGCACAGGAGAACAGATAGCAGACTCAGTGTTGAAAATTACTGAGATGCCATCCCTGCAGATCAGGAAGATCTCCTAATCAGGCAAGTGTATGCAGTGAGAGTTTCAGTTAAGGATTGCATCAGAGCTCAAGGACTCAGCCCCCAGAAGACCAAAATTTGAATTGATAGGAATCATTTTCAAAATATTAAAGTTTTGCTTGCTTCCAGTAAGGAAAGGAATATGATAAGATAATAACAATCAAGATGCCTGTTCTGCCTAAGCTGCAAGAGAGGAAAAGAATAAGGTGGCTGCAGTAGCTACTGCTCCATAACTAAACCACGTTCTTTCCAGTAGCTACTGCTCCATAACTAAACCACGTTCTTTCCCCAACTACTTACCTCAAAAATAAAAAGTACAAGGAAAAAAGGGCAGGGAGATAGATTAAGGAGGATCAGAGTGGCCAAACAGCTTGATTTGCTCAGACATCTCAGAATCTTTCAACAAGATTTACATTGTGATGCTGACCTAAGTGGCAAAGCAATTTTTTCATAGCAGAAGAAAGAAGCTAGCACTGTCTGGATCAGGTAACATTTCTCATGCTCACAGGAAGTAATGGAGTCCCTCTCATGTGAACAGGACTGACCAACAGATGTGTCTTCGGCAATTGCTCTGAAGCAGAGTGTTTTTCATGTGATCACTGTGTAGCTGCTTGTAGCTGAACAAGTGGTACTTTGATTTTTTTCCATTTTCCCCTGTGAAACAGGCAAGGCACAAAACAACAACACAGTCTAAAAAACCCTGCTCATGCTGACATTAGTGCTTTCAAACTGAACTTCAATAAGCATCTCAGAAACTGTAAGGTAGTGCTTGAGCAGCTCAGCGCCCAATAAAAAATGATAATGTGGAACAGTGCCTGACACATGACATCAGATCAGAATTTCTGAGATATTTGCTTTACTGAATTACATCCAGATAACATTTTGGCTTGATTTGAGGCGTGTGAAAGGCATGCATGTGCATGTGTGCATGCACTGTGAGACGGATGCCATCGGTTCTCCTGATCCCAGAATTCTAGTAATTAATGGTAGCCACGCTACTCACAAGGCAAACAGGAGGAATGCTCAGAAATGAACATCACAATGAGTCCCTCATGGTGAATTACCATGATAGCAATGGCTTCATGCCAGCATCGAACTGTTGGCCAAATTCACTGAGGACTTCACAGAACATCCCATTCTTCTGGTGCAGTCATGGTAAAACTTGATTCAGGATTAGCATTCGACTTTTGTGATTTATGTTTCCTTCCATGTTAGTGATAACAGAGTTTTAGTGAGCATGACTGGGACTGGTGTACTCTTGAAAAGATCTTTCTGGGCGCGGGGTCTTGCAACAACATGAGTCCGCGCAGCCTCTGGAAGCACAGAAACTGCTTCCACTCTGTTCCACAGTCCTGCATCCGAACATGACAAAACACAGAGCTGTTCAGCACTCAGGTCTGCTCCAGACTCAACACCCCAGCTCTGACACTAATGTTCATGGTGGGAAAACACTTTGACACCAGTGCAATATCCAACAATGGAAATAATTGCATAGCTGCTGAAATGACACCCACTGAATACTCTTCTCAGAAAGGAAAGGACCACAAGAACTAGAATCCTTGTAATTATAGAAAAAGTTTTAGGTACTCAACCTTAAAATGAAATGTTTAATTTTTTTTGTTTCATGATTGATTTTATCTTAACAAGACAGAGCTGAGACACAATAGATTGGTTACAGGTATCAAGGGTACAAAGAGAAGATGTGATGAGGATGATGTTATGACCCACTTTTGATTGCAGAGAACTCTTTTGTAGGATGCTGAGCACCTCTTAAGTCATTAGGGCTAGGAAGTGTTTTGCACACTGCTGGTGCTGAATACTAGCCAAGAAAAGGTGCTTTTAAAGGAAAACTGTCCTGCTAATATAGTTTATTGCTACTGTACCATACTTTTTATGACAAAAGAATACCTTTAAATTGAATTTTTATTCACAGTGATCACTGTGAAATACAGAACACTGCTCACTACATCAGGGGCATGACCTAGTTGACACAGTGTCATCTACGAGTTTTTGGTGTCTTTATACTTCACCAATTCCTGTTTCTGATTTCTTGATGAGCATATTCATCCACTGCCCAGTCTTCTTTGGTGCACGCTAAGTCCAATGTTCGTTCCTGCATCTCAGAGGTTTGTTGCTGCACGTCACAGGTCACCATGACAGGTATCTCACAGACACCCTGGATAACCTTGATTTGGCAAATGATTTGGCCAACCACTTGCATTTCACTGCATAAACAGAATCCAGATACCAGAATATCTTTGAAGATTGGAGTTGTGTTTCTACTCAGATATGTTGGTTTCCAACTTTGGAAAGCATGGCTGCAGGCTCAGACACTTATGCTGGCTCCAGTAGAGTCTTTTTTAATTGCACCTGCCAAGGAACTCACTTGAGAGCCTCCCAGTCATTTGCTGGGCACTGTATCCTCCGAAATAAATTATTATTCAAGTAACAACTTCAGTTAATCAAGTATTCTTCTTAATGGAGACAAAGGGCCATCTGTCAAGGCATCTTGATTAGGGTTCCACTGTATTATATTCAGAGTAGTAGTGGGAAGATCAGAGACAAGCAAACCAAAACAGGTTTTCTTCTTTCTCTTCTTTTGTTTAGAATCATTCAATGCATAGGAATTGCCTACCCTTGCTCCTCAGCCATGGGAAAAACAAAACAAACAAAAAACCCCAAAACCCACAACTTAACTTTCAACCTTTCCACCTTTCCACCAAGTTTAACCACAAAAAAATCTCATCAAAAGCTGATTAGTGCAAGATTCACTAAAAAGAGGTCTTGAGTTTGTGAATGTGAGAGAAGATCATCTGAATTTTTGGTTTTTAACAAACCATGAGATCTGGCAGCTTCACTGGCTTGGGATTTCCATCCAGACATTTGCATGTCTACAGAAAAAAGCTTCTCTCTGTGGCGATCAGCAACATGAAAAGTGCTTGACATTTCAGCAGCTGAGTAAATAGTTTCTACAGACATTTATGTATATGTTTATGACAGAACTGGTGGTGTCACAGAATCAAAACAGAACCCTGCACCAGGATTTTGCAAAAAAACAGAAAGAAATGCTTCCTTTGAAATATCTTCAAGTGTTCATTAGCAACAGTATGGAATTTGTTTTCAAAATAGCAAAACACAGGAGCACACACAGAAGACATACCTGTTTAATCCAGAGCTTGACTTGAAGACCGGAAATCCTCAGATTCCAGGTACTTCCCACCTTCCTCCCCACGCACCCCTGCACACCTGAAGACGTGTGAAAGAGCAGGCTCTACATTTTGCCGTGCCCTCATGTGTGTTTTTTACTCCTCAGAAGTTGTGTTTAGTTATTCAGTCATTCATTTATTTGTCTTGGTCAAGTCAGGATTAAGAAAAATAAAGTTTTTCTTAGGTGACCTGTCAGAAACAAGCTGCCATGGACTTGAAATTATAACTGTTTGACAAAGTTCATCTGTCATTGTTATAAAGAGAATAAAAGACATGTCAGCATTGTGTTTTGGCCACTTAGATGTGATGTGCTGTTGGCAGCTAAAACCAATTATTTTACAGAATTATTAACATTAGCAGCAGATGGTGAAATGACAGTATCCTCAGCTATTAAAAATAGTAATCAAAGCTATCTGTGAGAACATGTACATGACTTAACAATCTACAGCACCAGTTAAACACCTTGTGAAACCATTTGCTATCATAAATTTGGATACATCCCCTTAATATTGAAAGAAATCAGAAAAGTTTCTTGCAACTCATTTACAGATACAAAAAATTCTAAATCAAACCTTTGTTCGTGGATCTGGATGAAACTGATGAACAGGTGCATAGTCAGGTTGGCACACTGACTTTTTTTTTTTTTTTTTTTCCCCCCAGGAAAAACTACTATTTAATGAATGTGCTTGAAGAACTTGGAAAATTACTGGTCAAATCATAATCAGCAGCATCTGGACTCCATACCTTTTTAATAAACAACAGTTATTCGGGGGCAGAGGAAAAGAAAGAATCAATTTTCATTTTGCATACACTTAATAACTTGACTAAGATATTGCTACAATAAAAGTAAAACCTTAGTGCATCTTGGTTAATTAACACTGTGTCTTTGTCCTCTATTTAAAATACATGTGACTATTAATAGTAAGCTTAGACTACATGCTGTAACAGCATCAGCTGACCTAGATTAAAAAGATGAAGATTTATTGCAGAAGTCACTTCATTCTCCCAAAAAAAAATAGTATAAATTAAAAAATTTATATTTTAATTTCTGTATGTCGAGGTATTTCAAGTTCTTCTTCAGGTGCTCCTTAGCATTGCCTTGTTACTTTAATTTAGAGACCTTAAGAAATATGATGATTCTTTACTTACTTACAGCTTGTGCTCACATTTATGCAAACATGGAAAAAATCCAGCAGTATCCTTTTAAAAAACCCCACATATCTGGCTGAATCTACAAAAGAGCAATCAGAGATCTTTCAATGCATTCTTCCCAGGAAAAAAAAAAAAAAAATCAAGGAACAACAACCGCAGGCAAAACTTCGCAATACAATTGCCTTGAAAAGGCTACAAATATTTCTCACAAAATAAATATTGTCCATTCCTGTCACAGCCTTTTCAACCCCTTTTGTGTTCCCAGAAATTGCCAGTATAGAAAACAGAGCAGAGCCAATGAGATTGTTGTATACGCCACTGTACTCTGGGAGCTGGAAGCCCTGCATTTAAAATCAGGCTTATGAATTATTTATAGACTATGTATGTTTATGCAAATTACCAAAGGTGGAAGCATATACTAAAACAGAATAACAGGTAAAATGGGGATATTAAAAATACCCTGATTAAACTGTACCTTAGCAGTACATTTATACTTCCTTGTTAAAAACAAGTGCAATATGTCCTGTATGGAAGAATTATATGCTTTCTAGCTTCTAGCACAGACATATTTTCCAACATTTATACTGGAGCAAGTATATAAACAAAACAAAGTGCATGAGCCTTTCAGTCATTCAGAAAGGCACTGGGGAGATGTGGTAGAGTTACCTTCAGGGAAGTTATAGACCTAAAACTATGACAGAGATATATGCTGGAATAGTCACCTGAAAACTTACTAAAATAGAAAAAAAATCTTCAACTTACTACTTCCAACAAAAACAGAACAATTTTAGGGCAAGGCTCCTCTTTCCACCCATTTGCATTAGCTGTTACCACGGCAAACATAGCACCTTCTGAAAGGATGAGATTTAGAGAAGATCACATTCATTACACAAACACAGGCAAGGGTTAAAAATCTAATTTAATTCAGGCATTATGAGTGACAAGAGGAGGAGGAGGAGCGTTTATGTAAAAGCTTTCTACTTCGAGGTCGACTCTGCAGCCCTCTGCAGCTGAGTAGCACACATAGCACAAATACATTGATTGTTCTTGGATTCATATATTTGCACACAAAAGTCAGAGATTTCCTTCTAATCTGTTCAAATTTTGTGTTGTTTTGAAAATGTATGTCATACATTTTTGCTACATATTATACACGTTATAAAATATTAATGAATATAACACATTAAATGAATGTTACACCACGTGAAATTATTCAACTTTTCATTCTTTAAATAAAACTGCTGCTTGACCTAAACTTGGAGCATATCTTATTGAGTGATAACAGCTGCAAAATTACACATTTCATTTGGGCAGGAAATTGTTCTCCTGTTCCGTACTGCAGTTTTCCCATAATGCCTTATAACAAAACCAACACCTTTTGGAATACTGCAGATTTACAACTTGCACGTCAAATAGTCCACGCTTCTTCAAAAATGTGGGTATTTTGAGTAGCTCCTGAGGTATCCCACACAAACCAGAGGAAGAAACAGAGGAAATTTAAATTTCAAGGCAGCTGATAGGAAAGAAGGGGTTTGAAAGACATTTTTCCACTCAGCTGCAGTGCTGAGTTTTGAACAATTAACACCAGTATTAAAACATGAAAATATCTCAGGAATTCCATGGTTGATCTGGTTTTATGGTAAAGAAAATACTGTGGGAGGCAGATGGACCCATAATCCTAGACTGACAAGCAACACTCAGTGAACAACTGACTTCTGATACCAAACATCTCCCACCAGAACACCGGTCCTTAACTTATTTTCCCTCCATGTGTTTATAGAGGAAGTATCTCTCCATCACCAACTTCCAACAAGTGAAATACAGAGATCATTTGAGAGTGCCCATGATGAAACATGCAGACAGTGGTTTGGGCTGTTGTATCTCAGCAACGTTGCCACGGATGTTGACAATCCCTCAGGACAAGGAGCTGAGGACCTGTATTACTGTGTCAATTCTCATCTCTCAGGGCTGTAGTGAGAAATGTTCAATGCCATGAAGTCTGAGAATAGAGCATTGTAACTAGTTTACACTGCTAATCCATTGATAAGCAGGATACTCTTGAAAGACTATTCCAGAGAAGAACCTTCTGCATTCAGGCCTCTCTGAAAAGTCTTTTTGTCTTCGAGTGATGTGTTGTACTAAACGTGCCTGGCAATCTCTGACAGCAGCTGTTTTCTACAGGCATCTTACTCTGTTTTCTACAGGCATATGATACTCAACATCTCTGATACTGTGTAATGGAATGGCTCCAGATTTGCCTGATACTTCCTGCATATATATATAGACACATATATACATACACACACATATCAAATTTATCAATATCAGATAAATACGTATTATCAGAAATGTTAACATATATACCTTTTTGTTAATATTTGACTGTGAAAGGACAGAGGGAGATACTACTAAGGAAGGAGACCAAACTACATTATGCCTTGCTGAGGCTGAACTAAGGAAAAGAAAAATGGTGCAGGTTTTGCTTTGACTAGACTGCACATGGAATTTTGAGAAAAATTATGAGTGTAACCATTAACAGGCTTAAAATCCAGGCATCTTAGAGTCATTCAGCACTTTTTTTTTCTTACTTAGGGAATTTAGTTAATGGTTCTGTTTCTTGTAGGTTTCTGAAAACAGTTTCTCAAGCAGCAATTTTATCACACTCATCATGGTTCAGGAAGGGCAGCTCTCCATTTTCATGATCTGAGCAGCATCATTCACAATTTCACACAGCTGTTTTCAAAAAGTTTTCAGAAGTACCAGGCTTGGACAGTTTTTCTTGAACACTCAAAGGTATGTCTTCAGTGCAGAATGACTGGCTAAACAGAAAGCTTTTCCTGGGACTCAGGGAAAAAAAGAGTCTACAGTCTCTGGAAGAAGGGTCAGGCAAACAAAAAAAGAGTACAGGGCTCTTGCCAGGTCATGCAGAGTTAAAATTAGGAAGGCAAAAGCCCAACTAGAACTCAGCCTGGCTGCAGTGGTAAAAGATAATGAAAAATGTTTCTATAAATACATTAACAACAAAAAGAGAGCTTTGGAGAATCTCCATCCCTTGTTGGATGCAGGAGGGAACATTATCAGCAAGAACAGAAAAAGGCTGAGGTGCTTAATGCCTTCTTTGACTCAGTCTTCAACAGTCAGACTAGTTACCCTCAGGGTATTCAACTCCCTGAGCTGGCAGGCAGGGACAAAGAGCAGAATAACCTTCCCACAATTCAGGAGGAAGCAGTTAATGACCTGTTATGCCACCTGGACACACACAAGTCTATGGGGCCAGATGGGATCCACCGGAGAGTACTGAGGGAGCTGGCAGGGGAGCTTGTCAAGCCACTCTCCATCATTTATCAACAGTCCTGGCTAACAGGGGAGGTCCCAGAAGACCAGAAACTTGCCAATGTGACACCCATCTACAAGGAGGGCTGTAAGGAGGACCCAGGGAACTACAGGCCTGTCAGCCTGACCTTGGTACAGGGGAAGATTATGGAACGGTGCTGGAGCAGGTCCAGAGAAGGGCAACAGAGCTGGTGAAGGGTCTGGAGCACAGGACTTATGAGGAGTGGCTGAGAGAGCTGGAGTTGTTTAGTCTAGAGAAGAAGAGGCTGAGAGGAGACCTTATCACTCTCTACAACTACCTGAAAGGAGCCTGCAGTGAGGTGGGTGCTGGCCTCTTCTCTAAAGTAACAAGTGACAGGACAAGAGGAAATGGTCTCAAGTTGCACTAGGGGAGGTTTAGGCTAGATAGTAGAAAAAATTTCTTCACTGAAAGAGTGATCAGGCATTGGAACAGGCTGCCCAGGGAAGTGATGGAGTCACCATCCCTGAAGGTGTTCAAGAAACGTGTAGATGTGGTGCTCAGGGACATGGTTTAGTGAGTTAGGGGGTGTTGGGTTGGACTTGATGATCCTTGAGGTCTTTTCCAACCTTATAATTCTGTGATTCTGTGATTCTGTGATTAGGAACAGTTATTTTATTAGCCAGAGTACTGTAAAGTTTGTGTGCACTGCATACTGAAAGCACCCAACAACAAAAAAAAAATGTCTAAAAGCAGCCTGGCAAAAAGACCTAGAAGATCATCCAGTCCAACCATATCCAATACTTCCCAACTAAACCATATCCCTCAACACAACATCCAGACGTTTCTTGAACACCCCCATGGTCGGTGACTCCACCACGTCCCTGGGCAGTGCATTCCAGTGCCTGACTACCCTTCCCAAGAAGTAATATTTCCTCATGTCCAGCCTGAATCTTCCCTGGCGCAATGTGAAACCATTGCCTCTAGTTCTATCACTGTCTACATGAGAGAAAAGGCCGACCCCTAGCTCACCACAAACTCCCTGCAGGAAGTTGTAATGGGATGCTGTGCACACTAAATGACAGCTGCAGGCAGAGAAGATGTTCCCAGCACTCAGAAAAGAGACTAAGTATTCTTCTGACATAATTTTGTAGTAATTCCTGATAACAAGCTCTGATCCTGTTCTGCTTTCCAATGATGTTTTACAACTGTGCAACAGCTGAGCAGAATTTAAAAAAGAATTAGGATGTATTGGTTAGGGTTCCTGCCTCTCTGCTTCTCTTTATCTATCTAACCCTTCTACACTATGGTCTGCTTTAATTATCACACTCACTGTGTGATGGGAGGAGAAATAAACTTAGAAATATATACCTGGACACACCCCAGACAGCAACACTTTTTCTTAAAAGAAAAGGAACTTCCAGAGGGGTAACTTGGAGACCTGTATTTGCTCTGTGCTTATAATTTCCAGTGGAGTCAACAACCTACAGCTGCTTTAATTGCAACATCATAAATAATAAGCTGAAAAACATTTTAGAAAGATGAATCTTACGGATAACATCCAAAAGCACTGAAAGAATAATGGGTTCTGAGGGGCTTCTGCAAGCATAAACTGATCTCCAAATCTTTTTTGTTGAATTTGATGACTCTGCTCCCCTCTACAAAGTACTTGTTACTTTAATATAGAGGATGAATAAGTTCAGTAGAGTTTTATACTTAATTTATCAAAAACAATGCACTTATCAGCAGATTAAAAAATTATGGAATCTTGTGAATGTTATGGTTTGTTTTCCTTCTGAGATAAGAGCAACACATTACTGTGAGAATAAAAAGACCTTCAGCTGTGTGAGTTCTCTGTCATCACCATTTTTTTTTTACCTCTTTGCACAAATACCACAGTGGTTTACACTAGCTGCATTGAGACTGCCATACCATTGTAAACAGCTTGACAAAAAAATCCTGCTGTTTCTAGTCTTTGATTCTGCACCATGACCTTTTTTTTTTTTTGCTAAATGAAAATGAGGACTGGTTCTGAACCATAACTGAGATGAAACACAACTCGTTCTACCAATTGAACTATCTCATGTAAAGAACGGATCATACTCCCTACAGTGTTACGGGTGGCTTCGGTATGATACCTGTAATACTCTTCCCCCATAATTCTTTTTATTACCACTTTCAAATTACTTTCTGGTGCTTTCACAGCCCTCAGAGTCTGAATCATTCTGACACATAAGGCTCTTTAGGTACAAAATTTGTGTCCTGCCAGGAGTGTTAACTGCTGTCCAGAACTTACAGATGAGATCTGGTATTGGTTTTGAATGAACAGAAGGAAGCTACGTCTCTTGGCCTGACACCTGCATTGGGAAAAATTTTAATGTAGGTGACACTTCTACTCCCACAGACAAGCAGTTATACATTACATGCTTAGAGTTAATTTATGACTTGCTGAAGAATCCATCAGCCCATGCTCTATAAGGCATTTAGAACCAGAAGACCACAGGCATGGAAGTTACAGCCTGTGAATACTACCAACATCTCCCTTAACATTTTAAAGGAATATTGTACTGAGCATCAGCTTGTTTATCTATAGGAAGAGACAACGTGGTTTAAATTTTCCATGGGTAAACTTCAAAATGGGAAAGTCTCTCATGCCCAAAATGTAGCAGAAGTTTTCTTAGATCCAACCTTCCTCTTTGGCATATCATAAAACAATTGTCATTTTAAACACGTTCACTTTTAAATTCCTGCAAAAGGCAAATCTTGATGATGTTCCTAGACACATCATTTCAAGACTAGTTCAGAATTTGGGGAAGATCACAGGAATAAATCATGAGCCTTGAATTATAGTCTGACATAATCTATGGTTTAGTTATGTTTGAATATGTATTTTGGCTCTTCATTAAGCACGCCAGAAAACTCAAAGCTGAATTTATTACACAGATTTAAATGACTGTGATTGACAATGGCAAGAGAATTGGCCTGATATTGGCTGGGACAAAGTTAACTTTCTTCTAGTAGCTAGTGTGAGGTTTGGATTTGTGCTGAGGAGAAGCTGATCACATACTGATGGCTATAGTTGCTGCGAGGACAGTCAAGGACTTTTCAGCCTCTTTGCTGTGCTAGTGGCTGCAGGGGCAGGAGAATGTGTGAGGGAGAACAGCCTCAGGTACTAGCCTGGGATTCAATATTTAGTTCAGGATTGAGACCCAAAGTAGCCAACAGTCTGTTCCATATCATACACATCATGCCCACTATATAAGTGAAGCTCTATCTGGAAGTGCTCTCTCTTGCTCCAGGTTGTCTCCCTCTTGGTTGCCCCTCTCTCAGGGTCGTCTCACTCTCTTGGTCAGCTCTTGGTTTCTCAGACACTTGGGATTGTGGGTTTTGAATCTCCCTGCTCCGGAATCATTAGCTGGGAATGGGCTGAGCCTTGGTCATTGGCTGGTGAGGAGCGTCACTGTGTGTCTCTCATTTGCATATTTGTATATATTACTATTATTATTTAATCACTATTATTATCATTAATATTTTGAATATTATTGTAGTTTAGTTATTAAATTGTTCTTGTCTCAACCCACAAGCGCCTTTTCCCTTAACCCCTTTATTTCCCTCCCCCATCCCTGGGAGGGGGAGGGGGAGTGAGCAGCTGTGTGGTGTTTTGCTTCAAGCTGCATGGGTCTAAGCCATAACACTATCCCCAATGTTAGGCCATGTGTTCAAGCAAAAATGGCTACAACTAACTTGACACCGTCTTTTCCAAATATATGGAATTTGTTAGATGTTTTTGTAGAGATAATTCTGAAATGGTTAATTATTTAATGTCAAGGAGAAGAGAAAATACTTAAGAGACTAATGTCCATAGTAATCAGAATGCCCTGCTAGCAATATCAGACACACAGAATCATAGCTAACTTTTCACTTTCTCCAGGCCCAAAGGAAAATTTTAAGTCCTCTTGGGAAACATTTATTTTTCTAGTAATATTTCTTCTCAATTTGTCTGTTGGGAAATACAAGGATTTCTCTCCCATAAAAAGCCTGGTTTTATGAGTATCTATTCCAAAATTTTCACTGCAACCCAAGGGTTCTCAAGGCATGTCAGGGTTGAGGCTGCTGAAGCCCTCTGTCCTGCTCACCCCCATAAATCTCTACTCCTCTTTGTCCCCAAAGAAGAGCTTGGAAGTAAAAAAGGTGACAGCGAACATGAGGCATCACAGCAAAATTTCAAGATTTGCAAAGATATTTCCATAAGGAAGGCACTCAATCTCTGCAACCCAAGCCTTCTTCCAGCACAGAAGTTCCTTTTTGAGTAACCTGAAGGAATATTCACACTATTTCTTGCAACTTCCGATGTTCTTAGGTCAGCAGTCATCTGGTTAGGAAACCTTATATGGATAGCTAGTAGTTACTCAGAAAATTGCTCCCTGATGGGCTTAAGTTAACAGTGTATATCGACTAACAGGTCAGAACAGTACTTTATGTATGTGGTTCCATATAATCCAATTTGCCTGACAATTTTGGCACATCTGTTTCTCAAATTCCTATAATAGCAGTTGCCAACCTTCATCGGATTTCTTTATCTTACAGTTATTTCAGGCATTTTAGTTTAACAAGGATCCAGCTCCTTCATTTCAGCATATCCTACAGACAAGAAAGAAGAAAATGTCTTCTTTCCAAATTTAATGCAATAAAGAACTTAAATGGAAGAAAAAAACTAGCTAAACCCACTTGTACAACATTGAACTCTGCGAAGAGCTACTTCCGTAAGTCCGGAAAAGAACAACTTTGAGAATGCTGCAGACCATGAGGTGTATGGGAGATGTTGTCTTGGCAATGCCGGTGACACGGCTCACCAGCACATGGGACCACCCATTGCTCAGAATGGCATTCTCTCTTCTGGCACTGTGAGCAAGACAAATGGGGAGAATGTCCCACTTAAAACATGCCTGTGGGGATCTTTACTGTCCAGTCTTTCAAATAACTACACAGGACAGGTCAGGCTTTTTCTCTCAGTAAGGGATTCTGGGTAAGCTGAGATAGAAAAACACAAATATGAGAAAATATTTTAATTTAGGTGTTTATTTTCATTCATCAACACAGTTATGAATAGAAATTATGCAATTCCCGTACAATATACAGATTACATAGGTAATAAGGAACACTGTAAAAAGGAGCAAACATCACAAACTATATAGTACACACTATCAAACTGTATTAAATGTATGCACTTAAGAAAGAAGTTTTGATTCTCCTGGGTCCATTGTCAGCACTGAAAAGTTTTTCATCTCTACATAATTTTATTTCATTTATTTGAAGATGTAAAGAATTGCTTTCCTCCGTAATAACCGCTAGTGGTCATGTCACTGTCACAATCTCTGGAAAAGATAATGAATTCTCAATCTTGTCTCTCAGTCCACTTTGTCTCATCAACATAGTGAAAGCAGCAACTTCTTCATAGGAAAAAGAGAAAATTTCTTACTAATACATCATGGCCTGAGAGCTATGTGTCATTTTTCAGATGCTTCCAGCTCTTGCGGCTTGCTGTAATTCTGGTAAGTATTAAAGATTCAGAATCAGATGCATAGTGGCCAACTCTGTTATCTGCGGCATTTCTATCTGAAGGCAAAAACTCAAATGGTGAGCACAGAAGTAATTTTCTCTGCTTTCACATGGCTGTTGTTGGCAGAGTAACTACATCCTCCAAAATCCCTGTGTGTGGCATGTCTGTCTGGCTTCCCATTACTGCTGGCTCACTGGGAGAAAACATCACAGCATGGCATAAGCACAGGGAAAAGGACAAGACTGTCACACGGCACTTCTATATACAAGGTTCTCACACGTAAAGGCTTCTTAGAACACCATGGCCAAAAGCATATAATCACATACTGTAACTTTAATTTCCAGTATTTTTATGTCCTAAGAGAGGAAAGAGAGCTTATGGATCTCTGCAGGCTACACCCACAGGGTCAACACAACTGTCAGTTCTTTAGTGAAAGCAACCCACCTTTATCCTTTCCAATCACTGTGCAATCACAAAGCAACTTGAAGTCAAGTCTCAGAAAGAACTCCAGCAGCCAATAACCCTGAAATTTACAGGAGTTCCTATCAAACCTTTTTGCAACAGCCTTTTCCCTTTACGTCAAAGTCCCAGCTCTGAGCAGTATACTCATACAATTCAGGCCTAGATCTGGATCTCGTATCATAGCTCAGATTTACGGACAAACGTGGTATCTGCCTGTGCAGGTAAACAAAATATTACTGATCCACATGCTGCCTTGGCTGTTCATGATCATAAACCTCAAAGAGAGTGTTTGAAATGTTGAAAAACCTAAACCAGAGATGTTCAACATACATGTTCTTGGCTGGAAGTAGCCTACTTGTCCTATTTATGTGGCCCTCAGGATATTTGCTTATTCTGCAGTCTGTGCTCTCATTTTTAAGGTATATTCATTCCAAAGAAATCTTTGCAAACATGCTACAACAGTGCTTTCTGAATAAGAATATATTTGCAGTGAACAATTTAGGGGTCCACATTCCCAGTTTCTTCTTAGCTTCAGGGTACCACCAGTCCAGAAATCCAGTGAAGACTTTCCAGCATCAGCATCAATAACTTAATAATATCCATATGAGATGACACTTTGGCAGTGAAGTGGATGGGAAGAATGGAGTTGTGAAGAAATTAATAAAAAAGAAAAAAGGTCAAGAACATCAAGGCAAAGTCAGGAAGAGGAGGAATGAAACAGAGAAGGAAAAGCAAGAAACTAGGAATGGAAGCAACAGAACTTTCTCCGTGAACGACACAGGACGTGACCATGAAAAATGGCAAAAATAACTACTCTCCTCTGTAAAAGCCAGCTTTGGCTCTTAGTCTTTGACTGACTTCAACAGGTGCCTCACATAATATCAAAAGGAGCATGCAACACTGATTGGCCAGAAGGAATTCAGCTCTCACTGCTGAACGGATGTGCTGCCCTTAATTTAAGAATAAACAAGCATCTCTGCCTCAGCATATTTAATTTTTGCTACCATGATTTGTGATTTCTTTGAGTCTGTACAATTAATGTCCTTTTGAAGTTGTATGTGACTAAATATAAAAGGTTTTCTTTGATATTTAAAAAATGTAAAGGTCAGGCATTCCACACTGTTATTTCCGGTTCCTCTTCCCTTATTTAAAGTCTGTGCTTTTGCCAAGAATTCTATTTCTTATGCCTGTTTATTGAGTATCCAATGTAAGTGAATTATATCTATATGCACAGACATTTTTTGTACTGGTTTGAATGACTAATACACTTTACTGAAACAGAATAGTGTTCCTTCTACAAAATAATCTCACTGGTATCAGACAGACCAAATAAAAAAATAAAGTACTTCCTAGCATAAGCAAAAAAGGTAAGAATCTGGTTTTAACTAGTGTTCCAGCATTAGGACAACTGATAGTCAAACACTGTAAAGTTAAGTAGAAGTCCCATTGATATTATATTCATATATTCAACAGAGTGGTGGATTAAAACATAGTATTTTGAACATTAAATTTAGGACTACTGACAAATTCTCAGTAGCATTAAATATAGTAAATGTTAAAATCATCTGGTAATAACCAATGTGTTTTCCCTTCTAAGGCTTTTAATTCTCTCCAGGACCATCAACAAGGTTAAATCTTTCTTTGAATGTAGCACGACCATGTTTTTAGCCTAGTGAGTATCTGCAGTTAAGCTTAATAATAATTATAAGCAGGAAATGAATTACCCTTATACCCGGCTGAATTATGGGAGAAATTAGTTATATATCTCTAACATTAGTGGGATTTGGGCCATTGATTTGAGTGAAAACAGAATTAGCCCCTTGGATTCAAAAAAACTGAGGCACCTGTCAAAAAAAACGGGCAACCTGAGATGAGGAGACCACACTCAGTGACAACAGTCTGAAAATATTCCTATCTGAAGACAATTTTCCTTGTCAGTAGCTTCACAAAGTTCCAACTTTTGACCTTATTAAAATTTAGATAGGTTATTTTTTAGAATTTAGGCAAATAGTTTTATCATTGTCATAGGCTTGCTCTTTTTTCACTGCTCACCTACACAATCCTGATTAAATTCTTCTATATTAGTTCGTGAAATGCAGCTCCTTCGAGCTCCTCCATAGTTTCAGAATACATGTGATTTTTCCACATTTTTCCTATATTTGGTTTATCACTGCAAAAGCAAAGTATAGTAAGTATTGTTTGTTTGTCCTTTAGAGTATCAGCATAATTCTTTAACAATCAGAGGCCATTGTACAGGACTTTTCATTTAGAGCTGTTAACAAAAACCAACGAAGGTTAGTTAGCATCAATATTAACAGGAATATGGCAAAACTGAAGATAAATGATGTGTCTCATGTAAAATGGTGGGTCAGCAAAACAGGTCCTAATTCCAGCCCTATCTGATCATACTTTAGGAAACGTTATTCTTTCGTTCATGGAAGCTAAAAGAAATTATAGATTCAGACTTCATAGATAATAAAATTATTTCATATGTAGTTTAGGAAAAGGACCTTTGACATTTCACCACAAGGAACCATTTTAACCACCAACCCTGTGAACACATTATATGTAGTTATTATTCTGGGGGAGTGAAAGACCATTGAAGAAACAAAAGAGAGTAGTATGAACCTGCAGGTTTGCATGGAAAAAAACTGAAAGAGAAATAGTGTTGCTGTTGGAGCAGGTGCAGAGAAGGCCATAGAGATGGTCGGAGGCTGGAGCACCTCCCAAGGACAGGCTGAGAGAGTTGGTGTTGTTCAGCCTGGAGAAGGCTCCAGGGAGACCTTCCAGTGCTGAAAGGGGGCTAGAAGAGAGATGGGGAGGCACTCTTCATCAGGGGGTGGAGGGATAGGATGAGGGGTAACCGTTTTAAAATGAAAGAGGGTAGATTTAGATGGGATATTAGGAAGAAATGTTTCCCTGTGCAGATGGTGAGGCAGTGGCCCAGGCTGCCCAGAGAAGCTGTGGATGCCCCATCCCTGGAGAGGTTCAAGGCCAGGCTGGATGAGGCTTTGAGCAACCTGGGCTGGTGGGAGGTGTCCCTGCCCATGGCAGGGGGGTGGAACTAGATATCTGTAAGGTCTCTTCCAGCCCAAACCATTGTATGATTTTTAAGAAACTTGAAAAAACATGAAGCTGCTTTTTGTAGTGATGCATTATTGGAATATGTTGTAAATAAGACCATTGTAAGCTGAAACCTCTGCAGCATCCATGGACACATGAGGCCATCCCATGAAAAGATCCAATGACAGATCAATGCTGGTTTTGTGTGTTTTTTTGCAGCTAAGAGCCGTGGCCCAGTTCCAAGGAGAATCATCCCACTGTGCCCTATTCCAGCTGCACCCTGCCCTCAATGGCGGCCAGGGCCTTTCCCGTCTCCTCCCGCAAAGCTCGTTACCCGCCCCCCACCGGAGCTGCCTCCAGCCCTCTGAGCTGCTGCAAACCAGGGGCTGCCAGCCTGCACACCGAACTGCCTCCGTTCTGCCTTCCCCCCACCTCCAAGCCCTCACGCAGGTCCTCTCTCCCTCCCGCAAAACTACAACTCCCGGCATGCTCCGCGCCCCGCCGCAAAGTGACCTGCCGCAAAGCAGCCTGCCGTTACGCGGCCTGCCGTAAAGCGCGGGGAGCGGGAAGCGAGTGTGGCCGCCGCAGCCATGTACCACAGCAGCACGCAGTGGCGGCACTGGACCTTCAGCAGCGAGGAAGAGCTGGCGCGGTGCCGGACCGATGCCAACCGCAAGTTCCGCAGCAAAGCAGTGGCGACCGGGAAGGTGCGGGGCTGGAGGCCGTGAGGGGGGGCGGTGGCGGGGACAGTGGGCGTCGCGGCCTCCTCCCGGCCGGCGCTGCCCGTGCCTCTGAGGAGAGGAGCGAGGGGAGGCGGCCGTGGCGGGGCACAGCCGTGAGTCAGGCGCGGCTTCACTCCCCTCAAGGTCCAGCAGACCGACCCTGTGCTTCTGGAGCCCCACGAGGAGCTGGCGATATGCAAATACTACGAGAAGAGGTTGCTGGATTTCTGCGCCGTGTTCAAGCCTGCCATGCCCAAATCTGTGATGGTAAGTGGCGGTGCCTGCTCGGTGTGGCTTGGGTCAGCTTCTCGCCTACGGTGCTGCAGACTTTGCCCCTTCCATGTCTCTTGTTCCTTCGCTTACTTGTTGTGCTGTTGAGAGCACGGGTATCTTGCAAGTTCTTTGTCTTCCAGTATTGCAGTGTTTGTTACAGGACTGCTTTTAGCTCATTCTGGTCTCTGGGCACTGCAGCCACATCAAAACTAGAGTTATTTCTCAACTTCATCTGTTTCTTGTGGCTGTTACACTTCCATGGATGACTTTCATATGTTTTCTTTCCCGTCAGTTCAGCAAAGAGTAGATGCAAACCTAGCGACATATAGATTGATGATGCAGTGAAGTGATCTCACTGTAGCTAAAGGAGGGAGACCCGAAGTTGGGCTATCTGGTCAAGTTGTTTCGCAAGCATTGGTGCTTGACTGACCGCAAAGCAGGCTTGTGCAAGCACCTGTACTGGCAGTAAACTAATATGTAAAGGGAAAAAAACGTATCTTTGAACTGGTTTATCTTGACTGTAGAGAGTGTGTTTCAGAAAAGTGGGAGTGGGGACTTGCAGCTGAAACAGGGAAAGAAATTGTGTTTCACCTAGCCGTTAAGATGTTGTTCCCTGTCACTTCTCCCTCTTTCTGGTAGATGTGGTGAATAGCAAAGTGGAAGAGTGTCTTGTGTGAAATAGATTTGGAACAGCAGTAGGCTGCCATTACATGCTCTGTGAAGCCAGATCTAATCTTTCAGAAGAGGCCCCTGTAGAGTGTGTGTGCTGGATCAGACCCGCCAAGTAACGGCTTTGCAAAACGCTTGCTTTCTTGCTGATGGCATTCACATCAGCTTGCAAATTTGGCATTGGCAGACTGAAGTACTTCTAGGTGCACAGAGAAGCATAAATTTTAAACATGTTGGGCAATTTGCTGATCAAAGAAGTCAGATGTGTTGGCTGGGATTACTTAAAGATTTCAGGAGAATTTTTTCAGTCTTTGTTCTTTTAATTTCATTTACGTATCAGATTTTTCTCATGATGATATGGCAGGCTTTTTGAGCACCATCTTCCTAAATATGTCTAAAAATGGAGAAGATAACCAAGCTGCTATTTCATAAGGCTCCTGTGGGCATAAATGTACTAGACTTTGAAATATTTGATGATGTGGCATTATGTGCATCTTAGTGCCTTAATGAATCCTGTATGTCTATAATAAATGTTCAAACTTGCCTCTTCTGTTTTATGATTTTATTTTTTTATTTATTTTTCATTTTTCTTAATAAGTTTTTGCTTCTATATTTACTTTTTCCTCTTTTTTTTTTAAATTTAGGGAACAGCTTGCATGTATTTCAAACGCTTTTACCTCAACAACTCAGTGATGGAGTATCATCCTCGGATAATAATGTAAGTTATCAACGCATCTTGAGTTATTCTATCAAGTAGAACATTGGATATTTTATGTCTGTAAAGACCTGAAAAAATGAGAAAGGAAACCTGAGAGCTTTATTATGAGTAAAGACAAAATATGGTTGCTTTCAGTTTCCATTTGGAAAAGTTTGCTGTGTTCAGAACATGTTCTGAACAGAACTCTTGATAAAAAGATGTATGCTGCATGTGTCAATTGTTTGCTTTTTTTCCCCTCCTCAAGGCTAACGTGTGCATTTTTGGCTTGTAAAGTTGATGAATTTAATGTGTCCAGTGCACAGTTTGTTGGTAACCTTCGAGAAGGCCCTGTTGGACAGGAAAAAGCTCTTGAACAAATACTGGAATATGAACTGTTGCTTATTCAACAGCTGAACTTCCATCTTATCGTCCACAATCCATACAGGCCATTTGAGGGATTTCTAATCGATTTGAAGGTAGTATTGTTTTATATGCTACATACTCCATATGTTAATATAATACAAATCTGTTGTGGGTTGTGTTAGAAAACTTGATTTCCTTATGTGCGTTTGATTGTAAAAGATCTAGTTTCTAAAGTGCTAAGCAAATATGTGAAAGGAAGTTGGTTTAGTTGTGGTCTTTAAGCACTTTAGATTATTTTTGGAGCCAGAAAATGGCCTGCTACTTTTCTAACTTTACAAAATATTGTTGAATTGTGTGTTCTGAGATGAGGATCAGCTACTTACTTGCCTGAATACTTACTTTTTAGACTCGCTATCCAGTGCTGGAGAATCCTGAAGTTTTGAGGAAAACAGCTGATGACTTCCTCAATCGAGTGGCTTTGACAGATGCGTATCTGCTCTTTACTCCCTCACAGATAGCTCTCACCGCTATATTATCTAGTGCTTCAAGAGCAGGAATGAATATGGAAAGGTAGTATTCTCTTTTTGGTTATACGTATTATTTAAACAGTTTATTTGCTTCTTATATGAAATTATTTTGTTCTAGACATTATTAACTAGTAGAAATGTGTATTTATTCGTTGTTAACGCTCTGGTATGTTCTTGTAAGTATGTTTCAAAACTGAAGTCGAACAGCTGTTTTTTAAAATTTCTTTCTATTTTCAAAAAGTAGGTGATAAATGCAGTTAGTTGGTGTCTGGTTGTTGTATTCCTTTGCAAGAAGGAAAACAAAAATTCAAACTGGTGACCTTCCCTAACTAGAACCACATAGGATTTTCAGGCTTATCTTGAAGATTAGAGTGAAGAAAGTCACATTACAGTAGAAACTGAGCATATGAAACACCTAAAGAATAACTTAAAGAGGAAGAAAAAAGTAAGATTTTTAGGGTATCTAAGGTTACAGAGTCAAATGAAATTACATTGAACTGACAGCTACTAGGCATGAGGAAATTAAGTGCTGTATTTGCCTGGTACAGCCAGATTTCCATGTGCAATTTCCATGGAAACGGGGTAACTATAAGGTGCTGTTATAAATCGGTCTTTTCTTTCCTTTCTGTCTTCCAGCCACTGGTGTTGGCAAAGGCATTATCACTTTGTCACTGCTGAAATGAATGGTTTGTTTGGTTTGGTCCTTTATAAGGACAAAACATAGTCTCTTCTTCAGAACAACAACAGGTACTTGCTGTAAGAAGCTGTGCCTGGAGTATCCATGTGAGCGTTTTGCATCTAGAGTGTAACACCTGCAGGCACAAGGCCAGATCCTAAATGCAAACAGTTCTTTTAAAAGAAGTTTTCCTTCCATCTGCTGTAAATGAATCTCAAATTTCTCTTGTTCTAAAAGAATGAGAGTGTAGGAGTATCCTCTACAGGGCTCACTGTTCTCTCAGAGTAGTGTAAAAACATTAAGGTGCTTACTGTAACTTTAAACTTGTTAATCTCATTCCTGAATTTATATTCTGTGCTTCTTGTACCAATACTCATAACTTACAAAAAGAAGTAGAATAACTTGTAGATAGCATGTGAATCAAAGTATGTGAACTTTATCTTTGCATATTCATGAAGAACTTGAGTCTCTGTCATCTGTCTGCACTTTACAGTTGCTATAACCTTGTCATTTATTGTTTTACTTGGGTTTGAGCTGCTGAACATGAGAGAAGCTAATGCTGCACTTTGGTCGTGTGGACCTGTGAGTAGGTGCACCTGCAGAGGTGGGATGGCACATGGAAGGTTTGAAAACGTGTCACTCCCATGATGTTAATGTATAGGTCAGTCTTGAAAAAGTTATAGCTTCAGGAAAAAACAGGTGTTGGTCTGCCTGAAGACTACTCTTCTGTAGTATTTCCTTCTCTAGCAGTAATACTGTGCAATAGTGTGATGTTAGTTAGACACTTCATAGAGTCTTAAATGTAAGTTAACACAGTGAACCTCACTTAAAAATGATTCATTCTGCAGTGTTGGAACTTGCTTCTTTAGATGGCTGGGGAATACTTCCGTCATATTCTTACAGAAGAAGAATGTTGCAAGTGACAGATGTGCTTTTTTAACACTTTATAGCACTTAGATAACCTAATTGTTCTTATTAAGTCTTAGCTGCCACAAATAATTATGACACTTTATTTTTAAAACTTTTCTGTGTCTCTTTGCAGTTATTTATCAGAAAGTCTTATGCTGAAAGATGACAGAACATCCTTAGCCAAGCTACTAGATGGAATGAAATGTAAGTAAACATTGGACAAAATATGATAAACAGTATCCCTAAGGGAAGAAAACCAGCTTTTTCCAAACAACAAAAGGTTTTAAGCAGAAAGGTGTGCTTCAAGTGGTTTTCTTCACTTCGGGGCTGGCAAAAGGTAAGTAAAATGGGGGCAGTAGAATGAACTACCTAGCATGTGGATGCAGGTGGAGCAAACTGAGATTTAGCCTGTGATAGAAGCAGATTAAAATAAAAGGCAAAAGGCCTAATGCTTCTCAAAACATAAGTGCTATAGTCAATCAAGTGTTATCAGCTGACTCAAAAGTGAGAAATATATATTGGGAACTAGGTAATGGTTTCTGCAAGTCAGGATAAAATTACTTTCTTCTGTCACTGATTTAAAAATAACATCTTCAGGCAAAAGCCTGCACATAACTACTTCTACCAGCAGAGGGTACCTTTTCTAATCTAATGATTAATGTTAAGTGATCTGCCTGGATTTGTACTTTACTTCTGCAGCTATAGAGATGTTTCAAAGCATATTTAGGTTTGCTAGTGTGAGAATACGTGTATATATAAAATATCAAGAAAGCTAACATGGTTTAGCTGTGATAACTGGAAATGTAGTACACTGATTATTACCTTTTTTAATTAAATGAAAAGGCTGGGTATGAAATTTCCAGTAAGTAATCAGTTATTTAATGCTTTAAGCTAATGCACACATTTAAAATGGGAGAGTGGTAGTATTAAAAATCCAGTCCTTTGACTAAGCTGGCTTTAGTAGTGAATGCACCATACAAGGTCATCAGGGTCTGCAATTTAAATTGAATTTATAAAACTCAAGGTGCTCTTCCCTTTCTCTTTCTGCTAACAAATCCAGTCTTCGGGTTTCCATTGCTGAGGTGCAAAGGGAACACTGAGATCACATAGTCTTCACTTGCGTTGTTCTGGAAGGTAGTTTAAGCTCAAAAGCAGCTCTCCTGTAAACATACAGTGGCAGGAAGGAAATTCTGAAGCATTTGTAAATAATTGGTGGTAGAGGAAAAGGTCTTGTTTCTTGCAGGGTAGCTGTAAATTTAATTTCCATTCCTAACAAGACTGAAAACAATATTTTTTTTTCTTTTTCTAAGACTGAGGTACAATGCTGATTGCAAAAAATATATGCATATTTTGCAGCTTGTTAGCACAGTGACGTGAACTCTACATCATTGTAACTTGAGGAAATCCAGAATCAACGATGCAAACAACCTGTGTCAGTGTAGTTGTTTGTGCCCAGCTTCTGCTCTGCCTTGATGTTATTTAGAATTAATCCTTGACTGTAAGAGGATAATTAGGTCTTACATATGTCATCTTTGATCCTCTAAAGTTTGAGTGCTGTGTGGGATGGGAAGTTGTGTAAACAAGCAGTTTGGGAGGAGTTAATACTTTGAATACCTAATACCTACTTTACAAGGATTCTACTGGGTAAACTTTCTCACTCAACTGTTTGTGTTATGTTGCATATTACCTTTTTTGAGTCTGTTTAAAAATACGATGCTTTCAGAAGCTTACAGAGGTGTGGGCTTCAAAACTTCTTAGACTGGTTTTTCTCTGTTTAACATTCTGGGTTTGTGTGGTGGGTTTTTTTGTATATATTTTTTTTTTTTTCTGTAGGGTTCTTTCTTTTTCCCTAGTAGAAGCTGCTTGAAAATGTATACTGTGCTTCTGTTACAGTGAAGGAAAGGAGGGTAAACTGCTGGTTCAAGCTTAACTATGAGGAATAAGTAATAGTGGTCATACTACTTGCTGATTGATAAGCTTGTGTAATTCAAAAGGTAGAGCAGAAATTGTCTAATTTGCTTAGAGCTGTGTTGTTGCCAATAGGCATGAAAAATCTCATAAAGAAATACGAACTGCCAAGGCCTGAAGAGGTTGCTGCTCTCAAACAGAAATTAGAGAAGTGTCACAGTTCAGAGCTTTCACTTAATACAAACCCGTAAGTAGATCCTTTTTGTTGTGTTAAACTTCTGCCTTTTTTATTGCTGTAGAAACTTTAATTTTCTCTGATCTATGTGAGTGATTGAAAATGAAAACATCTAAATGTACACATAGGGATGTCTGTTCACGTGCTTATTACTATGTGAGTATCTACTGGAAGCTGAGAACCAAGAGTCAAAGTAGTGCTTTTGGTAATACACGAATACGTTCTTTTATGCTGATTTGCACTGCAAGCTGTAATACTGATTATTTTGTAACATAACTGGGTGGCTTCTCAGGTCTGGCTACTTGATGTCATATATAATAAGAATCAAGGGCTTTAAAATCATGTGATTAAAACAAGAACTGTGTAAAGGGTAAATGCTTTCTTAAGACTTGTGGATAGCGAAGGACTTCCTGATTTTTCTTTTCTGCCCTTTCCACTTTAGTTCAAACCATGAACTTCCAGCAACTTGCTAGTTGAGCCTTTGTTTGTTTTTTGTGACAAAATATGTCCATAATATAATCTGGTGGCCAAATAAGGAGACTGACTTAAAAAACACCTAAACATTTCACTTTTTTTTCTGGATGGGGGTTAGGAAGAAGAGGAAAGGTTATGAAGATGATGAATGTGTTACAAACAAATCTCAAATGGATGAGGTCAGTAAACTTATTGTACAAGTACTTGTTTTTCCACTCTTAACTACCAAGACAAAAGTAACATAGCTACTGAGACAAACTTCTGCATCTGTTGCTCAGAGAATCTTTTTCAAATTTAAAAAAAAAAAAATAGAGTTCATACAAGCCTGTGTTTGGGAGTGTCTTGAATAGCCCAGTCTTCTGTGGGGAGGAGGAAGAACATGCAGCCCATCCTCCTGGCTGATCCCTGTGCTTTGAAAGTCTTTTGACAGACCACAGAACAACATAAAGCTTAGGACTTGTAATTCCCGCATGTAAAACTGCCATTATGCCAGTAAGGGGAGATAGCTGTGGGAACTGAGCTTTGGAATACTGTGATGAAAGGAGGTTTTGGAAGGCCAGGAACTGAACATTTGAGGAGAAATCCTAGCGCTACAGCTGGAAACTTAATTCCTCCGAATGTCGATGAAGTCAATGAATATATTCTGAGATATGCTCAAGCAGGTTTTTTTCACAGATGTTTTATGTAGTGATTTTTCTGCTGGCCAGTGTTTCTGAAACTGTTTTCATTTACTTTATTTGGCTTCTTGCGCAAAGCAGAAGTCAGCTGCTGGACTAAATTTCTATGTCAGCCAATTTGCTAGCAAGGTTTGCTTAAATTACAGATGAGTAATACATATATATTATATAATATAGCTCAAGTTCTAAGACCGAGTTTAAATAAGGTGGAGACAGACTGAGGAGGGTGTCTCCATACAGGAAAACAGAATTAGGGTAATCCTTCACATCTAATCTGAACAGAGCTTTTATTTGTAACATTGACTGGAAGTTGTACAGAATACATTCTGGGGGAGGAATAGCTTTGTCAAGGATTCTTTTTAACTGGATTCCTCTTGACACTGAAGATGTTGTGCGTCCTGATAGTCTAAGACACCTTAAGTATAGCATTTAGAAAATCTTTCTAACAGCTGAAGAGAGTCATCTGTCAAAAGTTTTAACATAAAATACAGGATGTGTGGGGTTTTTTTTGTAATTCAAGGAGTCTTGCTATGATAGATTTTCATAGTAGTTTGATGCTGTCAAGCATCAATGATGATGATGGTGTCAAGCTAGAATCTAAAAAAATTGTTTGAGCAAGATCATAATTAAAACAGTTTGGAAAGTATGTTCTGACAAAATGTGGAGCCTCAGGCATATTTTGGGATAACTATTTAATGCTGTAAAAACTTTGACTAGTGTTCACTCGAAATGCAAGTCTTGAAAAGCATATTGAAACCGGCACTTCCGTAACTTTTCACTCTCTCACAAACTGACTTGGAGAAGAGCTCCAACTAAGCTCTGAAGACTCATCTCTTCCTCCCCATCTCAGTTTAATTTGAAGGGGGTCTTTTTGTTATGGTTTGAGGCAGTTCTGATTTTGGGGTTTCTTATTAATTTACATTCATAATTCTTTTTTCAAAGGAATAAACTGAGTGGGTAAGTTCACATAGTCTACAGCATTTCACCATAAACTCTTGCAAAGTTCTGTCAGTTCTTGAAACTTAGAATTTTTAAATACTGATGTGTATGAACTGCCATGGGTTTTTAGATGCGTATTTTCATCTCTGGGTAATTATCACATGCAAGAGCAGATCTAAGCTGGCCAGGACATAAAGAAAAAAAGTGTGATTCATTTTTGGAAGGCTTTTAATATGTGCATGTTGCTTAATCCTGTAGCTAGCTGATATTAAACATATTTATAGCTCTAAGTAATTAGGCTGTAATATATAAGCACACAATCAGTTCCAATCTACTTGTAAGACTTTGTTTCTTGATTTCATAGTTTATAGCTGAAGTGAATACCAACAGCAAGGCCCTAACTGGTATGGAGAGCTCATCTGTTTGAAACACATGGTACTGCTTGAGCACAGATGACTCGGCTGCCAAAGTAATGAAGCCAAAAAAGATATTAGTAAAAGGTGGCAATATGAGCTTTTGTGGAAATCTCTACGTAGTTGTCCCTAATGAAAAACATCAGCTGAACCTCAAACAGGTGGTAAAAAGGGTCTGCTAAAACGACTGGGCCTCCATGACTTTAATAGGCATGGATAACTAGCTTTAAGGTTAAAGGGCTTGGTCACTACGAGTTAAAATATTTAATCTTAGTCTTTCTTCTGTTCACGGAATACTTCTGTTGGGCATTAAATCCTGGTCATGAGGAGCACAGCTTTTTTGGTGTGGGTTTGGCAGGAGAGGGTGGTATTACTGATAAGCATTGTGGCATGTTTGCAGAAGCAAGAAGTAGAGCTTAGTCCAGGAGGCTTTCACTCCTGTGCTCTGGGATTAGCCACTTTTAGCTAAAATAAATCAGAAAATATTCCCTTTAAAGTATTTACTGGATTAAGTTATTTCTGTTTTATTCCCTTCACAAGACACAGAGGATATTGGGTAATATTGCTTGGGTGGGGCATGCAAGAAATATTTTAAATGAACCAGGTATCAAAACTTGATTAGCATCAGAACACACTAGTGGACTCGTAGAAACTCCTTTAACTGTACCCATATTTACAAGTGGGAGCCAGTTTGAGCATAAATCCAGATTATGGGCAGTCTGAGAAAAGGAAATACCCTTTTGTGTTGTTCAGTACTTCTTGGCCATGAGTTTGTCAGGCATGTGATGAGAATCTGAAAGGGAACTTATGAAATGTGCATTTTGTCAAGTAAATTCTGTGTAGTCCTCGCATGAATTCTTATTTCCAGTTTGAGATAGCCGGGTAAGTTAACCGGGACTGACAATTGCTACCTGGTTGTCACAAGTAGAATGGAGTGTGCAGGAGAAGCACAGTACCTGGTCTGTGTTTTTTCCTCTGCAAGTGTTCTAGCAGAAATGCTCATCTGTCAAGTAACATGGACAGGCACAAGGTTTAAAATGAGTTTAAGCTTGCTCCTGAAGACTATTACTGATAGCAGACACAACTCAGAGATGTGAAAAGTTATGCGTTACTCCAGTTCTCTTTAATGGCCATACGTAATAGCGGTTACTGTGATAGCCTGTGCAGTAGCACCATGTACCTACAGTCACGTATTGCTGGGCCCATCGGATGGTATGACACACAGAATTCACATGTTGCTCAAGGCATTGCATTTTTCCCTTCCATTAGGAAGAGTGGACCGATGATGATCTTGCAGACTCAGTGTAACGCTGAAGGAAGATGGAGTCCCACCACGGCAGAAAACTACTGTTTGGTGTCAGTTGTGAACCTGGCTGCTGCAGGTCCCTTACTCTGTGTCATGAGATATTTATTATGTCAGTTTTTATTATCCTTGCAATAAACCACTTTACTATACTAAAATAAGTAGTTGTAGTTCCATTAGACTCTCATCCATTCAAGGACAAACATTAATAAGAAAAGTTTACTTTAAGAAGTCAGTCTGAGGGAAGAGTTTTGGTTTAGGAACAGTTCAAGATATGACTTTAGTGTCATGCTGTAAATTCTACAGTTATGTCAAACGGGGGATTTAGGGAACTGGGTAACTGCACGCAGGAGACAGATCTGGTAACAGACCCGTATGTGTGTTCTTCCCAAGTTTGTCAATGAAGCAGCTAAAAGAATGCAGCTGTGCCCATAACACTTGGTACATTTGGGAAGCTCTTTTCAAATGTACTAAGAGGCTGCAGCAACATATTTTACAATATCACACCTTTGTGACTTCTCTGCAGCTGTGATCTCAGATTAGGTTGCTGTGACTAATTTACCTGAGAAGAATATTTTTAAAAGCTTCCTAAGTAGTTAAATGTCTTCCACAGCTCGAGCAACATCTATTTTCTTTTCATGCACTGTTCTAGAACATAAGCGGTTGTGCAATACACACACCACAATGCAGCGTCAGAAGTTCTCAAGCTTCATTCTCATCACTGCACTTTGTATGTAATAGGTAACTAGCCAGCTAAATCTGTTCTCCAAAGTTTCTATTTTTACCATGTTATACTACCTCTGCCCAGCCAGCTAAATCTACAAAATAACCCATTTTATCCACTCTGTTATTAACAAATCCTTCTACACCAGGGTCATCAACTAGTCAGGGCAGAAAAGCAGCTATCACAAGTTTACTTCAGAAGGCCTGACACCATTTACACACCACCTCATAATCAAGGGAAGGAAGCGTGACTTAATGGTGTTAAGTTGGGTATGTAGGTCCTGAACTGGTTAGAAGCTATAAGCAGAGCACTGCAATAGTTCAAAAAGCAAAAAAATATGAACTTGGACTATGATTTGTGTGACCTAACAGCATACAGAGAGAGAGAATGAAGTAGGGCACAAAAAGAGATTGTTAATTACTTTTTCCTCTGAGAAGCAGATTAATACAGGCCTCACAGCACTAGGTCAAGCAGTTTTATGGCACAATTAAAGAAATAAAAAAATCAGTAGTACCAAGGTCTTGCAAACAGCTGTATCTTCATTAGACTGTATTAAAAACATCGCCTCTGTCTACCAAGTGTAGTACTTACGACACCTGGGAGCTCTCAGCTACAGCACGGGCCACCCACCTTTGTCCTGTTTTCAGCTGGGACAGAGTTAAATTTCTTCACAGGAGCTAGTGTGAGGGTGTTCTGAATTTGTGCTGAGAAGCAGCTCATCACATGTTGAGGGGTTATAGTTGTTGCCAGGACAGTTAAGGACTTTACAGCTTCTTTGCTGTGCCCTTGTCTGAAGGGGCAGGAGAAGCTCGGAGGGAGCACAGCCCCAGTTACTAACCTAGGATTCAACCTTAGGTTTAGGACTGAAACCCACATGGAGCAGTGGTCTATTCCATATCATGCATGGCATGGCCGGTATAGAGATGCGACTCTGGCTGGAAGTGCTCTTCCTCTGGATCACCCATTCCAGTGGCTGCTCTCTGGTGTCTCTGTTCTGGGATTGCAGTTTCAGTATTCTCCTTGCTCCAGGATCATTAGCTGGAAATGGGCTGAGCCTTGGTCATTGGGTAGTGAGCAGTATCACTGTGTATCACACATATATATATTTGTATATATTACTATTCTTAACTTTATTATATCATTATTGTTTTCAACATTATTCTGGTTTAGTTATTAAGTTGTTCTGATCTCAGTCCATAAGTCTCTTTTCCCTTTACCCCTTTAATTCTCTCCCCCATCCCTGTGAGCGGGGAGGGTGAAGAAGTGGTCTTTGTGCTGTTTTGCTGTCAGCCAGGGGATCAAAACCACAACAACCTTCAAGCAAGTTGCCCCAACTGGAGAGACCAGGGCAGTACAGCAGCAGCCACCTGCAAACCTAGAAGACATGCACTAATGATACAGCAAAGACCCAAAGATAAAGTCCACCTTTTAGTGTGACAGTGACTGGAAAAAGCAGTTCTAATATGAGATACAATGTAGTTCTAACAGTGTAACAACTGTGTTCATATTCGATTATTTGTGCGAGTGCGATTATTTGTGTGATCAGTGAATGTGATCACCCTTTTATTCCGTATTAGATCACTGCCTAAAAAAGGGTGATGCTGAAATATCCTTTGAAACAACTGCACATTTTAATTTTTTTTAACAGCTTCAACATCTACTTTCACACCCTGTGATAATACAAATTAAGGCATATGAACAAGGTAGTGCTGTTTGGAGGATTCAAGCTAAAAAAGTGACACTTCATGAACACTTCAAAGGACGTCATATGTGCAGACACTGTAAAAAATTTGCACAGCAGCCAAAGGTAGCCAGTTTCTGGCTAGAGAGTTGATCTGCAGCTTGATTTATTTAAAAAAAATATTCTTCACTTATAAAAATATTATTTATAGTAGACTTACATTACACAAAAGACCAAACAATACATATTTTATAAAATGGTTTAATGAACGCATGCATGTCTGATACAATGATCAATAAATTTACTGAGTTCAAATTTTTTACTGTTGTAAACATTTTACAAAAGCATTGTGATTTATCTGGATATACAGTTCTTGATGGAAGAACCATTCAGACTGAATCAGTGGCACATCAAAAAATAAAGCTGACAAGACCCATTCTGCATATTCTCTTTCAACATGATTCCAGCAAGAGAAACAGCATGGTATAAAAAGTGTACAGTAAAGATTGTTCCTGTTATAACATCAAATTCTGCAAACTGTAAATACAAGTTAAAGTGGTTGAAACAGTCAAAAGTTGTAATTATTGTAACCAGTCAGAAATTACAATAAGAAATGTTATCCAGTTATATGTAGCTGTCATAACAACACATTTTTTTTCATGTCAGTTGTTAATACTTTTCCAACAAGACAGCAAAAACTTTGGCAATCAGAGGTGCTGAAAATAATTTTTCAAAGTTCAAGACACAGTCACAGCATTTTCTTTGCGGAAGGTGAACTGTACACCAAGGCTCAGAGATTGTGAAAACTGTTTCCAAGTGGAAAAAAGTGCAAATGTCCTGCACAGATAGCTTAAAAAAGCTGCTGGTACAATCATTCACCAACAGAATCTTTTTTTTCTTTTTGCATAGTTCACACATCACTGGCAATGTGACAGGGTGTGCTGTTTTTGGCAAGAGCAAGAAGAAAGTGATACTGGTGTGAGTTGCCATGTTGGGCATGCTGGATCCATGCAGAATTCAGGTAGAGGGCTGCTACCTGATGTTATTAGACACTGAATACTGATATTGTTTTTGTTGAAGCAGTTCAGTAATAGCCAAGAGCTTCTTAAGAACATGCTGTAGAAGGAGAGTCAGTAAAACCATACATTAGCAACTGGAAAGAGAACAGTCTTGCTTGAGAAGCATTTTCAACATCAGCCTAACGGACCTGCTACTAGGTAGTTTAAAATAAACAAAAAAATTGAACCAGCTGATTCCCCAGTCAGTAAGGCATGACTTCACAAGGGAAGTCTAAAAATGCATTATGAACTTTGCCTCTTCACCCATGGATCTTTTTGCTGCTTTGTGGTTTAACAGGGAGGCTAAGAAAGTGTACTGCTAACACACTGTTGGGGTTTTCTAGAAAAGTTTGCCATGTTGGTTTACAAATGTACTAGGAAGCAGAAATGAGGTATCAATAGAAAGTTAACAAAAGAAAATTTTAGTTCCCAAAATCCTAAAACTAATGACCTGGAGAGCCTCTCAAGAGACAGTAATTTTGTGGGTTTAGGCTTCCTCTAGAAACTAAAACTATCTCTGGTAACTTTTAAAAAACCTCTTTGGCTTTGTTGCATGAAGAAACAAAACCACAAACTGAGTATTCACCTTTACAGCCAGTAACCTTCTGGTGAAATGCACATATTGCAAAATGTTTATCAGTCATACTGCTAGCCAGAAATATTACCAAAGCATACTAATATTAAGAAGTAACGCAAGACATATTACCTGTACCTGTTATGTGTTTGTTAACCTTTGTCGCTCACCTGCATTGCACCTCGCTCATTACTGAGCGTCCGGAGTTCATCAGAGTGTGCCACACATATCTCATGCAAGGCTGCCAGGTCACGAGATAGGTCAGTTCTAGAGTGCTCTGTAGTGTCTGGAAGCTCAGGAACGTTCTTCAACAAAAAAGATGAGAGCAGATTTAGAATGCTGAGTACCAAGGCACACAGGAAGATAAATTACAGCTCTGCTGACACAATAGTTTTATACTGCAATGTTAGACTTCCCAGCCCAAGTCTCCAGTCCATCTTTCTATTACGAATGATGTGTTTCCTCCTCTCCGCAAGCATGCATTTTATGAGTATACTGCATTTCTGCTCCTGCTAGAAGGGTTCTAGCTAAAAGATCTGGTACTGCTGGATTACCATGGAGCTGACCAGAAAGCTCCTGCATATAGAGATTCATTTTATAACCTTCCCCTAAATGAGGAGGAATCCATCCAGCAGGTGCTTGTTTTCCATCTACATGAGAGAAAAGCAGCAACAAAAATCCAGCAAAACCTGTAACTATCAAGTAACTCATTACACTGGTCATAAACCAGTAATGTAATTAAAACAGCTGATTAATCCAACAATGATTTTCAAACCAGCAGTTTTCAGAGACCTCATGCAAAATCTATCACTTAAAGAGAACTGACGTATCGTAATATGCAGAATCATAGAATCATTAAGGTTGGAAAAGACCTCAAGAATCATCAAGTCTAACCCAACACCACATATCTCACTAAACCATGTCCCTAAGCACCACTTGTACACATTCCTTGAACGCCTCCAGGGATGGTGACTCTACCACTTCCCTGGGCAGCCTGTTCCAATGCCTGATCACTCTTTCAGTGAAGAAATTTTTTCTAGTAGTTAGCCTAAACCTCCCCTAGTGCAACTTGAAGCCATTTCCTCTTGTCCTATCACTTGTTACTGTAGAGAAGAGGCCAGCACCCACCTCACTACAGCTGCCTTTCAGGTAGTTGTAGAGAGTGGTAAGGTCTCCTCTCAGCCTCTTTTTCTCTAGACTAAACAACCCCAGTTTCCTCAACCGCTCCTCATAAGACCTGTGGTCCAGACCCTTCACCAGCTTTGTTGCCCTTCTCTGGACCTGCTCCAGCACCTCAATGTCCTTCTTGTGGTGAGGGGCCCAAAACTGAACACAGGATTCAAGGTGCAGCCTCACCAGTGCTGAATACAGGGGCACAATCACTTCCCTAGTCCTGCTGGCCACATTATTTCTGATATAGGCCAGGATGCTTTTGGCCTTCTTGGCCACCTGGGCACCCTGCTGGCTCATGTTCAGCTGGCTGTCGACCAGCACCCCCAGGTCCCTCTCTTCATGGGCAGCTTTCCAGCCACTCACCCCCAAGCCTGTAGCATTGCAGGGGGTTGTTGTGACCAAAGTGCAGGACCCAGCACTTGGCTTTATTGAACCTCATACAATTGGCCTCAGCCTATCGGTCCACTCCATTCACCATGACTCTCTGGGCTCAGCCATCCAGCCAGTTTTTTATCCAAAGAATGTTCCTGTCTAAGCCATGAGCCACTAACTTTTCTAGGAGAATGCTGTGGGACACGGGATTGAAGGCCTTGCTAAAGTCCAAGTAGATGACATCCACGGTCTTTCCCTCCTCCACTAGGCGGGTCACCTGGGCATAGAAGGAGATCAGGTTGGTCAAGCATGACCTTCCTTTCATGAACTCATGCTGGCTGGGCTTGATCCCCTGATTGTCCTGTACATGCCACGTGAGCACATTCAAGATGAGCTGTTCCATAATCTTCCCCTGTACCAAGGTCAGGCTGACAGGCCTGTAGTTCCCCAGGTCCTCCTTACAGCCCTTCTTGTAGATGGGTGTCACATTGGCAAGTTTCTGGTCTTCTGGGACCTCCCCTGTTAGCCAGGACTGTTGATAAATGATGGAGAGTGGCTTGGCAAGCTCCCCTGCCAGCTCCCTCAGTACTCTTGGTTGGATCCCATCTGGCCCCACGGACTTGTGTGTGTCCAGGTGGTGTAGCAGGTCATTAACTGCTTCCTCCTGAATTGTGGGAAGGTTATTCTGCTCTTTGTCCCTGCTGGCCAGCTCAGGAAGTTGAATATCCTGAGGATAACTAGTCTGACTATTGAAGACTGAGGCAAAGAAGGCATTAAGCACCTCAGCCTTCTTCTCATCCTTGCTGATAATGTTCCCTCCATGCTCTCCTTTTGTTGTTAATGTATTTGTAAAAACATTTTTCATTATCTTTTACCTTCCTTTATTATCTTTTACCTTTTTATTATCTTTTGCCTTCCTAATTTTAAATGTGCATGACCTCGCAAGAGCCCTTTACTCTTTTTTTTTGGTTGCCTGACCCTTCTTCCAGAGATTGTAGACTCTCCTTTCTTTCCTGAGTTCCAGGAAAAGCTCTCTGTTTAGCCAGGCTGGTTGTCTTCCCTGCCACTTTGTCTTTCTATAGATGGGGACAGCCTGTTCCTGTGCTTTTAAAAGCACCCTCTTGAGGAATGTCCAGCCTTCCTGGGCCCCCTTTCCCTTCAGGACAGTCTCCCAAGTGACTCTCCCAACCAGCATCCTAAACAGCCTAAAGTCTGCCCTTCAGAAGTCCATGTTAGCGGTTTTACTGGTACCTCTCCTTACTTCACCAAGGATCGAGAACTCTATCATTTCATGGTCACTAAGCCCAAGACGGCCTCCAACCACCACATCTCCCACCAGTCCCACAACCCAGAAGTTGCAATATAACCAGAAAAAGGTGACATATGGCAACATAGCCAAATGCCACACTCCTTTTTATATTTTATAAAAATATTCTGAGATGTCTTCTAGGTCACTTTTAAAGGATCAGTTCAGGAAGCTTCACGCATTTTTTTCATCTTGTTTTTTAAAAAGAATACTTGGCTTAGAAGTACACGTTTGTAGTCCTAACTCTTGTTACAGCTATCATACACAAAACAGTAACAGTTTAAAAGAACACACTAACTGCAGTTCACTTTCAAACTACAGTACTTGGAATGAATGCAGTGACACATTTGGTAATGCATAACTGAAATTAAATCTATATTTTTTAAAGCAAAAAAATAATTTCAATCTCTGGTCAGAACCATATGACAAATTCTATATAAGAATTTTTGTTTAAAAAAACATTTAAATATTTGTATTTTTGTCCAAAATTTCTCATCTTCATAGCTATAAAATCTGTTTGAGCTTCTCACATCTACAGAGGCACTAAATGAATGAAGTCTAAGATGACATTTGATGGTTTTAGTTCCATATGACAGTCCAGCCACCTGCAGTTGCTAAACACGCATAAAACATTTATTCAGCTGCAAGCATTCAAAATTATGTGGGAGCTGATGCATTTTTGAGCTAGTTAATAGGAAGTGTAAAAAATTTTCATTTACAGTGTTGCTACGTAACTTCCAGTAATGATTTTTTTTAACCACTTACCCCAAGTTCATCCAAGAACATGATCATGCGATGTTTGTTGCTCTTGATGAATGGGTTGACCCCTTCCATATACGGCTCCTAGTAATTTTTAAAAGTATTCATTAGAACAAATCAATGCCAGGATAATTGTCATACTTGAAGTGAACAAACACAGTGCAGTCAGATGACACTGCAAAACAAGAGTGTCATCTGGGGTGATGTCAAGTTAATTTCTAATACCTGGTGTGCAGCCAGTCAGAAAACTGCAGAATTCAATATTTTCTTATATTCAGAAGATTCAGAATCTCCAGAAATTTTCTTATAAATACATACTGATATGAATATGCACTAAGATTAATGTCTCTCTATACCTAGTTGCAATGAACAAATGCTCTACTTTCAAAGGTATAATCAGGAATAAGTGTCTTCCTTCTTCTTGCATTAAGACTTACATTGCAAGTTATGTGTGTCAGACAAATAACTTTTTAATGCCAGCCTGAAGTAATGTTCATTATGCTTAAGTCAGCAGACTTATTTTTCAGTCATGTTTCAGCCTAGAAACTGAGACAGACCAGTTGTTGCTGGCATTCTTAGTGTTATAATAGAAACTTTATTGAAAGCTGGAGCTTTTTAGTGCAACATGTACACCCAATTTACATTATTAATTATGTCTAGCAATATGGAAATGAGTACAAATAGGAGGGGTGTGCTGAAGTGCTCTAGCACAGAAAACACCAATCTAAGGAGTAAATGCAGAGTGAAAGTGGGGGAGGAGGGAAGAGTCAGAGGTTGACAGTTCTTAATTTGTGTCCAAATTGGATAATCTATACCAAAGTGTTAATTTAGGACTGATTAGTCTCCATTTGAAAGTTAATTAGTATATAGAGACAGAACATGTGTGTGGAATGCATTTCAAGGTTGTGTACAGAAGCACGCCAATATTGGTGTAGTTGCCAAGCCACTCTCCATGATATTGGAAAAGTCATGGCAGCCAGGTGAAGACCCTGATGACTGGAAAAAGGTAAACATCACACCCATTTTTAAAAAGGTAGAAAGGAGGACCCTGGGACCTACCTACCAGCCTGTCAGCCTCACCTCTGTGCCTGGAAACATCACAAAACAGATCCTCCTAGAAGCTATGCTAAGGCACATGGAGGACAGGGAGGTGATTCAAGACAACCAGCATAACTTCACCAGTGGCAGGTTTTGCCTGACCAATCTAGTGGCCTTCTATGATTGAGTGACTACATCAGTGGACAACAGAAGAGCTACAGTTGTCATCTACCTAGACTTCTGTAAGGCCTTTGCCATGATCCCCTACAACATCGTTCTCTCAATTAGAGAGAGATGGATTTGATGGATGGACTGTTAGGTGGATGAGGAATTGGTTGGATGGTCGCATCCAGAGGGTAGTGCTCAACGTCCAGATGGAGATCAGTGGCAAGTGGTGTCCTCCAGGGGTCCACACTGGGACCAGTACTGTTTAGTATCTTCATCAGTGGCAGACAGTGGGATTGAGTGCACCCTCAGCAAGTTTGCAGATGACACCAAGCCGAGTGGTGCGGTTGGCATGCCTGAAGGATGGGATGCCATCCAGAGGAATTTGGACAAGCTGCAGAAATGGGCCCATGTGAACTTCATGACATTCAACAAGGGCAAATGCAAGGTCCTGCACCTTGGTCGGAGCAAACCCCGTTATCAATACAGGCTGGGAGATGAAGGGATTGAGAACAGCCCTGACGAGAAGGACTTGGGGGTGTTGGTTGATGAAAAGCTAAACATGAGCCAACAATGTGCACTTGCAGCCCAGAAAGCCAACCATGTCCTGGGCTGTATCAAAAGCATCATGACCAGCAGGTTGAGGGAGGCGATTCTCCCCCTCTACTCTGCTCTTGTGAGACCCTCCGCCCCCACAGTGCTGCATCCAGCTCTAGGGTCCTCAGCACAGGAAGTACACAGATGTGTTGGAATGGGTCCAGGAAGCCATGAAGATGGTCAGAGGGCTGAAGCACCTCCCATACAAGGACAGGCTGAGAGAGTTGGGGTTGTTCAGCCTAGAGAAGGCTCCAGAGAGACCTTATGGCTGCCTTTCAGTCCTTAAAGGGGGTTTATAAGAAAGATGGAGACAAACTTTTTACTAGGGCCTGCTGCAACAGGACAAGGGGTAATAGTTTTAACATAAAAGAGGGTACATTCAGACTAGATACAAGAAATAATTTTTTTACAATGAGTATAGTGAAACACTGGAATAGGTTTTCCAGAGTTGTGGTAGATGCCCTATCCCTGGAAACATTCAACGTCAGGCTGGATAGGACTGTGAACAACCTGATCTAGTTGAAGATGTCCCTGCTGCCTGCAGGGGCGGTTGCACTAGATGACCTTTGAAATTCACTTCCAACCCAAATTATTCTATGATACTCTAATTACTGAAAGATGCCTCCCATTTGACATCAAAAAATCAATGAAAATGCAAAAAAAACATTCCCATCCATTATTTAAGGTAGAATACTTATCCTTTTGATTTTTTCCCATCACAGATTCTTGCTCTAGCAATTCTCTGTTGTCTTTTTGATAAGGATGTTCCAAAAGAAAACATGCCCATTTTACCATCATGGACACTTTTGTTGGCTGCCTGCCTTTCCCCTCCCACTTCTCCATCCTAACACAGGAAATACTGGAGTATCACTGCTACCTTTTCTGTTGCAAATGGAAAAAAGAATGCTCCACATACTTCCACTGTTGTCTTTGAAACAAAGGCTTGCTGAGTTTAGCTGTGTTCTCATAGCATCAATATGTTGCTGCATACACTCTATTACTTACTGGTATGGTCATTCATTCATCTATTACTTTAACATATCATTGCTGGTGTTTGTACTACCAATATTCAAAATCTTCATGGGATGTACCAAGTCATTAATAGAAGTTTCTAGATCACTTCCTCTCAAATGAGTATGGCTCCTCTTCCCAATTTTGGCCAGACTTTATCTACTGCCCCAGTTCAGATCAGTACCGTGTTTAGCTTTAGATGAGGAGGACAGAATAAATTGCAGTAACAAGGCTTCCTTGCTGATGAGGACAAACAGGTGATGTATCGGGCTTTGCACAAGATGACAAAAAACTTATTTTTGTGTATTAAACAGGAATATGGAAATATACTGGAAGTGTAGTTATAGGCTTTTTGTATGTGTAAAATTATATTCACCTTAGCTCCAAATTCAACCAGATTTGCTAAATTCTGCACAGACTTGGCGACTAGCGTCAGCGTTCTTGCAGCAGTGGGGGAAGGAGAATCTGTCAGGAGTACAAAGTAGAGAGTTACTGACCATTCCATTTAAAACTAACACCAGTCACTCGTCTACAATTGATTTGATGAAATAAAATATTTTTAATATTATAATAGAACTGCATGTGGAAGATGTCACTTCATGAAGTAAAACTTCACCAAGTTACTTTAGTAACATCCACAAAAATATATTAGTATGAACATCTGATTTTCTGTAATAGCTGCAAACAGAACAAGTATGCAAAATAAAGCTGTGTGAGTAAACGTCAGGTGAAGTTAAGAATAATTTTCACAAAAATGAAACAGTTCTGTTGAAAGGAGGATTATTTGTTGTTAGAATAAGAAAAAAATTAATCTACCTTTTGAATTTTTAAAAAAGCCAAGTTTACTTGTTTTCTTATTTGTGTATGCCCACTAAGTGGACTCTGACAAGTTAAATGTATTATGCTTTAAGTTACTGGCACCAGGAAAAGAGAGTAAACATTACATGCAGTCGTGGCTTTTTATTTCCATGAAATGATAGTCACGTGCTGTACTCAACATTACACTTCAACACTTTACATTAACCACTTAGCTAAAACTTCCTTTTCCAACAAGTGATATTACCCAGTAGTATCTTACAAAATTATTTTTCCCTCCAGTTATGATGAATGGCCTGGTTAAAAGCCAGGTTTGAACTGTTCCAAAAATGACACGGTTATTACATAAGCTCTAAATTTTATAATTCTTCATAAGAATGATATATGTTCTTTATTGCCTACATGCATCCTTTGTTGTTTTTTCTTCCCTCCCCTTCCAAAATCCATTGAAAAATAAGTTATAATTTTTCTTGCATAGCTGAACTGTGCCACGAATTCGTATTTAGTGCCTCGTACAATACAAGCCTTTGAAACAGCAATGCCGGAAAACATTATTAGCCTTGGAATTTGTAACTTCAGTTTAGGATAACTAATCTAAAGAAGTGAATTTCTTAAAACTTGAGATGCTTGAAGCAAAGATTTAACTTTTGAAATAAATTTTTTTTCAGTCACAGTTTTCGAGGTGATAGGATTGCTGTTGATGTAGAACTGTACCTATACACGCAGCTTTCAGAATACCTTTTTCCCTGTTATGGGAAGAAGGTACATTGGAAGCTTTTCCCCAAAAGGAGGACTGCTTCATCCCTTTCTTTGAGCAGCTCTAAAAGCCTTATACAGAGTCTAAGTTTACGTTAGCCGTATTGAAGAATATTAGCTGGATATACATGAGCAGGACTTTAACACTGACAGTCAAGCTTCAAAGGGATTACTCAAACTTACAGGTAACTTTTTATAGCTGCAGACACAGTGCAACCCAACTCATGAGGTACCTAACTTGCAAATTACTTGAAGATAATATAATCCCAAAGAAACGGTCACTGTGTAGCAGGCCATGTTTCTCACCTTCTCCAAAGCAAGTCTGGAAATGATTACTGGGTGAGAGAAAGGAATTTTATATGTTTGACAGAGCCCTTCTCATTTAGTATAGCTTAAAGAGAAGTGATAGAAAACATGCTACATTGCCCTAAAAACTGTCAATGAAAAAAAGAAAAAAGAAAAAAAAAAGAAAAACTTTTCTGAAACAGATTTCCGATTCCCTCCTATTTCTAAATCAGCATTTCAGTGGAAAAAATCAAGAAACCGCTAGGGAGAGAAGGAGGAGGAACAATGGCTAGTGCAACTAAATGCTCTCTAACTGGGGGTGATCTTTGCCAAATAAAAAATGGAAAACAAAGATGATGCATAACATATTCAAAATTTTAAAACTAAGCAACTCTGATGTCCAAGTGTTTTAACTTTAGGATGTCAGATGCGGTCCCTGATGTGCATCACCATCCCAATCACCCCTAGAAGCTGTTTGGAGAATGCTATCTGATACCAGCCAGCACTGTGCCGCAGCCCAGTACAGCAATGCTGCAATCCTGTTCTTCCGAACAGGAATGTTCCCTGTTGCTGTTTTAGTTAACTACTATAGATGCAGTCTATCAAGACAGCATCAAAAATGGGATAAGACTTTACACAGTGACAACATTCATTTAGGCAAGCCCATGACATCTCTCTTATATATGGCCTTTAAGTCAGCCAAGATTACCATCTCAAGTCTGCACAACCTACCCTTCCTAAACACCACCCCTTCTCTGTCTCATTTAGAACATTCTGTATTTGAGATTGACTCTCCTTAATGAGTCAAAGTAAAGACTTGTCCAATGGCTGGAAGCTATCTAAGCAGGACTTTTTAACAAGTTAATCAAGGATAATTTTCTAGGTGGACAAATATATTTCAAGCTCTGCAGACACACTTTCAGCTTTATAAATCTTGTTCATTTAAGAGATACCACTGAATGTCAGACATTAACTTTGCCATTGCATTGTACTCAAAGTGATATCTTAAGATCACACACTTACATTTTTCACAGTGCTAGAATATATTCCACATTGCTAGACTTTAACTCAAAATTGTATTATTAAATACCAGAGTGAAAGTTAATTTCTTGACTTTAAGACAACATTAGGGATAACTACAATCTAACCTTTATGTTGGCTAGCTTATGGAGAAGTCAGTCAAGTGACATGGATAACATGACTTTGAACACAGCATTCAAAAAAAACTTTGTATTTTGCTACATTAGACACTACAGTAATTGCATGCCTGCTACTGTATAAAGTATGAATTCAGTCTGAAGCATATAGTCACCTGAGATGATATTAAACATCCGTGGGTTCAGGATAGCAGGACAAATCAGTCGAAGAAAAACAAAGCCACTGAAATGGGAAGAAAATTGGATTTTGTTCAATAAAATTAGAGAATTAATGTAAAATTGTGTAGTCTTTAAGGATTCAAGTTAGTGAGTTATCTTTTTGAGAGAGATACCAACCAACCTGCCTGCAATCTATGAATACATTAACAATTTAAGACTATCACGCCATGACTTCAACTATGATAAAAGCTGAAAGAGTAGCCATATCTTGATTTCCCAGTTAAGGTGAACTGTTGAAACCATGTGGGAAGAACTTAATTGTAAAGTTATACTGAAGCCAATCTCAGATCACACTGGCTTCAGAAAGGAGGAGCCCCTGGTCTCTGTCCTCCCAAAGGTTTTCCATTGTCTGCTACAGCAAGGCATCCATCCTGCAGCCACCCACTCCCCCAAGCCAGTGTAAGGAGGAGCGCAGGAGAGGGTGGGCAAAGGGAACCTCTCTTTTGGCATCAACACATCCTTAGATCAGCTTAAGACAATCTATATCCTGATGACAGTGTGCTAGAGCAGAAAAATAGTAAGGGATCTGCTGCCTTCCTCCACAAAGTAATTGCTGCCATCTAGAAAGCTGGAAAAAAACCAAGTGCTGTGTTTTGACTGCAGAACTAGGAACTCATTCAACAGAAAAGTAGAAGAGCCTCTAGCAGCATGAGAAAAATCTACCTCACTGTTAATAGCAGAAGTAAAAAACATCCACCTCATGTTAACCTCAATTCCAGCTAATTGCTATACAATGAACCATGGACATATGGACCAACTAAAGTAATGTAAATCATCTTTAATTTTGTTTGGAGCACTTGGACACTACCAGGAGGCTGGTTTTCACTACAGCAGTGCCAAAGCCTGACCACTTATAAAAGAAGGAAGGGGACTTACACTATCTGGCCTGTACATAGAGATGGTAATGTCCATATTACTTGAAAATGACACACATAGTAGTGAGGTTAGCGCACCTTCCATATGTCCAAGACACCTAATATATATTGTTAGAGATTTTTCTTACTTCTCCAAGAACCAGGAATTACAGACTAGTGAGATAACAGTTCTTGGCTGTATGTGAAACTAAAATATTTTCTGTTGTGCTAATTTAAAGCTATGAGGAAAGACGTAATTTTGAAATCACGGCATATACACTAATGCCTCTTCTGAAGTGCCCAAAACTGAAGTCCAATGAGATACAAATCTAGCATGTATCTGGCTGACACAGAAGATCTGGTGCTTCTTACCCTGGTCAACTTGCCTAAATTAAGAATGAGTCACTATCTACTTGGGGGTTTTACAACCAGAGAGAAATGGCAGCACCTTCTGACTGAAAGAGTAGGGAAGAACATCTAAAAACTGTCTGCCTCTGAACATTTAATCATTCCTGAACAAAAATAGCGCAATAAAAGATAATAATCATCACTGAAGGTGGTAAAACTCTGTACTCTAGAGAGAAATCACTGGTATCCACTTATGAAAACTAACAACAAAAGAGCAAGGGATGCAGTATCTATAGTGTCTAGTGGAGACCTCTGGAAAACCCTGAATGTGAGCTATGTCCAGTAAGGAAAGCCACACAGTTCTCTCTGGAGCTGGGGAGGAACAGCAAGTGATATAGCATTCACTGCTGAGCTCTACAGCCTTCCAGTAAGTTAGCCCCTTGAAGCAAGAGGGCTCTCACAGTAAGAGCAGCCTCCATTTGAAGGCAACACACCTGCACAGTAGCCTGGATGACATAAGGCTTCTGGTGTCAAAATGATAAACACAAGCCAAAGACAAATCCTCTGAAGGACTCCCACCTGGGAGTCATGAAATCATGTGAGTGCCGGACACCACAGAAAAGAAAAGATGTGGCTCTGATACTCTTAAAACCCCAGCAGCATTTAGAAAAACAGTGTCAAGACCACATCTTTTGTCAATTATTTTTGTTTGACCTGCATTGGCAATGGAAGTGTTAAGAGGAAGGACTTGTGTGTTGCATTGGTTTATGAAAGTACATTGGAGTTTTTGTGGCTGGTGCAAGTTCAGAGGAGCCAGGTTCAGTAACCTCCTGCAACATATTTAGAGGAGCTCTAAAATGTTTCAACATGATTGGGCTGGAGCAGAGAAATGAAACAAAACTGGGACGGCACGGAATTACGTATTTTCAGAAACCACCACAGAGCATTGATTCAGCATGATCAGAACCGACAGTTCAACACTAGTGACCAGGAGCCTTCTCTGATGCAGAAAACAGCATATCCCAATGTAGGTAGTACCTCAGCGAAATCTAACAGTCCAATTGTCTTTATAAGAAGGTATAGATTCCTTACCATGTTGGGTTGGCATTTTAAAGGGCATCTTAAACCATGTAAGATTTCTCCAGCAATTAACACAACTACCTAGGAGTCCCTGGGTAAGGCACAGTCCTTACAGTTGCAATATGACAGGACCGTGATCTTCAGAGGTCACTGCTCTCTACAGGTATCACAAAGGTTAACCATTGCTTTGAGAGAAGTTTTTCTTTCCCAGCATGAAAAAGGAAATCACTATTATAGATTAGTTTGTGAAACTTCACAAAAAGCAAGTAAATTCAAAGTTAAAACTATTAAGTAAAGCAATACTGACCCCTCTTCTACATCAACTTATTTGGGCAAGGCTCTAAGGACATGGTAAGAATCTACCAAGCTCATAATCCTTTATATGGATATCATGCCTCAGCATCGTAAGTATCTTAAATACTGTTGTACCCTATTTAAGTACTATACAGTTTTGTCACTGAAAGAAACACAGATCAGCACACTGAAGTATGTCTTTAACAAGACTTGAAAAGATTGTTTTCAGAAGAAAGTGACAAATAACTTACCTAACAACTCTGGTTCTCATGGTGGTATTAGCTGGCCACTTGTTTTGAACTGACTTCTGTAGGCACCCATAAATATACCTCAATGTCCTACAAAAATAATAGCTAATTACTTATTCCATTAAACTTAAAAAAGCTAGTCAGAAAGGATCCAGACCAGCCTCCTACTTGATATGGAGCTATTGTCAATTCTATGCTTATAATTTATATGTAAACTTTAAATTATCTTTGAGTTAATTTATAAGTTAATAAATTAAGTCAATTTCTAAATTTCTGAATTTATATTAAAAAGTAGATTTATAAATGGCAAGGAAAAGCCTTCAGTAATACACAATTCTATATGCAATTCAGTGATTATCCAGATGTGCATTAAATGTGTTTCCTCTTTCTTAAGTATTATTTCCTTTTCAAAAAGACAATTTCTTAAATTTTTTTTTCTGTTCTTAACTAAACTACTATTCTTTCCATATATGAGAGTTAGGTGTTTAAAAGTTAAGCAATCACAGCAATAGTCCTCTCCCATTAAAAAAAACAGGAAAATTGCACTGTATTTGAGAAAATGTTGAGAGCTACATCGTATACTTAGAAGGAGTGCAACTTTTAATGCTAACCTAGTCAGCACTAACACAAAAGAAACACTTCTGTGCTACTCTGCCATCTTAAAATTCAGGATTTTGTATAGTTTAAAAGCTAACGACACAGTGAAAGGAAATTGTTAGTATTATCCACTTTTTATTAGATGCTCAAATCTAAACTATGAACACAGGTTATTTTACCAATTAAAAAAAGGAAAAAAACCCATAAACTGTGCATTTCCCTTGCAGACAGAAGCAGTCATAGCACAGTATAATTCTACTACTACCTGCCTGTATTCTTATTATGCTGTTAGCAATTCCATCTCTTTCTCAGAGGAGGAGGACTGGAAAGAATTTGTAATCAACTTAAGTATACACAATTTATGCTAACTACTATTATCTTCTACCTTTTTACGGAAATATGAGCTTGATTATTTTTATTATTCTTCTTTCCCTGACCCCTTGGGTCTAGTAAGTAGCTTCTCCTTCAAAGGAAAGCACATGCGCTAGCCAGAGGCTTTTCGCAAAAAGCACTATTAATTCCGGGAAAGTGTTATTTTTTTCCCCCCATCTATATTCCTCTGTGTGCATACAGCAACCCTAAAGACTTATGACTGATGAGCAGAAGGTGAACCAGTAAGAACATAATTTTAAGGTGCAATGTAATTTACACAAACAGGAATTTTCAATTACAAATCTGAACAGAAAAGTGCAAACTTACGGAGGCAGTATCTCCGCAGCCATGAATATTTTCTCCACCAATTCTGAAAGTATACTGAGTAGATGTGCCAAATTAGTGTTTACATCTTCATTTTTTTCTAACTTTGAGGGATTTAACTAAAACAAAAAGAGAAAACGGTGATGTTTCTTCTCCTAACTAGAACTACATGTAGTTTAGTAATATTACACACTGAATTACACACTTCATAGTAAATTAAACATTCTGCTGCTGTACATATCTCTTACAGAACTCAAAGTCTGTTTCAATGGCTAGTCAAGAAACGTGGAAGAAGCAATGGTTTTAAGTTCTAATGCACTAGGCTTTCAACAGCTCAGATATTCACCATTATCCATCTGCATGACCTTTCTGTGTCTCAGTGCAAATTTCTGAGGACTCCTATACTTTCAACAATTAAGTTAAACATAGAAGTTAGGAGGGTCACTTTAAAAACAGTTTCAGGATCAATAACTATCATTTAATATCAGGAAATTTTAAATTAAAACTAAAGTTTAGACATTGACTTCTATGATATCTTGAGTTTACTAGAAGTTACTCAGGTTTAAACATTCAGTAACTGCTACAGAACAGCCTACAATTACTAAAGAATAAATAATCTAAATTATTTTAATTAAAAACCTATTTTTTCTACTATGAATATTCTTCCAAAATCTAGGAAAAAATTTCTGCTAATGAATTCAGTTCCTGCAGTTCTCATGTAAATGAATTTTAGTTCTGAGAGACTAACAAATGTCTTTGAAGCTAATATTTAATGCAAGCCTAAAACATAAAAACCAGGAGGTAATTGTGTCAGCAAACCAAATGTTTAAAAACATAGTTCAAGGTATCACCTCACAGGACTGCTTGCTCTCCATTATCTTCAATATAGAGTCTTTCAGTGCGTGGTGAACAAAACTTGTTGCTGTGGCTTTCATATACTGCTCCATAAGTGTACTTGCTAAAGTGGTGGCACGAAACAAGGTAGTAGCTTCATCTGAAAAAAGAGCAAAATGAAAAGTTAAGAAAAGGAGGCAATGAAAAGCAGAGGAAAAATGTGCTGTGTTTACACTTTGATATATGTTGTAACTAAAAGAAGAGAAGAAAAGGAAGCCCTTCCGTCCCCTCCTGCCCAGAGTTCCAGTAAACTTCAGTGCAATTTAGAGTAGTACCTTCCATGCTTATCTCCCTGTCATTTAGTGTTCGTAACAACAAGGATTCAAGCTTTTCATGAAGAAAAATCTTCAATAAAATGCCAGCCAACAGTGTTCTATCCTGTCCACAAACATGTGATAAGGCATAGACTACATGAAGTTCTTTCTGGAGGATAAGCTGAAACAAAAACAGAATTTTAAAATATTCAGAAGCTTCTCCTAACATATAACAACTTTGGAAAAACTGGTATCATACATCTGTAGTGGTACATAGATGTTACTATAAATATTATTTAATCATGTCAACCAGTGTTATTGATATCTGTCTCAAACAACCAACAAAATGAGTTTTGACAGATAAACCAAGGAAAGTTAAACAACTTCATACCTCTTTAAACTCATTGTACTCCTCTTCTGGCATGATCTTCTCCATAGAATACCGTGCTCGAACACGCAAAGATCCTGGCTCGATACCCTTTAATGGTACATGTGAACTGAGTTGAAACCATTCATCTGTTGCATGTCCTTTTTGTAATCGGCTTAATTGGCAACGCATAAACACTTAAGGAAAAAAAGCATTGTTCAAGTAAGTTATCTCCAACAAAACAGTACTACTGGTGAATTAGAAAAAAGTTTATTTTCAGCATATCTTCTTGTTTCAGCAAAAAAGAATTAGAGTAATCAAGATTTTTGCCATCAATATATTGACAGATTATTTCTTCAATGATTTAACAGACTCCTGTAAACTGAAGAAGAAATATAAAGCATTCTGTAACAAATACATATATATACACATATTCAAAAATGCCGCACAGATATTGACACAGTTTTCTTTGTAACATGTAAGTTTGTAAAAAAGTGCTATCCTGCAAATCCAGATAGCAGCCAGAAACTAAAAGTAGACAGTGTTCAGAATTCATAGTCCTCTTTCCAGCCTTGGGCTGATACCACCATCAGGTCTGCTCCTTGACCACTTTGTTACTTCTTACTATTTATTATTACAGTGTTGCTATAGCTTTCCCAAACACTGCCGTATGTATTTCTTTTATCCTAACTCCCAGGTTAAGGCTCTTACAGTTCATGCAAATTAAATAAGAAAGTGTTTCCAAGCAACTTGCTACCCAGATAATGATGAAAATCAACTCCTATCAGTCTGGATCGTTCAAGCAAACACCCTTTCTTTCCATGCCTCACAATTCGATCTGCTTTTAAGCTCCTCACGTTAAAAAAAACCAAAAAACCTCAAACCAAAGATTTTTGGGTTTTCCACATTAATGCAAACCCTGTACACCACACTGTCTTGCAGAAATTGCCAACAGTTCCAGCAGACCTTCCATTGCCCCAATGCTGCAATACATAGCAGGATATCATTTGATACTGGAACAGAAAAACATCCCGTTTATAATGCTCACTTCAGGACATTCCTGTTGCCTATTTCACATTCTTTGGAGTTCATAAACAGATATAAGCTAACGCATTTAAATCTGTCCAGTAGTGTGAAAAATAATTCATCATCACCTGTTACTTATCACCAACGTGGCTAGGACTCTGTCTTTAGACCAGATATCAATTGACTTTCCTGGAATATTTCTACTCAGCATCAAAGCTCCTGTACCCCCAAATAAGCAACATGTTTTTCTTCTTATTTTGCTTGCACATGTAAGGCACATATATCTCAGTGAGAGGAACAGTGAATGAAATACCAGATCTAGAATAAACTGATTATTTAATTTTTTCCCTGTGCACTTCATAGTTACAATATAAGTACTGTAATATTGCTTTGATGTTAAAAAAAAACGAACAGAAATACCCATACAAGGAGTGCAAAACAGCTGCTATCATAATTTACATTCAATAACTTTAAAGAAACAAGATTTTTTTCCCCTTAAGAAGCTTACACTGAATTAGTAGGCTACCTTCAGTAAGAAACTGCTATTAGTTGAAAAAAATCAGGATATTTACACTTTGCAATCTAGCACATTTTGAAAGAGAAACAAATATACAGAAAAACATCAGAACAAACAATAGTTGATCTCTCCAGACACAGGTAAGAATTTTCTTGACAATGATCTTGATCCAAAAAGAATCATAACATTTTACATGATGAGTACTAGTACAAAAAAAATATAAAATTGAGGTTTCTTAATGTTTTATTTGCTAATGAAACTTCGGGCATAATTTTAGTAATAAGATTAGTAATTATAATCACAGAATCACAGAATGTTAGGGATTGGAAGGGACCTCGAAAGATCATCTAGTCCAATCCCCCTGCCGGAGCAGGAACACCTAGATCAGATCACACAGGAATGCATCCAGGCGGGCTTTGAATGTCTCCAGAGAAGGAGACTCCACAACCTCTCTGGGCAGCCTGTTCCAGTGCTCTGTCACCCTCACCATAAAGAAGTTTTTTTCTCATATTCAAGTGGAACCTCCTGTGTTCAAGCTTGAACCCATTGCCCCTTGTCCTATCACTGGATGTCACAGAGAAGAGCCTGGCTCCATCCTCCTGACACTCTTCACAT
>WKFP01013509.1:243353-285517 GCA_011057875.1 Pterocles orientalis | reverse complement strand
TGTCATCAGCAAACTTGCTGAGGGTGCACTCCATCCCACTGTCCATGTCTCCAACAAAGATGTTAAACAACACTGGTCCCAGCACTGACCCCTGCGGAACACCACTTGTCACTGGTCTCCACTTGGGCATTGAGCCATTGACCACAACTCTTTGAGTGCGGCCATCTAGCCAATTCCTTATCCAGCGAGTGGTCCTTCTGTCAAATCCATGTCCCTCCAACTTAGAGACAAGGATGTCATGTGGGACTGTGTCAAAAGCTTTGCACAAGTCCAGGTAGGTAATGTCAGTTGCCCTTCCTCTATCCACCAGCGCCGTGGCTCTGTCGTAGAAGGCCACCAAATTCGTCAGGCATGATTTTCCTTTGGTAAAGCCATGCTGGTTGTTGTCAATAACCTGCTTGTTTTCCATGTGCCTTAGCATAGATTCTAGGAAGATTTGCTCCATTATCTTGCCAGGCACAGAGGTGAGACTGACCTCTTTTTCTAACTATTTGAAATACTTTTTAAAAACAAAAATACTAAAATAATTGTGGAATACTCATAATATGCAAACTTCCAAGTAAAAGACTTGAAAAGTCAGTAAATATTATCAAATACTGAAAAAACAGCCTTCATGCTGGTATCATTTTGGTATTTAACGTGTGTGTTATGATGAATGAAATAAACCAGTAAGACCAATCAAAAGTTTTGGGCCTTCAATCTGCATTACATGGTGGAAAAACCAAGCAGAAATGATGGCTTAGCCCAATTAACTGGGGAGATGAATAGTACCAGCTCCACAGACTGCCACTTCATAGCAGTCGACATTTAACAGTTCTCTTGCTTTTGAAGAGTTCAAGGGTTATTCAGGCAACACAGCACATATGTAAGTTAGACAAGCTCTAGTTTAGCTCATTTTTCGCCGTGCACTTCACGTATTTAATAGGGCTGGGGATGTAGGGAGAGATATGTGTTCATTCAAGTTGACTTAGTCAAATCTTTATCCCAGAAAGAAAAGACTGTTGGGTTACGCTGTAAGAGTGTACCTAATTGCAATCAAGAAACTCGGCCAATCCTCCTCCTGACCTAGACAAGGAAACCTTCTATCACCTCCCAGCAGCTGGATGCATCCAAAGCCAACACAATCTCCTTAAGCTGGACAGAGAGAAGGAAACCACAAAAACACTTCTGAAGAGGTTACTGAAGTATCCCATTCAAGAATTATCATTTTAAAGGTTCTTCTACTAACCAAAGCTTTGGTGTAAATAGAAAATGAGCTTTCCAGCTCAAATGAATAAAAGAACATTGAAAGAACAAGGTCACAACTGCAATTAATGCCCTTTTGCCTGTCCCAGAGAATGTGTCTTTTTCCTCCTGCTATGCAGAAGGTTTTCTAGTCAGAGAATGATGTTTGAAACTTAATTAGGTTCTGCAAGAGTATCCAAAATGAGTAGCAATTCTTTTACTTTGGTCAAGGTTTCCCTACAAATCTCAAAAAAAAAAAACCAACCCAGAAAATCAGGAATCTAGCACTGAGGCATATGTAACAGGCTTGTAACACAATATACACAAACTGAAAACAATTGCAATAGATTATAAATACTCTGACAGGCTTTGGAAAAGGGAGGTCTAAACACAATGGAAAATGAAACTTCTTGAAACTAATTTGAAGGGGATGGGCAGGGTGTCCTTCCCTGCAGGCATCAAAGAAGATGCAGGGGGCTGAAGCTGATCCAGAACAAGTATGGTGGAAAATGCGATACCTTGAATGACAGAAAAAAAGCCCTAAAAACTATGTTGTGTGGGAAGAGAACTAAACTTAAAAAAACCCCAAAACATGCAATTTTTTCTATCTAAGAGCTTAAAATCCATATTCTTCAAACCAAGCCCCTTGTTTTCTAGAAAGCTAATAGGTCTTCCGAGCTTGTTAATTTGCTGGAACAGAAACAAAACCACAGTTGAAGAAGCATCTGTCTGGGTAACATGGGGGAAATAAATTCTTGGGACCTTCTGTAAAAGGCAGAAGAAAATATGGATCCTTTCCCACTCAAAGTGATACTGAGGCAACTTCAAGTTTAAGCCCAGGAGTGGTACAAGCTAAATGGGTAGATGAGGTAAAATGGAAAGGAAACAAGGCAAATTTTGTTCAGACACCACCCAGCTGTTTTTTTGGTTTTGTTGGGTTTTTAAGTTTTTTGTTTTGTTTTGTTTGTCTTTTTTATTAGTATTATTATTATGAAAGAACTACATCTTCTCTCCCTTTCTCTTTCTCAAAGGAAGCAAGAAAAGACCTGAAAAGGAATTTCATGCAATCATGCTTAAAACTCTGTGGAACTTAGCAGTTTATGGAGCAGACTAATGCTGACAGCTTCTCCTTCCTTTTGCTTTTTGGTAAGCAACAGTCATTGTACCAGACATCTAAAACATATAAACACAGCAGTATGGTAAGCATAAAAATATACTTAATTCTCTTGCGACAATGTTTGGCAAGAGTAATGAAAAAACAAAGTATCCGTTGCTACAATATATATGCATCTTTTACAGAAAAATACTTACATATATCTGGATCCTTACTTTTCTTTGTTTTGTTACTAAGACTTATCTCAAATCTATTAATATCAGATGAAAGATCACTAGGAAAAAAGACAGAAAGCCTCAATTAATACTACACTTGTCTGGCATTTAGGCTTATTCTAAAACTCATTTCAATTGTGAGTTCACATTATCGGCCGAAGACACTTACATTAACAAAGGTATTTAGGTGCCTACAGAAAATTCTGCCCATGCAGAATTTGGATGAACACATACAGTATTTTTAAAAAGCATATGCAAAGCAGTACACAGTGTTAAGAATCTTAACTGCAATGCGACTTACAAGTGAAATTCAGTAATTCAAGAAGATTAAGACTTACTCAAAAACAAATTCTTCTGACCAGACAGGGTTCTGCCCTTCCCTGATGTGTGTTTTTGCTACCTGGACACTGTTCAGGTAGATGTTACAATACGGATTAGTAAAATGCTTTACTGGGAGTGTATGAGCTTCTTCTACATGCAAAATAAGACTGCTGACCTAAAAAAAGACACAAAATTTACTTTTTGTTGCTAAAACACAAATACAAAACACATGAATGGATTATTTTTTATCCTCTGTGTGGAACTTTAATGTTAATATGTGAATATTGAACAAAAAAGTAAAATTTCCTAATAAAAAGAGCAAGGAACAGAAGTAACGGAACATTTTACGAGGTACCAGTGACAAAATAAGAGAAACTCAAATAATTACTGAAAACAAATCTCCAGCCCCATCTGGAGGCATCTTGTTTTCTTCTTTTAAAATTATCATTCAGGCATTAGGATTTGCAAATACTAACTTTTCTATACACAGAAAATTTTACTTAAATCAAAGGCTGCCCCCTTGAATCAGAGCCGCGGATGACTGCAAACACAACGGCTTATTCGATGCTTTCCTATCGGATTACATAAAGTTCCCTTGTGCCACACATTACATTCTATTTCTTTATGTGGATGAGCATTTTTCTTCACTTTTTGAAGTAAAGAATTATTTCAGATTGTCACTCTTTTTGCTTTGTTTTTGCAGCTTGAAGCCCCCAATTTCCCCTACAACTGTATCTCTGAAGTCATCCAATTTAGTTCATTTATTTGGTATCCAAATATCTTTAATGTTAACTACAGAATAGTTACGTGTTCTGAAAAATATCCCATTTTATTCCTTTTTCCACTATCTGTTAAAACAACTACATTCAATGTTCCTAACATTCAAAAATATCAGAAATTCTTGATGTATTTTCCTTTTATTCTCCCATCATTACAGACTTAGGCATTTATGGCTATCTGTCCTCTCTGCCCCTGAGGAAATGCTGGCAAACACCGTACTTTCAAGAGGCCGAGAGAAATTAAGCCACAAGCATGGTTCAGCATGGATTTGTTACTGAAAATGAATAATATTAGTTAAATGAGGATTTTGTTTACATGTCAGTTAAGTCTGTCAGATTTTTAAAACATTTCCCATATGTGGTAAATTTTAGAAGTTAAGACAATACAAACACTGACTTCTTTACACTTTTTACTCAAATGTAGTCAGAAAATAATACCTAGCAAAACATGTGCAGATTGGCTAAATCCATTTTACTTTTTATGTATGTAGAGATTATTAAAAAAAGTGTAAATTATTCTGGTTGGTTTTGCAAGGCTACTACTGCATAACTCCAAAAAGGAAAGTAAGTTAATGCAGGATTTACTACTGTTGAAAAGAAAATGCTGAGATTTATCAGTATAATTTTGTGTTGAGGAGACAAAACACTCCTCTGCCAACCCCATGATATCAGCTTCACCTGACGTAGACGTTTATTTGATGTTCCTGGACTGGTTTTTCTTAAACTGCAAAACATCTGCAGAGCTTTCATCCAGTCCTAGGAGAGAAGGATGCAGAAGAATATAATAAACCAAAGTCAGATAACAGCTTCTTGCAGTGGAACAGACGCAGCTAAAAAGAGTTATCGGAAGTTTTCCTTTAGCTTGGCAAAACCTAAGTTTTCTGTAATTCCAAAGTATGCAAGTTTGAATATTAAAGCAAAATTCTTATCTTTACTCAGCAAAGCCTAGTAAAGGATTTGCAAATCTGAACTATTTTCTCTTTTAGAAATACCAAGCATGACTAATGGATATACAGTGTGTTCGTTACCAATTTTCCAGTCTAGTAATATTACATGAAATTACAAATTGTATATAAAATGAAGCAAAACTGGTTTGCTTCTGAGAAAATTTCAGTTAACAAGCCAAACTGTTCTGATTCTTCTCTCCAGTAGTTCTGTATGGCAGTGATAATACTGTGTGTGCTTCAAACAAAAACTAAAACATTAACAGAGAAACACAGAGCATAGATCCAACATTCCCCACTTTGCTCACAAATGCATACAGCAGAGTGGATAGATGGATTCCATTTTGATAAAGGAAATAAACAGGTTGTTGAAATACTAGGGCCTGAACAGTGAGGCCCTGAACCAAAGTTGACCTCTAGGTGAACCTCACAACCTAACAATATACCTAATATGTACATATTGATCACATATGCAATGTATAACCTTATGAATATGTGCCAATTTATAAAAGCTTTTGCTGTAACACTTATAGAGAATGGCTGTAACGCTTGCTGTAAGATAACAGTTGTGTAATGGTAGCCCCACTTGACAAAGAGATAAACCTCTCTCAAACCCTCAAACAGCCCTCAACATGACAGAATGTGGCAGGGCAGTGACGGGCTTTGTTTAGAGACGCATAATCAAAGGCAACCAGATACCTTTACTTCTTCTTAACTTTTTCTTGTGTTCTGGCCAAGCGCGGGAACAAGGGAAAAAAAAACCACAACAGATGTTTTTCACAGCTTAAGACAGAAAGTTGTTTATTTAACTGTATAAAAGCGGGGACCATTTGCAGGGAAATTTGGAAGCCACCTCTATACAGTGGACGCACTGTATAGAGATTTCCCAATTGCCGGGATGAGTTCTCCAAATCCTTCACTGTAAATGGGCTCCCCAGCGTCTGCATGATGGTAATAGAGGGCAATTGGTGATGTATCTTTCTTAATCACTATCGTTAACTCTATGTAGTAATGATTAGGTGCATTACCTTATTTTTGTGCTTGCTATAGTAGTTTGCTTGTTGTCTTGCTGCTTTACCTTATCTTGCTTTATTTTTTCTGTACTATTTTCCTTATTACTTTGTTATTTTGGACATAAGTAAAAATAAGTTTACTTTTTTTTGGGTGCCTGTGTCCTCTATGCTATCCCCATCGAGTGGCAAAACAGTTGGCTAGCACCAAACTGACTGCAAAGCCTTTGTGTGTATTTTTTTAAAACTTATAAATAAGCTGCAAAGAGACACTGCCAACCCGCCCGGCCACCTTTGAAAAAGCCACCATAGTGTGAGAAAGTTGCTAACAGAGGAGCTTTGCAAGGGGCCTTTGGAAGGTGGAAGATATTTTATACCCTCATGCTCTAATTTTCGTCCCCCAGCCACCAAATTTTGTATAACTCTTGTAAAGCATAAAATCTCGGTTTTGACCAACAGCCTTCTTAAGTCTGTATCTCAAAGATCCACCACTTGTCTCAAAGTACAATTTAGAAACATCATTAAAAAGCCGACAACTGTTTCAGTCTTACCCTTCACAATATCTTCCACATTTTAAAAATACAGGAATATGTACTGCAGCTATTCTCAGCTAGACCACTTTCCCAGTCAGGTTTCAGCTTTCAAAACCCTCCACAGAAGGAAAAGCTTTCACCTACGCATCACGAAGATTCAGTAGCTTGTTTCCTTATTCTCAGGAGTAGCAATCAAAGAAACAAATGCCTTCTAAATTCTCCAACACAAATATTTCCTAGATGCATAGGATGCCTCTATATTCACTCATAGCAGGAAAAGCTTTCCCCTTAAATGCCAAAGCTTACACGGGTGAGAATGAACAACGGGCCACAGTAAGCACAGTGACACTAGCAGGCAAGGATACATTTTATGTTCGGTTTTGTTTTCTACAAGCCATAAAGACAACAATGCAGTCCACAGGATGGCACTGCTTAGATAATTATTTACCAGATTATAAGATAGCCTTAAAACACAAATAAAACTATTCTTCTATGAAATGTTACAGATTAAAGAAAGCTGATCGTTTTAAAAAAATAAATATCTATAAACTTCGCTGGGCCAAAGCCATATTACTAAAAAACTCCCATATTCTGTATAAATGCAGTGAACAGCCTGTTAAGCAGATCAAAACCAAGAGCAGATTATATCACATGTCCAAGGAACAAGATAGGGTATTCTGTCTTACAGACATTCTTACTTTCTTACTTCTTTTAATTTCTAGAACTTAAAGCACATCACAGATCTGACTAAACAATGTATAGTAATGCATGTGGAAATTAATATATATATTCTTAATTACTATACAGCATGCAGCTTCTCAAAGACAGTACATTCAGTGTTGTGTGACAAATGCCACTACATCATTCTGATGTAATCTCAGCATCTTTCATAAATTTGTATTAATTTAAGAGGAAAATTTGTGCTTTCCTTTGTATACAGCAGAAGAAGAATGCTGAACTTATACAGCTTTCATGCTCTGGTGAATGGCAGTCTATTATGAGTGCTCTACAGAGCTTTAATTCCATTCAAATAAATTCAAATCCAAAGCTTCTGATGCAACAGGTAATATTTCAGAGCTGTGGACTCTCAGAGCTGTAAATTTAAAAAATGGGGACACTGTCTCGTTTTAGATATGCTCTCCTGCTGGCGAGTGAATTTCAGAAAATTAGGCTGCTATCCTACAATTCTTAATCATCAAACGTTATATAACCGCTAGCGAGCTAGTAACTTAAGGATACCAACTAAAACCAGAAAACCTTACTTGTGCATGATCAGGGCCCAAGACTTTGAACAACCACCGATTTATGGACAGGACAATAACTACAAAAGGCAGCTGTTCAATATACTTTGGTCACTGGGCACACAGGTGTGCATTACCATTTTAGTTCATATCAAGAATATGCCTTTGAAGGAAAACTCCCACATACTCTGGTTCATAACACGGAAAAGTCCTGGAAACTAAATTATTCCTCTTAATTGAACTGCATAAAAAAAAATAAAATTATATTCTCCAGAAACATACAGTGGAAAATAATCGAAGAGTAGACCATGGGACCTGACTGGAACTTGTCCAAAGTAAAACCTCTAAGTGGATTCTCAGCACTAACTATTCCCCTTGCAGACCTGCTACTACTCCCTTCTAACATCTGCTGATACAGACATATCCACTAACTATTTGTGATACACCTGCTTCCTGTTTCAGAAAGGCAATATCCCTTAACACTGCAAGACAAAAAAATTACTTCTTAAATTATATATACCAACAAAAGGTCTCACCTGTGCTTGTTCTGGAGTTTCGCCTGCAAAGTAAAAGATGTAATGCTCTTCACTAAAGTGCTGAACTACTATCTGAAAACAGTTTGGCCTTAAAAATAAACAAAACAAAAAATGTAAGTTTAATTAATCTTCGTAATATTAGCAGACACCCTCACTTGTTGATCTATGCCAAAACAAAGTTTATACTGAACTTGTACCTTTCTGTTTGTAAGGAGCACTGAACATTGCATCAAGTTTTGTTTGTATACATGTACCATCATCACACATGGAAAGAAGAACAACTCCAACTATAAAACTTCACAGGTGGTTCAAAACCACATTTTGTTTTGAATGTATTATGTCATTTTAAGAAAACTGCACTTCAGTACAGCTAGTTTGTTTTGGAATATTGAGAAACTTTTAGACTGGCCTGTACTGAATAGGCATATATGCTGACTTTCAATCCATGCAAAAAATAGCAATCTACTAATGGAAAAGACTTGTCAATAATGGCAATTCCTAGAGCCTTTAAAAGAAGGATAGGTTCAGCATTAGTTTGCAACCAATTAATCACACATTAAGGATTTGTTCTTTTGGGAGTTCAGGAAACAATATTAACTGAAGGAATCCTCTATCTGACCAGTAAAATGTGAACTGGATGAAATATTAGTCATTGAATGTACATGACACAAACCTCCCTAACCTTAAATGCAATTATAGTGTCTTGGCCGTTTTGTGTACCTCCACTTATCTGTAAGTATACTTATTTCTTCTATATGATATTATAATACAGGATGGTAGAGGTTTTTTGTAAGAACTGATGAACAAATACATATTCTTTTTAATTACCAATGATATCCAAAAGACTTTGGATTCTCAGCTTCTTTGCTGATAATCACATCCCTTGCAGTTGGCATATTTGGAATATAAAAATATTACAGTAAATAAGCTTTGATGTGAAAATTATCTCTGAATACAGTAATTGTGCAAAAATTATTTCTGAGGATGTTAACATATATGAACTAGTTTACTAACAGTCAAATCTAACAGAAACACTTGTTCTTAAACATAAAAGCATGTACAGACTCCATCTAACCAAGGTGGCTTTCAAATACCTATCAAAAGAATCTAGATCTCTGAACTGACAAAATTATTTATAAATAATTATAATAAATTATAAATAATTATAATAAAGAATTTTGTCAATTCTTAGTTCAAAAGGATTAAAAACCTCAGTTAATAATCTCTGATGCCTGTAAAATGGAACAATTAATGCACACAATAGTCAAAAATGACAATACAAAAAAGCTCGATCATCATCACATCTTAATTCATAATAAAACTCTTAATACTAAATTCTAAAATTTCTATCTAGAAGTTTCTACAGTTGCCAGCAACTGAGTTGCCATGGTAAAACAAGTTACTATTCATCAGCTCTATCTGTCTACATATGCTTCTGCAATCCACACAAACTGCACAACGCAAGCCAGGGCTACTCGTTCACTAGCGACACATTGCCCATGTCTTGTACATGCCTCAAACAAGCAGTCAATTCTCCTGCTGCACATATGAGAATAGAAGCCACTGTCCTACCTGCCAAACAAACTGTCATGTACTCCATAGACGGAACACACACTAAGGTCTATTAGTCCTTTGGGTTTTGTGGCTCGTTTTTCACGTTCAAAATAAATAAGCTGGGCATCATTTCCCTCTAATATAAAGTACAAGTTTTTCCATCTCTTTCCTTTACCTGTAGAAGAGTCAAGCAAAAAGTTATGATACTGTTTAAAAGCAAGTGTAAATTTTGTAAATGAAGAAAGCAAAAGAGGGCAGCAAAGTTTCTGTCAAATTTAAAACAGAACATAAGGTACAGGTAATCACGCTTAAGTTATTATATCAGTATACATACTCAATTTTATGTAGCAAGCGTCATCAGGTAGAGATGCAAAAGATTTCCTAAACATTTTCAGTAATTCCAACAAGATTAAGCAAGTGCAATATGAGCTGCCTGGACAGTTCCTGTCAGTGGTCAAGACTGTATCTACACAGTTTGCAGATAATGATGCTGTGGATCACATTTATAATAATTTGAATTAAGAAACAGACTACTGACATGAGAAAGTTACTCTGACCAATGTTTAGCAGAGTGCATTACAGTATATTAGAACAGTATGGCTGAAGAACAGAAATGGGAATCCATTATATGCAAACTTAGAACAATGCCCTAAACACAACCATATGTAAGAATTTGGCTGGTTACATTTGTTTCAGAGAAAATATTCTCTGAACTACAATGAATTAGTAACTTTCTGCAACTAATTAATACATAAACCACAGTACCATTCAGAAAATACTTCCACCCTCAATTTTATACTTTGATCATCATAAATCCACCACAGGCCTCAATAAACAAGCACTACCACTGTTTTGATCAAACATTCAGTGATTACACTGTCTCCTGAATGGATGAGTGATTGCTTGGAATTCGTTCCATATCCAGCTGTGTGCATCTCTCTACACCTACTCAGTACTCTGATTTACACATTAAAATCATCTCATTATCTCTTTTAGCTAGAGGTTTCCAATTCATTCTTATCTGAGTCCTCACTCTATGACATCCCTCTACACTTCTCAGAATCAGCCTTCTCAACAGAAGAGATTCTTTCCTTCTTCTGTTCAGAGAGTCTACAGTTTGGGGTGGTTTGGGTTTTTTAATGTCTCTTTTACATTTAGCTATATTTAAAATCATGCCTTCTTTCTCACATTTGGTTGCTATCCAGATTCCTAGCTTCTAGTTACGGTCTCTGTCATTCGCAGGAATTGAATTATTGATAGTTTTTCTGTTCCATTAATGCTGATTTTTTTAAAAGTACAAATGTAATGATTGGTAAGGGACTAGCTTCCTCGGATCTTCAAAGACTTGCTTAATGGCAATCCTTTGGGGCTACACTGACTGCGGCAAGCAGTCAGCTTTTAATGTATTTACTGTATGCTATGTTGACTGTATCAGTGTTAGAAACCTAAAAAAGTCACAATATATCTTGTACAGCAGAATATGTATCTTAAATTCAAGATTTAAAACATATGACCTAATTCGGAATAACAAAATTAAACCAGCGCTGCTCTCCAATAAATGTAGAGATTTATACTATTCTAGCTCTCCTTAACCTACTCTATCAGCTAGAATTGAATGAGTTCCTTATTAAATGCAAAGACTTTTTATGAAAATATACTTCATTTACTGAGTTTGAATGCTACCTTTAGAAAGGATGCCTAGTTTTTGTGCTGGGCTCTGATTTTTTGCAGAACAACTGCCAATCAACTTTTTCACATTGCATGTAATTTTATATATCACATTGTTCTATTCATGTACTACTTAAAGGAAAAAGACTTTTCATATTCTTCACGCACTTTCTAGAACCCTTCTGCCACTTCAAATTTTACATAGTCCTGTGAGGAACAGGGAGTTTGACTTGGTGATCCTTATGGGTCCCTTCCAACTTGAGATATTCTATGATTTAATGATCCATATCTGCATTTTTTTTTGAAGAAAATTTCACGGAAGTGAACAAAACTCACTTTTTTTCAGAAGATAACCTTTTTTGACGATATTTTTATAAAAAGCATCCTTTGTTTTCCGCCGAATTGTATTGTAGATTTCTTTTCCATCCACTGTATCATTAAGCACTTGTTCTTGGTGCTGCCAAACATTTAAGAAGAACATATTTTAAGCTGAGAAATGGCCATTTAAAAATTGCATACTGTGAAGCTTCAACAACGATCATTGTACTGATGATATTCTGGGATACTTCTGTTTAGTATTTTCCAGAGAGAAAGGGAATTACCCATGATATGGTACTCTAAACTTGGTCCACCGCGTTCAAGAAAGGCAAGCTTGCACCAAAATTGGTGGCAGCAGGACAACTATGAGAACATTACAAAGGGACAGGATCAGCTTTGGTATGCTTCACTTAGTGAGCTCACTAAGGGAGAACACAAGAAATGTTCTAATATTACTATGACAGATCTCACAAAGGGTTACGAATTTGACTGTAACCACTTTTAGGGAGGAAATGAAAGGAAAATTTCTAACCATTGAAACAGGAAAATTTGGGAACATAGAGGGAACAAAATATACATGTATACTTTATAACTAGTTATGAGCTTATGAAAAGCTAGATGATGATGTGTGCTTTATAACTGGTAGTCTCTTAGGATCAACTTCTGTTATGGTGCAAGAACACTCCAGAAGAAGCCCTGCAATCATCCCTGAGTCTCTTGTGTGCACACAGGTTTCCTCTGGCAGAAGAAAAACTTCAGACACAGAAGACAAGAGAGCTGCCTGGTTCCCCTAACATGGGCCTAAGGCACGGCATGGTTGAGCCAGGGACCACAGCTAGGGGCACACAGCAGAGGATGAACACCTCAGAGGACAGGCAGAGCTTACCATAATTTTTAATTGACTACAAGCCAACCTTTGGTAAGTGAATACATTTGAGGTTGAAACAAAAGAAACACACAAGCTTGAAAGCATTAAAATTAGTGTTGATACTGTTTAACTACCATTGGTATCTCGGATGTAATTCAGTTCATAAACTGATGATGATTAAAATCTGTGTCTTCAACAACAAACACTCAGAGATTAAATCTTACCTGCATTGGAACAGGATCTTTAAGGTAGTATCCTTCAACAATCTGTTCTTTTCTGTAGTGCTCGATGATGTCAGCAATACTGTTCCAACAAGAAAAAGAATATTCAAAGGAAAAACTAAGCTGTTTAACATCTGTTCGATGTTAAATGTTCAATGAGAATTTACTAATATACTGAAGTCAAGAAAGTTCACAAAACTGTATTCAGAATGTATTAATTCTAAACTGCAAAATATTTTAATTAGTTGCTTAAAACGCCAAATGAGGACACTTCTTCCACACCGAGCAGCACATGTGCACTACCAGCTCTCCAGTTACAATTTCATTGGCAGTGATTTTTGAAGTCCTAGAGTAACCAGGGAAGGGGAATGGGAGATACTGCAGGTGCAGAGCAATTTCTTTCTAGGACAGGAATACAAAACAGAAAAGCTTGTACAGATTATAATTGGAAATCTCTTGAGCTATCTTGTTAAATACTCAGTCGGTAGCACTCCTCTACATGGAAGCTTTCACTCTAATCTAATCACCAGATTCAGACTGCAATTGTGTTTGGAAGGCTCCAGAGAGAAGTAGTGACAGATACAAGCTGAAATACAAGTCATTTGAGTTGCTCTAACTAATTTTTACAGTTACTGAAATTTACCTGCAATAAAGAAAAGAAACATGAACAACGATAGAAATTAATAATTCACATGCAAAATATCAAGATAAACAGGAACGGAACAATTAAGTAGAAAAAAATAGACTGAGTGTGTCTCCTCACTTCATGCATACTTAGTGCTGTGTGCAAAAGTAATAAAGAAGGCACACAGCAATTACTGAAATCAAATAATTTCACCTTTTATTGAGATACAATCTGCATATCCATTTTCTGCATAAAAATCTAAACTTTGCTACATTACAGAAAATGACAACTCAGTCATTATATTTTGCATGTTGAATAGCTACTGCCAACAAATAGCTACTTATTACAACATAATAAGTAAAACAGTGTTATTTAATTCTTCTTACTCATCAAATCAAGCATACCTTGACTGTCAATGCCTCCTCTCATTCCTTAGTTAAAAATGCCAGCAGGAGTTCCTCAATATAAGGAGCAGGTGCCTGATTTCTTCCAATTTCATAAAACAGGCTGAAGAATAAACTCAGTTCTGTCTGAAAACTCCTTTTGTAGTTAAGAGTGCCATATAGACTAGGACTTTATGCTTTGTTGGAGGGACTATGGGCTTGGCTCTGCAGCCCTCTCCTCTTGCAAGTGAGCTCGATTCAGATGGTCACTTATATATTGCCTTACCACTAGAACAGCTCAAATGCCTAAACAAACTGAACACTGCAAACACAAAGATACCGGTATCTCCAGACAAGTACGCTACAGAATGCAAATCTGCAAGTGATCAGAGTTATCTAATATGTAAAACGTCAAGCATGAAATCAGACTGACCACAAAACTTATCTATGGGACAGGAAAATTAATTGCAACCTTCTTCAGTGTCTGACACCAACAACAATCCTATTTACACAATGTGCATCAAGGAAGGTATAAATAAGCATGGATTTTAAAAAATCCATTAAACTTTGTTTGATATACAGAAATAAAGATGGATCTCAGTACTACATTACCGTTACTTCAGGAATTTTAAAACGCTAAGCATAGAGCTTGTTAGGTTCTCCAGGTCTCAGCTACTTGGATAATTTTAGAAGTATCTCACCATCATGGGCAGTATCTTTTTTTAATACTTACAAGAGTGAATTGAGAATTATTCCAACAGCAGATATTTCAAGTAACAAAGAATCCAGAAAGCAGAACTGAGCAACACCATTCTACACACGGTTAAATTACCAAGACAAAGAATTAACATTAAACTCATATTGTTCAGCCCATCACAATACAGATTGATCTACCAGTTGAAACAAAATTATCTTCCAATCATCTAAGTTTTCAAATTGTGCTGTCTCTCAAGTTCAAGATAACCTGAAAGCTTGTTCAGTCTATAAACACTGGGACAATGTTTCTTCTCCTTTGACATAGACTCACTGGAAGCAAAGAATAATCTCTAATTTTACAGTTTTTTTTGAGTGCAACCTGTAGGTTGAATTTTGGAAAGAAGGTAGATAGAAGACAAAGACAGGAGAAATGGCCTGGTATGCCTTTCCTACCATGTTATAAAAATCAGAATTGCAACATTAATAAATGCTATCTTACATGAAAACACTGTGAAACACATATGGAAGTTATTCACAGAATGGCTGAACACAGAAAGCACTTCTGGAGACCAACTAGCCCAAGGCCTCAGAGCTCAAAAGAGAGTCAATGACAGCAGGTTGCTCTGGCTCTTGTTCAGTCACACGCTGAGCATCTCCAAGGATGGAGACTCTGTAACTCATTCCGTTGTTTGATCATCCTCACAGTAAAAAACATACATCAGTTAATTGTACATCTTTGGACTGAGATCTCATGACACAGTTACTAAAATCATGACTGTATAAAGTCTGCCTGGGATGAAGTTAATTTTCTTCATAGCAGCCCACACAGTGCTGTGTTTCTGATGTGTGACTGAACCGTTGTGTTGATAGCACACCAGTGTTTTGACTACTGCTGAGCCATCCTTGCAGTGTTGAGGGTTTTCTCCTACTCTGCTCCCTTGCACTCCACAAGTAGGACAGAGGTGTGGAAGGAGCTGGGAGCGGACACAGCTGGCGTGAACCCGCCAAAGGGACATTCCCTGACACATAATGTCATGCTCAGCAATAAAAGCTCAAGAAAAGGAGGAGGAAGAGAGGAATGTTACAAGGTCTGTGGAGGGCTGACCCTAGCCAGCAGCTAAACACCCCACAGTGCTTGTTCATTCCCTGCCTGCAGGAATGGGGGAGAAAACAGGAAAAGCAAATGTGACAAAACTTGTGGATGCAGATAAAGACAGTCTAATAAGTGAAGTAGGGGAGAGGATGCCAGTGACGCAAAAGCAATCACTCACCACCTCTCACAAGGAGACTGATGCCCAGACACTCTCAGCAAAACTCACCTAGGAAGACAAAACATCCCCTCTAGTTTTTATTGCTCAGCGTATCTCTTTGGTCAATTTGGGTCTCTGGAAGACAGGGAAAGCCTCAACACTGCACAAGCACTGCTCAGCAAAAGCCAAAACACTGCTGTGTTATCAACACTGTTTTAGCCACAAATCTGAATCATAGTACTATACTGGCTGCTGTAAATAAAATTAACTCCACCCTAGCCAGACTTGGTACAAACATTAAGAAATGACTTTTTCCAATTTTTCCATGAAAATGTAGAAGGATGACTAATGGAGTAATTTGTTATCCATGGAATAAACAGAAAGATCACAGAAGTTAAATGCTTTATGGAAGCCCATGGAAAAATACTCCTTCGTTACATGGTCAAAATAATTCCTCCAATATGTGTGCAATATAGGTACCACATATCGGTACCTTCAAGTGGACAGCTAAAAGACTACAAGTTTACCCTTCTGAAGAGCTGAATTAAGAGAAGGAAATAATGAAAGCAAACCTCCGTATGACAGACTGCAAACACAGCCTGCTGATCATGCTCATCAACAGAAATTTTAAGCAATTCCCATATAGAGTGGCGGGAGAACATGCAAAAGGAACAGGTTGATGGAAAAAATAAATTTTCCTACACAGCATAGAATATGAGATTCCTGCGATGTACCCAGGACCTCTTTCCCCATGATCACACAGAATAACTTCTTCTGAAATGCAACCAACATACTGTTGCTTGTATAGGTTATCGCGGTTCCAGTCTCACGTCTGGATACTCAAAATATCCGAGATATAAACCAAACATTTTGTGTTTCCTTACTATTCTTTAGCTTCTTACTTTGGCATGGAAAATATTGGTCTATCATTTATTGAGACTACAACTGTAATCAATACTCTGCAAAGAGCAAGTTGCTTTTATCTTTTATCCCAAATACAATCACAAAAAGTGTAAGAGAATATTAAAAATACTCTACTACCAAGGACAACTTTGTAAAGATCTAGTCTAATCTAATCTAGTCTAATACTAGTATCAGATTTAAAGGAGATACCTTGAGAGCATTTATTGAAACAGCTTAATGTAGAAAAGCTTATAGTTAACGGAAACTGCCAAACAGATGCATTTAAACAAGAAGCAGCACTTCTTAAATCTGAAATTTCACCTGAAGACAAACATTACATTTGTAGATAAGCCACAAAGACAGAACTCACTGCACCAAGAATGCTTGTAAATAGTTTCATTATCTTGCATAAATTCATGCTTCATATATCTCTGTTGCAGAATCAATGCCCTGTTTGTTGTTTTTCAGCCACTTCCGATGATTCCATACAACAAAACCACATTAGTCTTCACATGTTTAAAGATTTCTTTCTTGCAGTGTCCTCATTGAATGAACTAATACAAGAATTAAAAAGCCCACAAAGTTATTCTGTCTTTCCTGCTCCTTACTTATTGTCCTCTGTGGTACATCTGACATTACAGAATTTTGGCAGTTACTACTTTTATTTTGGGGCCTTATTATCTTGCATTACATACCTCATTACATGTGTGAACTGCCAGGAAGTTTACAAACATGCAGCACATACTAAGCTGGACTGAATGTAATCCTAGAGCATAGTTGTAATTCTCCAAAACATGCAACAAAAATGAAGGCTTTTAAAGCCACACAGATACTTTTTCACACTGAGGAAGATCTCTGCAAACCAAGTATGAAAACATCAAAAAATTCTAAAAGCATTTTGTTGTAACTTAGTGCTGCTTAACTTTACAATCCTGTTTTCAGTTCAACACCATGGAAAGAATCTTCTTCAGAAAAAATGTAATTTACATACACATTTCAAGTGAATTCAGCACTGTATTCTAAAGTAATCCGAAGCAGTAACTTAATGTAGGGACTTTCTGAAGGTATACTATTTAGTGCTGCAAAACATTCGAGACCAATAAGAGTTCCACGAATCAGCTAGTTAGTTTCACATAACCTAGAATGGGGGCTCCTAGTCTATCATCCTCCTAATTAATCCATGTAACTACAGAATGGGCAAAAGAGCATTTACCTTCACAAAAGGCTGACACTGCAGCTAACTTGGTTTTCAATTAGGATGTCTGGAGGCCAGACTGATTAATGTAGAAGGTATCCAAGCAGCGTGGGTATGGGCATAGCTTCATAAGGTTCCAATTGCTTAGCCTCACACCATCATCCACTTGAAGTCATATGAAAAAGTCCACTGAACTTCTTAGGTAGGAGACCTCGACATTTTCTCAGACACACCAGTGGCTGGATCTCTAGCCACTTAGAAACCAAGCTGGAAGTGAGAGAAATTCTCTATTGGGATGAAGAATGCCCTGATTCTAGGTGAGCAAGTCTCGAAAAGTGCTGATTTTCTGAGACAGGAAACAGCCTCCATTGAAAGAGGGTGCTGAATTTTCACTACCGGGAAGTTTTGCATCTATGAGAACTCTAAAACAAAGATTATCAAAGATGGAGCTGTATTGATAGCTTCTCCCACAAAAGGGGAAGCATATATCTTTATTCTTTTTGCACGTATTACTATTTTTTTTGTACCAATGGCAACACAAATGCATCCAAAGTTTGCTCACTCTAAATGAAGTAGTCTGTACTTCTGACCCAAGTATCACACATTACAATGCAATTTAATGAGTTTTTCCAACAATGAAGGTATTTTAACCCACTCCTGTAAATACGCATTTCTATTATTTGAAACTCTATTGAATGTCTCAGATAAAACATTTTCATTTTCCCTTTTCAAACATAAAAGAACACAAATAGTAGCTTCCAATACAACACAGCATTCTTGTAATTGCAGATCCACATATGATCGATCAGTCCACAATTTACAGTGTGAAGAATCTGGTTTGCAGAAGAAGGACAATATTTCGCAAGAAACACTGTAAGCTTAGGCTTCTTCAAGCTTTAAGAACTTGCTCAGTTACAATTAACTACTAGGCAAGTTAGGTAAAACGTTTAGTATACTATTAAGAAAACTGCAGTCTTATAATCACAGCAATAAATAATTATGACGAGCAAGTAATACAAATTCTTACAAATATAAAATACACGCAATTCCTTTTATCATTAAAACTCACCTATTATAGTATCTGCCTCCCATCATAAACTGATTGTTTGATGTTGGACATATTTTAAAACGCTGAATATTTTCACTGGTCCGAAAATAAAGTGAATAATCACCAGGTGTATTATCTGAAGGCCGCACAAGAAAACTGCACACCTGACCAACTGAAAAGATATCATAAGGGTTACTTTTCTTGCAGTTACATATGAGCCCTTATCAAATCTATTTCCACATGAATTAGCAAGAATTGCACACTTGAAGAAATACCAAGTCTATTAGGTACGTTCCAACAGTGATCTCAAACTAGACAAACTAGTACTAAACTGACAAAATTAATGCAAAATGGTTTAGCTGTAGCTGGCAACCTAGCCACATCTTTGCCACTTCCTTACAAGAGCGTACAAAACCAAGTTTGACATGTTTTCTAAAATGAATAATTTCTGCTCTATTATTTAAAGTATGATATTTAACAACATGGGTTAGAAATAATGATGTTTTAATTTAGAGAAATATTTGCTCTACGAAAGGGCCAAAAAAGTTTGTAATATATTTTCCACCAGGTATATAAAATACATATTCTCCACAGCATTTTGATGAAGACATCAATAAGTGAAATAATTGATTACACATATATTAATTTTAAAAATATTTCAATAAAAATTATTAAATTAACTGTACTTGAGAACATACTCAATACTCATAGACACAAGTTTTTTTGCAATGTAGTATTCTGCCGAGGTAACAACTACAGGGGCTGGTCAGACTAAGACATATGTTTACACATAATATGTTACACATAACACATATGTTTACACATGGAACGAAGTTATGCCATAGCTTAATACCAATAGAATCACCACTGTATTTCAATCAGAAATACAAGTACCTGTCATCAGCAAATTGTAAGCCTCTTGTTTGGAGATCTTCCCATGGAACCATCTTAACAAAGATGAACAGAAAAATTAGAAAGCAAGACTACCAGTTCTCTTTTTTGGCTGTGCTAACATCCAAGGCTGTGGCACCTATGAACTGATCTTTATTTAAAAAGACCTAATACATAAAGATGACATAATCAATGATTATGCTATTTAATGATTCTGTTTTAGGAACAGAATGAAAAAAAATAACATTGACAGGTATATAAATAAATTAATTCCAATTAAAATGTCCAACACTTGGAGTTGACATTCAAATCCAACTGTTTTTAGAGATGAAAATGAACATCTAAACGATAGAGAATTTGATAGGCATTATTTGAAGTCAGTCTCATACAGCAATTTACTTGTACCATGAAATCCAAAACTCAAACAAGGAGGTTAAACACTGTACAGAAAACCTTAAAACTAAATTTTGCCAGAAGCTGTGGAAATAAAGCCTAGCTTTGTTAGACAATTGAATACTAACTCTTTGATCTCACACCCTGTACCTTCCCAGAGCCCTGGGTCAGAGCAGTGTCCTAAAAAAGTTCAGCAGCCTCTGTCCAGTCTCAGCCTGGTATGCTACAACTTAATAGCTTAGTCTGTCCTCCAGAGGCAAGCAAAAAATACGGTCTTTTCACGTATCAGAAAAGAGCTCTAGTTCTAACTTTCTTGCTACACTACCTTTAGAGGAAAGTTTCAGGCTACTAGAATGTTCAAAGGAATCACTCTCTCCCAAGGATTCCTCCGAGTGGAATATCAGTGGAATATCAAAGCTCCCGACACCTGCTACAAACTGCTTTGCAAATAAATAAATAAATAAATGATCATGCATTTGAATCGTACATTGACTGGCAGAACACTAGCAAAACAGTAAAGAAACAACTACACTACTGATTTTCTTTCTCCTACTAAGATAAGAAGAAATGCCTTCTTCAGCCATCAGCCTCTTGGAAACTGTAAACTGGGCAACGGACAAAAAGCAGCAGATCAAGGATGGCAAGCAAATCAAGGACAGAAGAAATAACTAAGCCAGCAAAAATTTTTTTGAACTTTTTTACCAATCATCTTTACTACTGAAAATAATCTTATAAACAGTCTGACATATCAATACACTGCTGATTCAAAAATGCATTCAATCTTAAAAAAAAATTTAAGTATTTAAGCAAACAGAACAAATCCTATAGTCCTCTGGCTGTCTCTGTAAGTGTTATTACATGAAGCTAACAGAGACAAGCTGTAACTATCACACTATGTTACTTTGCTCTCTCTCCAGGATTTAAAGTTGTGCAGGTCTGAAAAAGGTTACTTCTAAGGCAAGCACTGTATTCCAGAAATACTCCATTGTGCATACTTTGTCTGAAAGTGATCACACTGGGGCTCACCTAAGATTTCAACACTCAAAAACCCATTAGCAATAGGCATACCTATTACAGGACTCTTTCATGTTAATTATCCATGTATTTTCAGTAGCTAGTATAGAAAAAAGTCTTGCGATTAAAAATTAATATCTTTGGTTCATCTTCTCAAAAGTTGGGAAATCTCATAGCTGAAGTTTACAAACAGTTATGATTGCATTTAATAACAAAACAAAAATCCTTACATTTTGCCTTCATGTGGATCTTCTTCTCTTCCCTAATGAGAAAATTAACATATTAATTGCACGACAACAGTAAAGCTCAGTTAAAAAAAAAAAAAAACTTCATAGGTTAAGACCTTCTGTAGAAAAAAAACATAAGAAGTCTGAGACATTTTTGAACTAAAGGGCTTACTGCAGTTCTATGAAAATAAGTTATCCACTCACTAAGCGGAGTTCAGCCAAAATATGTTATTTCAGAGGATTGCTTCTGTCATGTTTTAAGTCCTTCTTCAAAGGTGGTAACTTCTTAAAATTTCAGCTTTCCAAAGGTTAATTTAGCACTGATATATCAGTCTACAGTTCGATGGTGTAGTACTTCCACTTCAATTTAGCCATTCACATCCTGACACGGATGTGTGAGATGCATCTCAATGCAACATTGCTATTAGGAAACTACATGTATTGTGCAGTATTAAAATTTGATAATATTTCACTCCAAAGCAATGTTGAGCTTGTTAAAAAAATAATCCTTGTGGTTTTGTTGTTTTTTGTTTTTTTCCTTCTGAAGTCTGTTAAACCATCTGTTCGCCTACAGTAACTTGATTATGCAGGTCACCTGGTTAGCTTCCTGAGTCCACATAAGCCCTTGTAGGTACAATTAACACATCAATACATTTTTAACTCACGCTTCATCCTTAAAAAAAGAGAAAGACCTACCAGAATGCAAAATTACATTCTGTACGGTTTGTGAACATTACTTGGCAAATATAAAGTAGAAATGAAATTAAATGAGTAGCAGATTCTTTACTAGGACAGCCAAGTTTAAGAAACTGCCCAGTAAACTTACACTACGATTCATTTGTATTTCTCTTTGGGCAACAGGTGAATAAACACTTTTTTAATATTGAGTCAGGCCTTAAGGTTTGTTATAATATTTAGAACTAGTAGATACTAGGTTGAGAAAAGTACATAACTGGAAAACCGTCAATTAAATGTAATTAATTTTGGTTTATCTCAATATTATCTTACGGAAAAATCTCATTTAAGAAGTTTGAATATAAAATTACTTACCACTTCTTCTACCAGGTCTTCTACAATAAGACCTTGTTCATCTGTCCGTAGGTTTGTAACCCACATCCAGCCATCTTCCAATTCATTATGGACAATAAACATGTCTCCTTTAAGGAAACTGAAGAGTTACAGCAAGATTTAAATCAGAGAAAAAAATCATAATACAGAGTTGTATGAACACAATTAATTTTTGAGTATAATTTCAGAAAAATATCTGAGAAAACATGTTTATGAAAACATGTATTAATTGATATCTCAAGCACACCATGTGTATTCTTCCTCACAGTTTAAGGGGCTACTATGTGTGAGTATTTATACGTTTGATTTCTATTTAGTATCTAATACATATTTCAGTTCTGTCAACTACAAATTGTGCTAAGGATATATAAAACAGAAATAACACCACAACAAAACCAATAAACCGCTACTGAAAACACAGAATAAATTCAGCTGCTAATTAACATAAATCCTAGGAATGGGCAACAGACAGCAAGAGCACCCTCCATCAATCCCCTTACAAAGAACATTGAGTTACTCCATGGAACACAGGCTGAAATTAACACTGTAATACTTTGAACTTTCTAAATATTAACTACAATATAAGAATTTTAAGTCATGATTCTCTGAAATGCATACGGTTTCCAAGAGCATATTAATTTGACCTAGAATAAACTGAGGACAGCTATGCCACAAGGAGAACTATTTTAGCCATGTGGATCTCAAAACCCAAGCACAGAACTTTGCATTTTAGCTGCATCCTAAAAGAGACAGAAAAGGTATAATTTTGTACAATTTTTGGCATAAGTATCATTTGTTCAATACAGATGCTTTATAAAAGTAAGGAGGGATAAGAACGGAAGGGAGAATCATTCTTCCTCCATTTTATGGACAGGGAAGTAAAGAGAACTTTAGAAAAAGTAGTCACTAAGTTTCTAAGCACAGGTAAGAAAAAACATGTTCTCAAAGGCAAAGCTTTTTAACATTACTCCTTTTTTCTTATTTCAGAAAAGACGTTCAATATTCTTACATCTATGAGTAGTCAAAGCTCACATTCTCTTTCTAGTGGTCAGAATTGTTTTGGCTTGAACTATTTATCTGCTATTAGTTCTATAGGTAGTTCAGGAAGAAAACTAGCTCATTTATTTCACACACTCATGGCACAGAATTCTTTCATACACAAATTCATCTTCTTGGAGAAAAAATTAGGGCTTTATAAAATGTACTTCAAAACTTTAACATTACTAATTTTACTTCTATAAACCCACTTTAACTTCCCTTACAATAGAAACAACTATGAAAACAAAGTCTCATTACTATTTCCAACAAAAAAAACAGAGGCAACATCCTTTAACCTAACTGATGTAAGTCAAAGATGCAACTGGACAGTATTTGCATGTGAACTCATACTTAAAGCATTAGTATTTATAAATACTCTTGAGAATTTCACAACCACTATTACTATTAAAACATACCTTATTTCATCAGTTTCTGGCACTTTGGTGTAAGGCAGAATTGCTCGAACTCTCCTTCTGTCCTCTACAGGCTACAATTTAAGAGAAAAGAACAAAGAAAATACTTTTCTCTCTTTCTAGCGTAGAATCCTTCTTCCCAGTGTATGCTATTCCAAGGCAAAGGACTGCTAACAGTCACTTATATCCCCCCTGCCATTTTTAAATTGTCAGAGCTCAAAACCACTGAGAGCTAGAAAAGCATAATTCAGTTAGCTCTCATGTTGCTTTGTCTTGTATTGTGACAGATAATGTATGTTTATCATCTTAAAAATAAATTATTAATAAGATAATTCCCATAAAAGTATACTTTTAAACTTTCTTCCCCTTAAGAGTGGAAATTTCCCTGAGGTTAACATTCAGAAGCATCTTTATTTAGATTTTGGGTTTTGTTTTAGGGACACACTATGCAGTGTTTCATTTCACTTTTATTACTTATATTGTTTTAAAGATGGGCATGTTAAATAAGCCACATTTTCAGAAACTGTGGTTATTTCCAGGATGCATATTTGAAACCATTGCTAGATGCACAGAATATCACAGAACAGTTACATTACAATAGGGCTTTGTATTAGCCAAGAACTGTAGATCTTTATCTGTTTACTTAGAATGTTATTACTACATTTGGAGATAACTGCAACACCTGGTACCAAGTTTTCTCATTACATATTTTCAATGAATAGCATTTTTTAAAAAAATCATTACTTTATATGAGTAAGAATGCGTTTTTATATTCCTTATACTTCAACTTGTGCTCAGCCTATGCAGAAATACATGAAACTTTCTACAATGCTTTTTCCAAAGAAAACTGTGAATGGTGATTAAAGATACTAATATTTAAGTAAATGACACAAAAATTTTACTATAACATATTTACTACTTGCCTCTGGAGGTGCTACTGGAAATAAGAGCTTTTCCCCTTTCAGCAAACAGGACACATGACTGTAATAACCAATTAGGTCCGAGAGTGAAGCAAAGCGACGTCCACCTATGTAATAGTCTCCACACATGGCAATAATCCTGTTGAAAAAAAAAAAAAGCTTAACATAAGAAATCTTTTTGATACCAACTTTTTTTTTTAAGAGAAAGCAAGTTAGGATAATGTTTAACTTTTAAAGCAGTGCCTATATTCAGCAAAAGGCAGTATTGCAAGCTCTCTATAAACATGTAAGTAAATCCTAGCTAATGAACATTTCATCAAAAATTGCACATATATACTGCATGATACACCAGTATTTTAAGACTCTAAAGGAAGTGCTAATACACAAAAAAAGCCAGTACATTTGTCGGAACTAAATGAAACTAAACAGAAAACATGTAATTGTGAGTGTCCTGAAACAATGCCCTAGCAGATACAACAGCATTCTTACTTGTACAATGGAGAATATATACCTTTTATGACAGGCTTATATAAATTTAATAAAGCAACAAAATATTCTGAAAACAAATAACTGCACTTGATTATACAATGTAGAAAACAAACACCTTCAGAAATTAGCCACTTTCTTACAGTTAGTTTAGCATCCATATTAAAAGTTAAGAAATTACTTTGGAATAATCAAAGCATCTCCTCATACTCAATTTAAAACTTTGCTAACTAATGGGAAAAAAAACTTACAGAACCATTTCAGCAGTTTAACACAACAAAGAATTCTTACAAAACTGTTCATTTAAATCTTTAAGGTTTCTGTTTTTCTGAAAGTTCAGAGATTCATAAATACACTGTCATATCAAAAATGGGAAGTACTATTTCTGCTCACACTCTGGTCAACACAAATTCTAAAAACAAGCAGAAATTATTTATTTAGATAAGAGAGTTAACAGTATTTAAAACATTCCTGTTATACTCAAGAGTCATTTGCAGAGGTGAAGCAGTACTCGGTCTGAAACAACTTTAATGTCTTTGACCAGAAAATCCAAAGAAATTATCACATTATGTAAATCAATGGCATCAATCAGACTTGAATTTTTTCAGTAACACAGAGATCTGACAGGAGTCCTGGGTAGCAGCTCCCTTGCATTCTTATAAAAATGTAAGAAACAAGTTATTATCGAGCTAAGCAAATTTTGCTGTTAAGAAAATAACTAAAATCTAAAAGCTCATGTTAATTGTCTCTCCAGTTTCCAAAAGAGAAACTAATTATCTCAAGGATATTTCAAAATAAATTAACAATATGAAGAATAAACGTATCTGAATCTTCTTAACGTTCTACTTCATGTTTGACCTCTTCACAAAGCTTGAGAACAACTCAAAAAAAGAAGGGGGGAGGAAAAAAACCCAAATATTCAACTGCCAAGGGACTTATCCTTCATCCCAAATGAGTACAGTATTTATGAGTTTCTTCCATTTTTATTCTTTTTCATTAGCAGGTCAGTATTCTGATACATTCCTGCCCAAAAATCTTCCTTCTCAGTCAGTTCTTTGAACCAAATTACTTCTCCCAAGTAACATGTATACAAAGATGAATCTTCGAGATTAAATCTAAAGTTTTTAAGCATGGAGTACTGCAAGGGGAGTCAGAAAACAATATAACTTTAAAGACATAGGCTACATCTTTTGGCATATTTTCTATAAGATTCCTTGGTAACGTATTCAGTGGAGATTAGGTTCTAAATTAAATTTAGTGTTTCAAATTATTATTTCATCAAGTTTAAATGCAAACTTTCTTCAGAACACTGAGCTAGCAATACAGAGAGACTTCTGTCATCACAGAAAATTCTGAAGGACAAGATTAAAGGATAAATATTTTCCTTCAAAATATTTTGTATCACTGTGACTCACCATAAAAGGTAACACTTAAGTGAAAAAAAATTTCATTTAGACATATTAATATGCTATAAATCATTCATATGCTGCATCAGCACATATCTCTTTGTGTAACTTTCAAGTGACAGCAACAGAACTGAAAGTTTAAGAAACTCTTACCTAAAAAGTTGGGATTTCAGTCGCACAGTAATCTAAGAAAAGTTTAATGTGAAAAATAACACTTTCAGAAAACAAAATATGAGGGACTTTTTCAGCAATGAAATTTTCACCCATTCCTAGTAGGCTGCAACTGGCAAAGATCAAGCTTTGGTGGAAATAACACTTCTGCCCTGTGGGATATAGGAGATCTATCCCTGTGTTTGCTTTAAGGCTGCCATTCTTGTGGTTGACAATGTTCTTGAGTGTCACACTTGCCTATCTAATAACAAACAAAAATATACACTTGGCAGTCAAAGAATAAAACTGAAACCATGCCCAATCTCTGAAGAACATTATTAAGTAATAAACTAATTCCCTTTGGATATTTATCTCTGTGTGGTTTATGGATCTCACAACGAAAGAGTCTTTAGGGTTTAAAAATATTGTAAGGACCTTTTCCTTACTGAATTGGAAATCAGCAGACTATTTTCTACTTGAGATGCCAGAAACACTTTTATGGTGGGCATGAACCAATAATCAATTGCATGATACTGGCTTCAAAAGGAGAAGTTACTAAAATAATCCAGAACTTTAAAACAGCACTAGAAAGCAAGTATTAGCACAGTTTACTTTTCCTACTGCTACAGAGCAATCAGTTCCCAAACAAGTACCAGTATAGCTGAGAAGCTAAAACTGTCAGCTCAGAGAGCAAGAGGCAAACACGAGATACTATTTCTGTGCTATACTGTCTGCACTTAAGAGAATTGTGCCCTCATCTCACTGGTGCATCAGGACCATCATACAGCAGATGCAACCAAAAACTCCCTACATTTGTAAATTATGCACATAGTGGCTTATATTTTGGTATTCTGGATAATTCCCATGTTCAGAAGTTGAAGAATTTGCTTTGAATGTGTTTGTTGCTATCAAGACAACTGAAAAGGTTTCTTCTACTGCTGCTGAAACATTTGTTTTCCTGTTTTGTAAAGACGAAAATTATACTGCAGCACTCCACTTGCAGACTAACGTTCAAGCTCTTTTCAGAATACACCTTGTTTACACTAAGGAATAAATGAACTTAATAATATACACAGTTTGACCATGGTAAAATAATCCTAGTTACAACTTTGGATAAAGAGGTACTTGTATTTAGGACAACTAACTCTAACACATACTGAAAAGCTGTTTCCAACAAACCCTCGGATTATTAAACACATAAGCTCTTTGTTTCTTCTTGGTTTTTTGGGGGGTTTAGGGTTTGTTTTTTTTTTTCCCCTCAAAATTAAGGAAGCAACCAGATGTGCTAGCACTTTAAGTATGTCCTGTGAGCTACAATAGCTACTACAGAAGAGACTCAATCTCCTTGATTGACTAATAAAACTTGCATGTTGCTTTAGACAGGATTCTCTATCTGGATGTTGTTAGTTTCCTCACATTTTTGTTCTCAGTCTAAAAAAGTAATTTTTAAGCAACATATTTTAAAACAATTAAACACAAGTAAAAAGCTCTGCCATACAAGAATAGTCAAAAATATTCAGTTAAAATACAATGACTGTTTTTTGTTTGTACTCTATTGTGTTCTAAAAACAAAAAAAAAGATCACAGTATTTCAAAATAAAACATTTCTCACCTAAAATGATTGACATTTGTTTTACCAAAGAATGAAAGCACAAATGAACCTGGTCTCCGATCACTCTCTCGAATAAGGTAACTTCCAGGTTTTCCCGCTTGTCGAAGACGTTCTTCTGCAATTGTTCTGTCAAGTTTTCCATGATACCACCTGAAAACAGAGTAACAATGGGTGTCCTTACAAGTTAAGTTTTTAGTTTATTCTCACAGAATATACCTATGAAACTAACAAAAGCTTTTAGTCAAAACTGAAGTAATTCCAAACCTTTGTTTCAGAGTTATCACATCTTTACATGATCAACCTCCTAGTTCACTTATTTACAATAAACAATATTAAGACAGCACAGTTTTTTCAGATAACCTGCTTCTCCCAACAAACCGTCCCAAGGGGGACAGGCTCTACACATGAGTTTTTCCTCTCTACCCTGATCTGCTTATTTTAAATAAACAAAACCAGAGGTGACTGATCTGACTCTGGTTATGGAGTGAATTATAACAACCTGCTTCTCAGCTCAAAAAAAAACCCAGATACTGCTATAGCAAATCCTGCACTGAATTGGAGTGACAGCAGTCACCAGACCACCACCAGCCCCAAAACAGTCTTTCCTAATCACAATGCCTACCCTATCGATTAAAAGCAAGTGCAGATGCATAGCAAATCACAGACTGCAAAGCATGACAATGGAACGCTTCAGTCTAAAGGTTAGACTGTCCCCATTCAAGCATTCCTTAGTCTTACCTCAGTTTATTTACACAGCTTTTGTCACAAAACTTGTTCTACTCCAAATGATAAAGCATGAGGTTTTTAAAGGAAAAGATAAAAAAAAAACAAAAAAAACCAAAGCAGCAGTGGAGAGAGCAATTAAAATATAAAGCCAAGCATTGTTCTCATCACCTTCACAAAGCCACAGCATGTTTTGGCACTGTATACTGAAATAATTTATCACCTCTGTATCCATCAGCTATGCCTAATTCAACCTTTAATTTCTACACTCAAGGAAACATCAGCTTCCACACAGCCACTATTTTTGACAATTTAAATCATTCACCACTGCAGAGCATTTGTCTTTTAGTTCTAACAGTTCACATGTCTTGTAAGAGTCACAAAAAAGCATTTGGAAAAGATATATAAATGACATTTTAAACTAATACATACAAGAATACCAAAAATTGTATAGATAACAATTCAAAAAAAAAAAAAAAGTTGGGCTGTTGATACAAATCCAACCAGAAGAATTTTTTCTCTATGAAATGGAAGCAAAAGTTTTGAGAGCTTTTATCAGAATGCAAATCAGATAGCCTAAACCGATAAACATCTTGTATACCAGCAGAAGTAGCATCCCCATAGACAGTTTAACCTGGCAAAGCCATACTGCTCTACTTTGCTTCTCTTCCTCATCCTGATCAAAACAAGTTAAACCAGAAAAAGCACTGTTTTGTCTGTACAACATACAGCACGTGAGGCTGCTGCAGGCTGAGCTACATTAGTGAGATCCTGTCTCATCCCATTCCAGAGCAACACAGCCTCATGGATAGAAAACTGTTGCTTAAAGAATATCTAGAAGAAAGTAGATCACACTACCTTTACCAGGAGGCCCCTTTAGGAAATGAAACAAAATCAACACCATCTATTTTGAAGTACCTAGCATGATCCAATTCTGCTTGCCAGTGCACACAGCATGGTAGAAACCCGAGTTCATTTATTTCCAGTACATGTCACAACCTGGCTTTGCTATTCTGGATAGACCAACTTTAAGTAAGAAACTCACTGTAGACCCAAGAAACCTTCCTTAAGAAGGAAGGAATTGCTTCCTCAAGAAATTATTTGAAACCAATATTCCATGAAGCCTATTTTAAACTAAAATAGGGTCACTAAGCTTTTATTTGTTCCTATTTATCACCCACTTGAAAAAAATAATGTTAACTATATTGAGAGACACACTGCATTAGGATGTCAAACTTAGAGGCATACTTTCGAAATGGGGAAGGTGAGATGTTAATAAGAATGTAAATTACTAAAAAAATATACTAAGAAAACAAAAAGGCAGGATTATCTGCAAACAAAACATTAACTATAACACTAGCAACAGAAATAAGCATTACCACTGAATTTAACTACCAACTGATACGAAGATACAAATAGCCGTAGAGCAGTCAATATTGCACAATGATAGCAGAAAACAGCTCAAGTGATATCCTCAGGAAGTCTCTGTAGACAGCTCACATCTTTAAAAAACAGGATACACACCAAAGTACAAGCTTTTAAGACACCACACACAAAATCCTTGTTGGGAAATAACTGCATCTTTCCAGAGAGCAGTTTCATCACTAGAAAAAAACACTTTATTCAAGCATAAGAATATTGAACGATTTCACTTCTAGAAGTTCACATCTTATCTTTTACCCAGCTATCACCTGTTTTCAATATTATATGAAGATGTCCCTCTGCAGCTCTGCATCATTATCTTCAAATAGTTTGACAGTAAATAATAAAGACTACTTGATAAAATAGCAGTCCTCAAACTGATTTAAGGATATCAAGTGCTCAATTAAGGACTGGCATTATCTTGTTTTTAATACTTCTGTTAAAAGGTTGTGGGATTTTTTTGCTTTGAAATACATCCATAGGTGATTTTTTTTGGTGAATATTGGCTAATACAAGATTACTTATGCTGTATTATCAGTTATAAAGGAATATCCATCCAATATTCAATGCTATCCAAAGAAGGTACAACAGAAATGACAACTACAGAACCTGTCCGACTCATCATAATTTCATCAGAGAATAAAGAGTGCAGAACACTGAAGAACAGGACTAGACTATCATAAATTCTGAAATAAAATACATCCCAGATCCTCTGGCTTTAACCCTCAATCATGTACCTCAACAAAGCTTGACTTCAGCGTTTCTGCAAAAATGCATCACAATAAACTACCTTTGCCTCTTTAGAGGCTCCACCCCATTTCAAGTTTTAGAGGTCAAGATCAAGTTTAATATGCTCACAGTTAGAAGCAATGCTTAACCAGGTGTCTTGATTTCCCTCAAATGTGGCTTCTGAACAGATGTAAAAGGGAGTCCTACCCACAGTGCACGGAGTCTCATCAAAGAACTTAAGGTTTGGATGCTATAAAATAAAAAAAACCTGCCTAGCTGTTCATAAATACAAAGTTGCCCCTGTGGCTGTGATTTATCAAATGCATGCACTTCAAACCATAACTCACTACCACTTAGATGGTAGTGAGTAGAGATAGAAATCTTCTATCATTGCCAAAGACACGATCCCTATCTCTTCTAGTCAGTCACCTCTGCTTGCTTGCAAACTAAATTTGCAAATTTTTAAATGCTGACAACCCACTATTTTCAGTGCTTTGAACAAACATAATTAAATGACATTCGTAATCAAAGCTAGTGTCCTGATAATACGATAGCTTTTATTGAGATGCATTAAAAGAAAAAACACAAGTAGCCTTGCAAAATAATGTTATGAACTATAAAACGTCTTGACAACTATAGATTCCAGTGTAGGTGGTTGTTTCCATGACCACCCGTTTATCTGCTGTAACAAACAAACTTGTTACCTAAATTGCAACCTTTATTTTGCTTCTAAGAGAATACCAATAATAGGCTTTCATGTTTCACAAACCAGTCAGAAGCTGTACAAGAAAACATTCCCACCTGCCAGTTTAAATCAAAACCAGCACATTCAGAACTCCAACCCTATGTATCACAATCTTAGCTATAGCAAACAGACAGAACACAGACACAACATCACAAACAGCTTATATAAACACGCAAGTAACACACAACTGCGTAGGAGAATGGTCCTAACACTACAACCACATCGTGTGGCTGTCAGCCATAAACCAGGTCATGAACCTCATGAAGTGAGTTGCACTGGAGTTAGAGCTGTTACCTCCAGCCTACAAACGAGCTTCTTAATTTTCCTCTGCTCCAGGGAGGATGCTGGGTACCAGACACCCAGTTACACCAGCACATTAGGCCCAGACAACTCGTCTTACAGTGAGCAGGAACGCAGCTACACTGCATCCTGTTAGCAAGCTCATGGTACAGTAACAGGGCTTCTGGCCCCCACTGTGGACATACCACAAGGTCCATGCAAGGCACAGGGGCTGTTCACAAAGAGGCAGCAGATGGTGAGTTTACCATCTGGAAAGAGGCAGCTGCTATTGTGTGTGGAAGCATGTCAGATTGTTCAACCAAATCTTTTTATTTATGTATTTCCTTTTTATATGTGGCAAAAGCAAATATTACGAAGCTTTGTTCTCCACTAAAGGATTCTGCTGTTACCCTACGCTGCAATTTTTACTTACAAACACAGTAGGTGACAGAAGAGATAATGCAGGAGAAAGTGCTGAAGGGGAGTAAAAGTGTTTTTCAGCAACTTAGTCCAATTGTAGATGTTTGATAAACACAGTCATCACACGCTTCAACAAAATCCAAAAGAAGAATGGAGAACTTGTATGAGCCATGGTCAAAGCTCCCCTCCTGTGAAGGCAGTCACTGCCTTAGAACCTTCCACACATTACAGATTCTTGTTATCAGCTCTCGAAAATACATGAACTCTGTTCCCGTTAGAAGCAAAAGAGAGCAAAGATTATTACCTTGAACTGGGAAAATTCTCAGCTTCACATGGCACACAGAAATCTCAAGTATAGTTTCATCAAGACAGAGAAGAAAAAATCCACAACAAAATATTCTGTATTCTTATTTGTTTCTTCTTATCCTTTTAACAACAACCATCCCCTCTCAAGCTTTCCAGCTGAAGACTTGATGCCCCTATTCACTGTTTAAGTTTCATTTCCGTCTTACGGTTTCTCTCAGCCTAAACTGCATTCTTAGTTTTACCATTTTTATCCAGGCTCTGCCTTTTAACACTTTATCCCCCATCTCCATCCAATTTTTAAGGCTGCATTACTTCCTTTATCCACACTATTTGTAGAGATTAAATTCAGCTCAGACCTTACTAAATCCACATACTTCTTCTGTCTTGCTAGTTACTATTCAGCAGTTACCAACTTTTGACCAAGTCTTTGCAGATCTCCACATCGCAGAGAACTTCCTGACAGAAAAAGCTCTGTAAATATGTATCAACTACTACACTGGATGCACCTTTAAGATAATGGAACAAGAACTGAAACTAACTTGAAGCCAAGTTAAATGTTCTTTGTCCAGTATGCATGAAAGTCAGTGTTACACACAATCTTCTAAGAAAGGGAGGAAGGGGTTTTATCCCTTTTGCATCCCTATGCATTTTTCTAAGAGGTGCTACAACTCATGTAAGCATACCTGTGTAAGCCTAATGAAGAATAATTATGATTTTCTCATTTGACTATTCTGAAACCCATCAGAAGCAGCATGTGGAAAACTGAATCATGCTGCACTTCAAGACTAGTAACCAGCCAACTAATGTGGAAAGTCACAACCACTGGCACTCCTCAGTACACCAGCCCTTAGCCTGTTAACCACAGGACCTGCATACACCTCCAAAAGCTGTTAAAACACTTTCCGTGGAGTTAACATCAACTCTAGGTTAGAACAAAAGCGACAACTGAAAACCTCAGTACATCTTAACAAAAAGACTATGCAAAGATTAAAAAGCATGATAAGCACAGAGTCAAAAAAGAATTTAAGTAACTTCAACACTGAAAGAAAGGTTCTAAATGTTTCAGTTGCTGAAACAAACAATGCTATAAGCTTTAAGAGACAGAGATGTGACAATAGCTTAATATCCAAATAGTCAAAAGATTTCTTCCAATTCTACCTGATATATATTTACCAAAGACTGACTGCCTTTCTCATTTTTGCCAGAGCCACCAATAAGCAGGTGAAATATACCTGAACTGGCTGAAAAATAGCTCCTGAAATAGCTTGCATTTTCTTACTGAAGGATAAGCTCAGAAAGTGAATGCTAGAACTCAAAAGTTTTTATCAAGAAGCCTCCCTTTTTTACACGGTTCCTACTTGTGCTCTCAGGTTAAAAATATGCCTCTTCTGTTTGAACTAAGAGTAACTACTACAGAAATAATGTTAATACTGCTACATAAATCAACAGATACTCTAGCAATAATTAAGGAATTTCTCAGATGTTAATCTTGTCTGCCATTAACTTCATTAAATGCACCAGAGGCTCCTTCACCTTCCTCCTCACACCTGTCCCGCTCTAACCAAGCAAAAGTTTTTGTTTTGTGCTCCACTCTCACCTCCTCTTGCAAGCTGGAATACCTCTCTAGAGAGGTGGATTGGGCTCGTGAATAGATAACTGCTTCTGTAACGAAAAAACCCCGACAGTCATACACTAGAAATTAAAGACAGGTACAATGCCTGAATTAGAAAATGTCCAATATTTCCCACACGCAGTAGGAACAACAGTGGGGCAACACAGCCCAGAAAGTATGACCCACACACAACAAATCCAACATCATGACATAACAGAACCATGTCTACAACTAAGAAAAGAAAAAAACACTGTTTCTAGACTTGAATAAAGAACAAGATTACTACAGCAGGTTCAGAACATTTTGCTTTTGGGAGGAATAAAGACATTTATCACCAAGGAGTGGAAAGAACAAAAAGAAAATCTCTCCACAGATACTTAGAAAGCACAAAATCTATGCAAGAAAAAAATCTGGGGAAAACGTGTGGTTTGAACAAGATAATGCAAGCAACTTGTCCATCTTCTAGATTAAGCAACTATCCAAGTTTGACTCTTGTAACACCTCCAGTGTTACTACACTAACAAATGGCAATATAAAAAAGGAATTGACTGGTTTATGGTTCATCTTAAATCTCATATATAAAAAAAGATGACGCAATTTATCTATAAAATAACCCTAAAAAACCCAATGAGTAAGCCACAGCAAGAATATCCTTCTGTGCAGAGATGGACTATGATAACAATTAAAAAGAGAGCAAAATTTCAGAAAAACACAAGTCTACACAGAATTACCATATGATCCCTGAGCTAATTATCAGAGGTTGGAAAACCTAGATGGTTTCTGTAAACTACTCCAGAAAAGAAAGAAGTGTACTGTGCAAGGCAAAGTTCATGGAAGAAACCCTTGTCCAAATATCTGTATGCAGCTATTAATAAAAAAACCATATACCCACCCCTGCTCAGACAATGACAGTAATCCTTAACAGAAAACAGTAACATTTTAAATATTCTCATGTAGTTACACACTCAACTTCTTCAAATACAGTAACATACAGTAAAACATCTCGACATTAACATTAACTAGACAAATTGACAAGATACAGACTGGATGAGTGGTCTGCAAGATGGGTAGGAAATTGGCTCACAGGATGCACTCAGGAGTGTGGTGATCAGTGGTTTGTACTCAGGATGGCAGCCTATCATGAGTGGGGTCCCCCAGGGATTGACACGGGTCCCCATGCTGTTCAGTATCTTCATAAATGAGCTGGATGGTGGGATGGAAAGCACCCTCACCATAAGTTTGCTCATGACACTAAATTGTGTGGTCAGGTGGATACATCAGAGGGAGAATTATCTCGCAGAAAGACCTGGGCAGGCTAGAAGAGTGGGTAAACAACAGAATGGAAGTTTAACAAAGGTAAGTGCAAGGTCCTACAGCTGGGTCAGAATAACCAAAGAGCCCAGTACAATCTGGGATCTGTGTGGCTGGGAAGCAGCCCTGCTGAGAAGGACCTGGGGGTCCTGGTGGACAACAAGCTGAACCTGCCAGCAGTGTGCTGCTGCAGCAATGAATTGGATCCGGCGCTGCATCTGCAGGGGCACTGTCAGCAGAAATGGAGATGTGATCACCCCAACTCTATCCAGCTGTCACGCTGCACCTGGACTACTGTGTCTAATTTTGCTCCCCACCATTCAAGAAAGATGCAGACAGACTGGAGAGGGTCAAAGGGCTGGAGAACCTGCCCTGTGAGGAAAGGCTGAGGACTTAGGCTTCTTCTCCCTGAAGAACAGAAGGCTTAGGGGGACCTCATCACAGTATTCCAGTACAAAAATTTTTTTACAGGGAGATCATTCACTGGAACAACCTCCCCAGGGAGGGAGAAAAAACCTCACTGGAGGTTTTCCAGATGCGACTGGACAGTAGGCTAGATCATCTCAGCTACACTCCTTTTCCCAAAAAAGGTTTGTCCAGACAATCTTTGAAGGTCTTCCTAACTTAGGCTGTTTTATGGTTCTAGGATTCTATATATTCCAACCCTGACGAAACCGTATACTTACAAAAATTGCGTACAATTAGCACTTGAGAATGAACAATTATTACCATTTAGTTTTAACAAAAAAAGAAAACCTAACAAAAAGAATTTCATTTGTATGAAGCTGGCCTGAGAAACAGCTGAAAATACCAAAATTTGAAGATGAAAATGACTTTTTTAGGGCTTGATAATCACAAGAATCAGACTGATAATTTACCACAACATTGACGGGGTACACTGAGTGTCCCGGCGACCTTGATACTCCATTTCTGAAATATGACTGGAGTTTTCAAGTTAATTTATCAACACTGGTTTGTATACATTAACTTGTAATGAATTAATAATTGTAATAAAAACATACCTTAGAAGTAAAGGGTAGATGTTCCAAACAAATTTATTAAATATTTAAGCAACACTGTCAGCTACCTTAGAAAGCCTACATTTTTTAAAAAAAGGAAAATTTTTGAGCTTTTAAAGAAGAATTTAGGAGATCTGCCTACATAGAAAATAATGAAATATCCTGTTTATCAACCTAAGGATTTCTTGTACTTTCCTTTAAAGTCTTCCCTATCAGCTACTGCCTCAGATGTTATTCCTGTCTACTTCAAGCAACAGTTTTCAGAAAATAGATCCTGCAGCAATGATCTTCAACTATAAACAGTATATCTGTACATAACCACTTAGATTGGAAGTGACTGCTTGGGGTTATCTAGTTCAACATTCCCTCCCCACCCCAGCTACAGTAGTTCACTCAAGGACATGTTCAGTTCGGTAATGAACATCTCCAAAGACAGAGACTCCACAACCCCTCTGAGGAACCTCTGCCACTCTTTGGCCAGTTCCACCGTTAAAAAAAAAGGCACTTTTTTGCATTCAGATGGAAATACAAGTATTTCAATTTGTTTCCATTGTCTTGTGCCCTGTTACAGGGGACCACTGAGGACAGTCTGGTTCCCTCATCTTCACTGCCTCCCATCAGGTATTTATACATATAGATACAACCCACCCAGGCCTCCTCTTCTCCAGCTTGAACAGTCCCAGCTCACTCAGCCTCTCCACATGTGACAAATGATCCAGTCCCTTCACCATCAGAGAGCACAGCACCAGGCACACCGCCCCAGATGCGTCTCACCAGTGCTGAGCAGAGGGTATCATCACCTCCATCGAGCTGCTGCTAATGTTCCTCCCCATGCAGTCCAAGGGGAACTACAGGCCTGTCAGCCTGACCTCAGTAGAGGGGAAGATTATGGAACTGCTCATCTTGAGTGTGCTCACACAGCACGTACAGAACAACCAGGGGATCAAGCCCAGCCAGCATGGGTTCATGAAAGGAAGGTCATGCTTGACCAACCTGATCTCCTTCTATGACCAGGTGACCCGCCTAGCGGATGAGGAAAAGGCCGTGGATGTCGTCTACTTGGACTTCAGCAAGGCCTTCAATACCATATCCCACAGCATTCTCCTAGAAAAGTTGGTGGCTCATGGCGAAGACAGGAACACCCTTTGCTAGATAAAAAACTGGCTGGATGACCAAGCCCAGAGAGTTGTGGTGAACGGAGTTAAGTCCAGGTGGCAGCTGGTCACCAGTGGTGTTCCCCAGGGATCAGTTTTGGGGCCTGTCCTGTTTAACATCTTTATCGATGACCTGGATGAGGGGATTGAGTACTCCCTCAGTAAGTTTGCTGATGATACCAAATTGAGTGGGTGTGGTGATCTCCTCAAGGGTAGGGAGGCGTTGCAGAGGGATCTGGACAGGCTGGACTGATGGGCTGAGGCCAATTGGATGAGGTTCAACAAAGCTAAGCGCCATCCTGCACTTTGATCACAACAACAGCCCTGCAATGCTACAGGCTTGGGGGTGAGTGGCTGGAAAGCTTCCCAGCAGAGAGGGACCTAGGGGTGCTGGTTGACAGCTGGTAGAACATAAGCCAGCAGTGTGCCCAGGTGGCCAAGAAGGCCAACAGCATCCTGGCCTGCATCAGAAATAGTGTGGCCAGCAAGACTAGGGAACTGATTGTGCCCCTGTACTCAGCACTGGTGAGGCTGCACCTTGAATCCTGTGTTCAGTTTTGGGCCCCTCACCACAAGAAGGACAGTGAGGTGCTAGAGCAGGTCCAGAGAAGGTCAGTGAAGCTGGTGAAGGGTCTGGAGCACAGGTCTTACGAGGAGCAGCTGAGGAAACTGGGGTTGTTTAGTCTAGAGAAAAGGAGGCTGAGAGGAGACCTTATCACTCTCTACAGCTACCTGAAAGGAGGTAGTGAGGTTGGTGCTGGCCTCTTCTCTACAGTAACAAATGACAGGATAAGAGGAAACAGCCTCAAGTTGCACCGGGGAGGTTTAGGCTAGATATTAGAAAAAATTTCTTCACTGAAAGAGTGATCAGGCATTGGAATAGGCTGCCCAGGGAAGTGGTGGAGTCACCATCCCTGGAGGTGTTCAAGGAATGTGTAGATATGGTGCTTAGGGACATGGTTTAGTGAGTTAGGTGCTGCTGGGTTGATAGTTGGACTTGATGATCCTGGAGGTCTTTTCCAACCTTAATGATTCTATGATTCTAAGATTCTCTTAGCCTTCTTTGCCATTGCTGACTCTGTCCACTTGGACACTCGTCCTTCTCTGCAGAATTGCTCTCCAGTTCATCATTCCTCAGCATGTGCTTAAGGTTATTCCTCCCCAGTGCCAGACTTTTGCATTTCATTTGTTAAGATTTATGAGATTGCTTGCAGCCCAATTCTTGAGCCTGACCAGGTCACTCTGGATGGCAGCACACCTACCCGGTGTTTCAACCACTCCACTCAGTTTTGCGTTGTCTGCAGACTTACTAAGGCTGCACTCTGTACCAGCATCTAGGTCATTAGTCAAAATGTTTAACAACATTGGCCCCTGGCTACACCCTGGGGAACACCACCAGGGATTTGCCTCCACCTGGACTTTGTGCTGCTTATTACCACCCTCTGGGCCCAGACATTCAGCCAGTTTTCAATCCACCTCACTGTCCATATATCCAACCTGCACACTGCCAGCTTGTCTATGAGAAGGCTATGGGAGACAATGTCAAAAGCTTTAGTAAAGTTGATGTAAACTCTGCCCCCTTTCTCCCCGAGCCAAGGACCACGTTGTAGAAGGCTGTTAGGTTGGTTAAGCATGATTTCCCCCTCATAAATCCATTATGATTATTGCCCATCACCTTCAGCACGAGACATAATTTAAAGACAGACTCATGTAAGAACACAAACTTTCGTTTGCTCTAGAGTGATAGAGCAAATATTATACATAAAATAATGAAAAATAGTCAAGACCAACTCCAGTCTTTATATAGTATATACAAGTATAAAAATCAGGACAAGTACATAAAACCTGTCAAGCACTGGTGACAGGTTATTGGTACTGACATTACTCTGGAGTGGCACAGAGGAACGCAGGGTTGTTTCACCGCAATACTTCTCTGAAGCACAAAGCCAATGTTAAAGCTAGAGGCTTCTCTCTTCCACTGTGCCTACCAGTGAGACAAATACCAAGATTTTTTTTGTTTTGTTAAAGCAGAAAGACAAGTGAGAACCTGGAGAACTACTACAGGAGTTATAAGAATTCATGGCTGTAACAACAGATGGTGTCCTAGACTGAAAAGATCCATGCCCCCCACTGGTAAAATTTGCATTCCTAAGCACTTCCCACCCACAAAACATTAAGACAAGAAAAAGTTAAGGAATATAGCACAAATTTATGATTCTTAAAGGGGTAGACCAGTAGATTAATTGCATAAGTCCAACAATAATGTTCTGGGAGTCAATATACAACACAAAATAGAAACTAGAAGAAGTGCAGGTCAAGAGACTCTCTTCACTGTTTAAACAAAATTATATCATCTGATGTTATCTAAAAATATCAACTAAACTACTGAAAAATCCTCCTCAAACTTTTTCCAGCATCATATGCTGTTGTACTTCTGGTTTTCTTCATTTGAAGTTTTCATTCCATACACACCTAACATACTCAGTTTACTTACTGGTTCACTTCCTGTACATGATTAGGTATGATTTAGTTTTGTTGCTTTTAACCATTCCTTTAAGACAGCACTTCTAACACCACACATTCAGCCACAACTAAAACCATACTTATAGAATCATAGAATGGTTTGGATTGGAAAGGACCTTAAAAACCATCAAGTTCCAAACCCCCTGCCACTAGCCAAGGTTGTTCAAAGACCCATCCAGCCTGGTCTTGAACACCTCCAGGGATGGGGCATCCACAGCTTCCCTGGGCAACCTTGGCCACTGCCTCACCACCCTCACAGTAAAAAATTTCTTCCTAACGTTTAGTCTAAACCCACCCTCTTTTAGCTTATACCCATTACCCCTTGTCCTCTCACTACACTCCCAGATAAAGAGTGCCTCCCCATCTCTCCTGTAGGCCCCCTTCAGGTACTGGAAGGCTGCTCTTAAGTCTCCTCGGAGCCTTCGCTTCTCCAGGCTGAACAATCCCAACTCTTTCAGCCTGTCCTCATAGGGGAGGTGCTCCAGCCCTCTGACCAGTTTTATGGCTTTCCTCTGGACTCTCTCTAACAGGTCCACGTCTTTTTTATGTTGGGGGCCCCACATCTGAACACAGTACTCCAGGTGGGGTCTCACGAGAGCAGAGTAGAGGGGGAGAATCACTTCCTTTGACCTGCTGCTAATGCTTCTTTTGATGCAGCCCAGGACACGGTTGGCTTTCTGTGCTGCAAGTGCACACTGCCGGCTCATTTTGAGCTTCTCATCCACCAATACCCCCAAGTCCTTCTCTTCAGAGCTGCTCTCTATCCATTCTCTGCCCAGCCTGTATTTGTGCTTGGGATTGCCTCGACCCATGTGCAGGACCTTGCACTTTGCCTTGTTAAATTTCATGAGGTTTGCATGGGCCCACCTCTCCAGCCTGTCAAGGTCCCTCTGGATGGCATCCCTTCCCTCCAGCGTGTCCACCACACCACACAGCTTGGTGTCATCAGCAAACTTGCTGAGCGTGCACTCCATCCCACTGTCCATGTCTCCAACAAAGATGTTAAACACCACAGCATCTCCACTTGGACATTGAGCCATTGACCACAACTCTTTCAGTGCGGCCGTCTAGCCAATTCCTTATCCAGCGAGTAGTCCTTCCGTCAAATCCATGTTCCTCCAACTTAGAGACAAGGATGTCATGTGGGACTGTGTCAAAGGCTTTGCACAAGTCCAGGTAGATGAAGGCAGTTGCCCTTCCTCTATCCACCAGCGCCGTGGCTCTGTCGTAGAAGGCCACCAAATTCGTCAGGCACGATTTTCCTTTGGTAAAGCCATGCTGGTTGTCATCAATCACCTGCTTGTTTTCCATGTGCCTTAGCATAGATTCCAGGAGGATTTGCTCCATCATCTTGCCAGGCACAGAGGTGAGACTGACCAGTCTGTAGTTTTCCGGGTCTTCTTTATTTCCTTTTTTAAAAATGGGGGTTATGTTTCCCCTTTTCCAGTCTGTGGGAATTTCACCAGAGTGCCACGACTTCTCGAATATGATGAATAGTGGTTTGGCAACTTCATCTGCCAGTTCCTTCAGGACCCGCGGATGTATCTCATCAGGTCCCATGGACTTGTGCACCTTCAGGTTCTTTAGATGGTCTCAAACCTGATCTTCTCCTACAGCTGGCAGTTCTTCCTTCTCCCAGTCACTGACTTTGCCTTCT
>WKFP01013509.1:218051-237115 GCA_011057875.1 Pterocles orientalis | reverse complement strand
CCTTCATACTCCTGAGAGGAAAAAAAAAAAAAAATAAATAAAAAGGGACAAGTGGGGCGGGCGGGCAGCAGGTGCAGGGCGCGGCGCATGGCGGCGGGTGCTGAGGGGATGGGCAGGTTGTCGCGGTGCCCCGAAACGCAGGTGGGGCCTTCCTGGAGGGGCGGTGTTGTTCCGGCGGGGTTGGGTCAGGAGGCCGGGTCTGGCTGCCTCGGCGGCGGGGGGTGGCGGCCGCGCTCGTCCCGGCGCCCGGAGGTTCAGTCCTTGGGGGGAAGGATCTGCCCTGGGTTCAGCGCCTTTGGAGTTGGCTGCCTTCAGGCGGGGTGGCCAAGCTGCTCCCTGGGGTTGGTTTTGGGGAGAAATCGTCTTTAAAAGGGCCCTTTGCTTTACGTATTGTTGCAAAGATCTGGTATTCTGACAATAAGAATAAAAAAAATGAGTCCTAGAGTATGCAAGACAGTGTTTATCTTAAAACAGTTGCAACACCATTGCTACTAAAAAGGTATTTGGGCTGAACTTCCCTGAAATCGCTTTTGTGTGTGTGTGTTACTTTAAGCCTGGAAACTTTCACACCTCCCAACCTATCTTCATCCCTAGTAATTCTGCTAACTTCAGTGGCTTTATTTGGCACATCAGGTTCACCTCACAGGTAAGTACCTCTGCAATCAATAAGACATCGTGTGACAAATGTTACAAGATAATATAACTATATATAGATTTATTTAATTTTTTTTCTGCCAGTGTTAAAAGAGCTGACAAATAGCAGCACGTTGACACTTGTATGTCTCTCCAGTTCTCAGAAGGCATCTAAACATTCAGGTTTTCAAAGCTTTGTGTTACCCAAAAGTATTAAGTGAATTTTTCCTGAGGCCACTAAAACAAACCACTGCTCCCATTTTCACAGCTCTCCAGCCAAACTCTTTTTATCTGCTGAAATGAAGTTTCATATCTTGCCTTCTAAAGGCAAAAGTTGCTTCCAGTTATACCACTAAGATCAGTGGAATTATGCTGGGTTTGTGCCCAGTGTCAATAAAAGGAGAAGCTGGCTCTAGCCCTGAGTTTACAGCATTGTAACACATTTATACCCTGCCGTTCTTCTGCTTAAGAAATTTCAGTTTCAACAGCAATCACTTACAACTTTGATTTCTGCGTTACTGTGTTTAAGCATTATAAATGTAACTTCAAATAATGTAGCCTGCTGTCTTTGTGGGTTTCTATTTACTGCTGTTTGCTTTCCCTGACAGAATTCTAAATAAAATCATTTTAGCACAGTCTTGTTGCTGTTGTAGAAATGACTAAATATAGAAATGCAGTGTAAATATTTATAAGATTCCCTTTATGAGGCAGGGTTTTCTAAGTGCCTTCCAGGGCAGGAGCATGTGTATGGGGGTGTGGGGACTTGGAGGACAACTGTGCTAAGAATTTCTTGCAGCAGAGGGTGATGTGGCTGCGGCACTCCTTCAGGAGATTTATTTTAGGGAAGAACAGTTTTAAATTTGGTGAGAATTCAACAGGAAGAGAGCTGCTAGTAAGATCAGCTGAGCTGTTGTATCTCTGTCCTGACACACCATTTGTCTTCCCTTTGCAGGCAAAGTTGTCTGTCCCAGGTGGCTTGGTGTTGCAGGTAACACGCATCACCACGCATTTCTTCCATTTTAAGGTTTGCAAGTTGACTGCTGTTATACACACCTTCATGAGGCTGTATTTACATGACTATATTTGGATAAAGAAATAAGTGTAATGATATATTTCTTGATGTATCTTGTGCATTTGGAAATATGTGTTTTTCTGAAATTCTTAGTATAAATGATGCTAGGATAGTCAGTCTTTCATCCCAGCTGTGCAGATGGTGTCAGGCTGGATTCTCTGAAAAAATGTGTTTGCATGTTCCCTGGAATCAGTTTGCAGGACGGTGAATCTGGGAATGTACATGATTTTTTTTCCCTACTGGCTATTGGATCTGGTACCCCTTATGCTTGATCTGGTATTGAAATGTCAGATCACAGGTAGATTATTATTTCTGTGGCCTAATTTAAAGGCCAATCTGAAGAAAGGCCAAAACTGGGTCTGACACATACGAGTACATCATTGCTTGTTTGTTAATGCTGCCATTAAAATTACCTGTTTGTTTGTTCATTTGTGGCAAATTAAAATCTTAGCACAAGATTCTGCCTGTGGAGGTCTAATGCTGTCTGTGCCCATGCTTGTAAATAAAGCTGTGTGTTCCCAGGCGCTTGAATACGGTTGTCCACAGAGCCCAAGGTGTAGCAACCTTTACTGCCATACCTCTGAGTGTAGCACCAGCTGCTTGGTGGCAGAGGTATGGCAGGCACCCTTCCCAGTCTGTGTGTAAGCACCTTCCTGCAGAGATCAAAAGTAGATCATAAAATCATAAAATTGTTTGGGTTGGAAGGGACCTCAAAGGTCATCAAGTTCCAACCCCTCTACCATGGGCAGGGACACCCTCCACTAGCCCAGGTTGCTCAAAGCCTCATCCAGCCTGGCCTTGAACAACTCCAGGGGTGGGGTATCTACAGCTTCTCTGGGCAACCTGGGCCAGTGTCTCACCACCCTCACAGTAAAAAATTTCTTACTAATGTCTAGTCTAAATTTACCCTCTTTCAGCTTAAAACCTGTTACCCCTTGTCCTCTCACTACACTCCCTGATAAAGAGTGCCTCCCCATCTTTCCTGTAGGCCCCCTTCAGGTGCTGGAAGGCTGCTATTAAGTCTCCTCGGAGCTCTCTCTTCTCCAGGCTGAACAACCCCAACTCTTTCAGCCTGTCCTCGTAGGGGAGGTGCTCCAGCCCTCTGACCAATTTTGTGGCTCTCCTCTGGACTCTCTCCTGCTTTCGATGCAGCCAAGGATGGTCACGGTGGTGAGATGTTTCTGGCAGCTGAGTACAGGATTAAGAACTCGAAAGAGTTTTCAGGCTGGATTTGTGGTTGATTTGTGTGGCCTTGGGCAAGTCATTTGAACAAGGTTACACTTTCTCCATCAGTAAAGAAGCTATTTCACGTATGTGTCAGCAGATTGATTAGGTTTTTTTAAAACATTTGAAAACTGTTTAAACATTAATAGTTTTTAGGATGAAAAGCCGTGTAAAGTGAATGACCCAGTATATCAGTTATTCTTAGAGAAGGTGTTGTTTAGATCATGGATACAAAAGCCATGTAACTTCACTTTCAGTCCTTATTTCAGTGCAAAACCTCCTTCTCTGCTCTACCCGAGTACAATTTATTTCAACTTTTCCAAAGTTGTTACCCCTTCTCAGGAATAAGTAGCAACATTGTAATTTTCAGTCTTTCTGTTGCAGGACTTGAGTGATAAGAAAGCAGCCTTCCTGTAATGAAGAACTCTGAATGCTCCAGCTATTCCAGTTCTTCCTCTTCTACTCCCACAACTATTAAATAAACAGTTACAGGGTGAGTGCTAATTCTTCCTACCTGCATAGCTGTTATAACCCCACAGGAGGCCATGTGTATTGCTGGAGAGGTAGAAAGGAGGATAGAGTCTGGGCAAGAACTTGAATACTTATATTTTTATTTCTTGTAACTTTAATTATTTACTTCCATCATGTTTATATTTTCTTTTATTTTTATCTAATAAAGCTGTCTGTGTTCCCAGAATGGTTATCATAAGGTAATAATTGAACAGTCATCATTACTGTCTGCATGTTTAATTTTGGGTCTGTCCTGTCAGTTCTTCCATGTTCATGGTACAAATTAGAAACTTTTATTTGCATTGACTATTCTGTTTGTATTGAATCTCTGAATAGTTCATTAATGATAAGCTATTTTTAAAATCTTTCCCTTCATTTTAAAAGATCAACAGTTTTCAAATGTTATTTTTGTTTAATGACTTCCTGATTGTTGCTGATTTTCAAGAACATTTTTGTCACATTAGAAATGATCTGTCTTAAACTGACTCTTCCATAACCTTTTGTCCCTACTCATTTTGTTCTCATGTAGTTTGATATCAAATAAATGTTTAAACTGGAGATTAATTAAGCCGAAATAAAAGACTATAATCTTCATACTAATAGAAATCATATCCTATCTTAAAGGTCAATATGTGTATGACTTTAAAATTCATAAAGAAATTACTGCTGAATCACTACCTTCATTTTTGTTTCTTAAGCAGATGCAAAAATACATGTGAACAACTACCTTGAGGTTATAATTTATATTAGTTGTGATACTGTTCTTTTGATTTCTTTTGTCTGCCTTCCAAAATGGCTTAAAGAGCTTTTGTGTAGTTGCCTGTAATTGTTCACTTTCTCTTTTCGGTTTTAGAACAGCACCATTACAGAGGCATAAGTTTTTGGTTGTCTCACAGCACTTCAGGCTGCATCTGGAAAAGAAGTCTCTTTTTTTTCCTCCTCTAATTTTGCGTATTTTGTGGATTTCTGGTGTAAGTACACTTACGGTATTTCAGTCCCTTTTCATGAGCCCTTAGTGCACATAGCAAGTCTTATTCCTTTCAGAAACAAATTGATGCTACAGTTCAATAGTGAGCCTCAGCACAAGACATCTTTGAGTCTGGCAAATCTTGTTCCTTTCTGATCTGAGTCTGGCCATACTTCAACCCAGTCATTCCACCTGTGAGTGGTGATGAAAATACTTTTCCTACCTTTATTATTTGCACATCTTGACAGTTTTGCTTAGAACCTATTGCACTGCAGTTTTCTTGAGAATTAGAAAGTATAGTTTTTATGCCATACCATTTAAAAGTTGTGCAGAGCTTGCTTGTTTAATTGAAGAGTAATTATTTCACTGTTGACTTTTAAAAAATCCAGTTCTTTTGTTTGAGTGTAGTACACTGATGTAAGTATACATTTTTACCACATTATTACCGCATTATCAATGAATTTTCAAAATGCTCTGTGTTTTGTACTGTATTTTTTCATTTTGATGCTTTTCTAGTTTTAGACCATTTGCTGTCTTCTTGAAATTTAACATAGTGTTTTGTGACATGTCAATGGAAACATACTATTATTCATCTTCGGTTATATAGTATATCAGCAAGAGAGTTATTCAGAAACAATCATTTTAAGCAGGAAAACAGCATTCAGTAGCACTCTTTTTGGAGTCGTTGCACAGCCTCCTGGTCACACCTTGGTCTGTATGAACAGAGGGTGAGAAGCTTTGTTTGTGGCTGCCCTTTGCCTGGTGAGTCTACCCACTTTTGTTTTTTTCTCTCAGACCTTTGAAAAGCAGGGTCTTTCAGACCTTGTAAAGCAGCAAAGCAGGCAATGTTTTTCTCCGTGAATCCTAACCAAAAGTGATGAAAATGTAAAGATTAATACTATTAAAAGTACACAGCATAATTGAGTGCAAAAAAAACCCCCAACTTTGTAGAGCAAAACCAATGAAGTAGTGCATCAGAATACTCAAATTATCATACTTACCTCATTTTCCTTTGACTAAATACTCTTCTATGATTTCTTTATGTGTCTGAGAAAATACATATTCACTGATGCCCCTTGCTACTACAGCTTCTTATGACATTGCAGGATTTTGCTTTTTAGAAAAACCACTGTGGTTTGACTTTTGGATACATTTTACCTGCTAAGTTTAGGCTGATGTCTTAGCACTTCAAGTAAGTGTCCTGCAGGATATGTTTTGAAAATAGACATAGATAGTAAATTTTTATTGGTTCTTGCATTTAGATTTTCTTTTTGTAATTGTTACTTTTCTATAACTATGAGCTCATACCTGGCAAAATATATTCATAAAGCAGTACGTTTCTGAGCTCAGGGTTGTTCTTTCAGCTGTAGCACATTCAAATCCAGGTGCACCCATTCTGGAATGTTCTCAGGGCGTTGTACTGTGCAGTATGGTCAGTACTAACTTGGAATTGTCAGTGTTCTGTTTAAATTTACAGACAACCTGAAAATCCAAGAATTAATCTAGAGATTGAATAAAGCTGGTCAGTAAGTGGAACCCAAACTGCTTTTCGTATAATACTGCAAGGATGCTTTTCATATAATACTGCATGGCAGCTGTAGCTAACAGAAATTTATCTCCTTACTTAACAACACAATTAAAGAGTAAAATGTAAATAGAATATTTCTAGATGTAGCTGTAATATAGGTAACGAATAGCTAATGTATTGGTCTTTTAAAGGAATATTTGTGTAGTGGAGCTCATAAAATAATAAAAATGGAAATTATTTAATTTTTTATTTTAAAATTTCACTTAAGTGTCCACTTACCAGAAAATAATAATCAGCTCTTTTTGACCTATAGTATTAAATTAACATCTTTATGAATGGTGTCATTGAAAACTGAAAAATCAGGAAATAGTGTTTTGTGTAACAGATGTGAGTTTAGCTGAATTGTAGCTAGATCTAATTTAATGGACATCTGATCTGCATAAAGTCAATAATTTTTTAAAAAGGCTGCTCATGTGGTGCCAACAGAATGTTTATGTACATTTACTGACTGCACAGAAACCCGTATTTGCATGTGAAGCATATAAAATATATTTGCAAAATTGTTAACTATGTCTGAGGTCATATTTACACATCTAAAGTATCCGTTCTGTATATGAAGATGGAACAAGCTCCTTCAGGTATTGCACTGGGATAGTTTAGGTGTCCTGTTTTTCTACTTACAGGTTAGCTCTTGTATGTCCTCCATCCTGGGATGAATTTTTTCGGTTAAGAAATGTTTCTCAATTAGAAAGAAGAAAAAAATGTTAAGATCCGATATGCTAAAACCAATTTTTGGCTATTTTTGTTATAGGATGCAACGACTTTAATTAAGACACAGTTTGCAACAGTTAATAGGTGAAGTGCTGTGGTTTATATTATGTAATTGACCAGATGCATAAACTTCTTGACCTTATAACATGTTAATCTATATGTATATATTTCAAATAACCTCAGCATACACAAGGAATAAGCCTGTCCAGTCCCTGCACCCCGGGAGCATAGAGGCGCCATGATGGAATGTTCCACTGCCAGTAGCACTAATGAAGCACGCAGTTTAATAGGACTTCAAAAAGAAGAGGAAGCAGATGATCTCGGTATAGTACAGCTGTTTTTTCTGAGAGGCTCTGCTTTCTGCAAAAAAGCGGATTGCAACTGAAAGAGTGCTGTGAGCTGAAGGTAACTGCATTTGGTGGTTAGAGGAGGGACACTCGCTGTCTCTCTGATACTCTGTGGGGAACAAAGGGTTCTGGCTTCTGGATAAGTTCCTGAAGAGGATGGGTCAGTGATTCCAAGAAGAATAAAGTCAGACTGGCAGATTTCAGACAAGGCTAAAGTTACCTGTGTAATGGAATGAGAGCTGGCAATGGTAGTGGGTCTTCACTGGTGCATATATGTGTAGGATTTTGAGCCTGCTGCTCCATCCTTTAAAATCTGTTTTTCCCTATAGGAAGAACTCTGTCTTTAACAACACAGTAGCTCATGTTATGTCTGCACAAGAAAACTGTGTCCCTTCTCACTGACAAAGTGTGCTTCGTAACATTTCTGCTTTTGAGTTTTTGTGCAAGAGTAGGGGAATTGTGGACCGACAGATCACCTCCTGCGGTTACCTCCTACCCTTAATTGTCTTGACTTTGAATGTCTGGCAATTCCATGCCTCGAGTTAAAGCAGATGCTAATCTAAAAAGTTATGGGTTTGTGTAAGTGAGAGATTTATAGCAATGCACATGATACTGCTCTGGTATACAGCTTAAGTATAACTCCCATTTCTGTAATTCGAATTTCTTCTGGAGAATTTGTTCTTGTGGGAATGAAAAGTAATTTGCATTGACATAAATTTTAGTTGAATCTATGCCAAACTTTCTAGCAATTCTGCATTTGCCTTCCTGCTCTGCTTTCTCACCCTTTCAGCCAGTTTACTGTCCTAACCAGCCAATCCACCTATTGGTATCACCTCTGTTTCCCAGGGAACCTGGACAACATGAATGCCTGACATGATCTCCTTGTCTGAATGCTGGGGTTTGGCCATGTTCTGCCTCTTTCTGTCCCAGTTTTGATACCAGAATAGCTGGAAAATAACACTATTTTAGTTAGATCTTTACCATACCTCTCCACCTAAGCTAGGATCATGGATTGTATCAGAGTCTAGGAATAAATTAAAGCAAATCCTACACTTATCAGGTACAGAAAATATGGCATTTTTGAGAGTAGTGCTGTGACGATGAGCGGCAAGTTCTCAGGTGTGTTGCTGTGCAGTGCTACAGTGAAAGTAGTGTGTCAGTAAGAAGGTTAAAAACAACCAAGCAATTCCATAAGCAGCAGTTTCTTATTAATCTGTGCTGTACATTTCTGTGCACCTATGCCTCCTGCATCTTCCCACATCACCACCATCTCTTCTTTTCTTCTCTAAATACTGCCTGAGGAGGAGAAAGCATAAGATTTATCTGACTCTGAACCACTTGTGGACTGTTTGATTTAAAGCCACATGCAGATCTGAGACCTTTCTCTGAGGGGGGAGGTGGAGGAAGAAAGGGCTTTTGGGAGTCTTTTTGCCTTACCCTCATTTCCTAAAACTTGTGGAAAAGTAGTTACTTCTGGGTCCTGGTAAAGACTGGGTCAACACTGGGCCATGAGTTTCAAAAGCTTTTGGAGGAGTCAGGCATTTTCACCCACACATACAGCATGATTCGTAGAAAGCAAGGCTAAAAAAAGATTGCCTTAGAAATTATGATTATCAAAAGCTATAGATAATATATTTGCTTATGTGGTACATATATGTTTTTGATAATGGAAGGGATTGCTTCAGTTAATTACTATAACATAAAAAAACTTATCAGTAAAATCTTAATAAGTTACTTTTTATTAATGTCAAATGTAGGCTGTTTTAATCAACAGAAATTCCCATCTGTGTTTCTCCAGCTTACTAAAAAAATATTGCAGCAATATGAACACTTCTTATTTATAAGAATTTGGAAAGTTGGCTCAGCAATTCAATGTATTTCTGAAGTAAGAGAAGGAATAGAGCAAATGGAGAAAGAAATGGACAGAAAGACGGTGAAGGAAAGCATCTCAGTAGCCCCAGTTCTCGCAGGGATGTCATTTACAGCGACAAAATGGAGCCTCGTAGCCAACAAAATCAGACACAGAGGCAGTTGATGGAGATACTGAGGGCGTCACCCAACATGGGGGGGACAGACAGGTTCTTTTAGGGGTTGTTGGCAGAGTGATGGCAGCACTAAATTGTGGTTACAATTAAAGCCTTATTTTTTTAACAGGGTTGGGGAGCAGGAGCTACCAGTCACAGTGCGTAAATACAATTGTTGGTGCTTATGGTCCATGCGGTCTCTTTCCACCACGTTCTTCACTGGAACCTTGCTTCAGTCACAGCAGCCTGTCAGGCATGCTGACTCTATGGAAAAGCTTCGTAGAAAATAAGTTCCCTAAATGCCCATCACGGTGTAACTCTGTGAAAACACGTGAAACAGCATGCTCATTTTTTAAAGCAGGTACACAGACATAACCCTGGTAGGTCTAGAAAGAACTGCAATATAAAGCGTCTTCTCAGCTCTGCAAAATTGTCTCCTGTGCTTTTCAGATGTCATGCAGGACCAAGCATGTGCTTGTAACGCAAGGCAGGTATTGCCTCCTGCCTCGAGACTCCTGATTTCACTTACTGTTTGCGCATCAGTTTCCCAAGAGCGTGCGCCTCTATCATCCTGCATCCCCTTTTATGACAGTTAATTCTTTTCTGATCTGATAAAAAGTTTCATCAAGACATGCTGCTAGAGAACAGGTAAAGTCTTCTGGAATAGCAGAAGCATGCCAACAGAGTTCATTTGCAAAGCATAAATTTCTCTAATAAGACAGTCTTTTTCCGATACAATGAACAGGAGAGGATGCCTGGAAACGCTAGATTACAGGGTTTTAGGCTAAACTGCAGTAGTGCTAATGAGACTTACAAAAGCAATCAAAATTTATAACACATTGAAAAAATGCACCTTAGTATATATGAGCTCCTGTGTAAACTCCTAAAGGAACTCCTAGTATATATGAATCCTATATAAATGCTCCCTAGTATATACATGAGGATTTGGATAGAGTGTGGGTTCTGTTAATGGCATGAATGTGACTGGAAGACTGTATATTTGCAAGTTATTGTTGACAAGCAGAAGTTGTTAAAAGCCATGCAATGGGAAACTACCTCTTCGGTGTCTGCATACAACTCTACCGCAACAGTCACAGAACTAGGTCTGTCTATGTCAAATTGGTTAGTACCTATTGGGTAGCAGCAGTGATAAACAACTGAACACTAAAATTTTTGAATCAATAAATTACTCACATTGTCTTCTTGTTTTATGTGGGGTTTAGTGAGTTAGGTGGTGTGGATTGACGATTGGACTTGATGATCCTTGAGGTCTTTCCCAACCTTAATGATTCTATGAAGATGCTTTTTATAATGTTTTTAAAATTCAATAGAGTAAATAGACAGAAACTGCTGTCTAGATCATGCTAGATATTCCCACACGTGTCGTAGAAGCAATCATTATGAGATATCCATTCATGACATTTATGTGTCCTTCAGGGTAAAAACCCTGAGTGTGGAAGCAATGACTCCTGGCAGCTGTTTGCTTGGACTCGGCCAGCTAGGATTGAATGCTGACATTAATACTCACATTTTTAAATACTCCTCCAAGAATAGTAAGTCCATTAGTTGAGGAAACAATGGAGAGAAAAAGAAGAAGAAAAAAAAATTGAATGTTTTACTGCATAGAAATATTACTAAAATTTTGCTTCAGTTAGTAGTGTAATTGACTAAGTGACATAGCTGATATATATCTGTAATCTCACTCCAATTGTCTGATTGAAATATAGACAATTAGAGTAATTTCACTGAGCCTGTAATGCAGTTGGATAGACTATTAATATTTCTTTGCCCTGGATGCTGAATATATAGGCAGAATTCACACAGTTTCTTAAAAATCAGTGCAGTGCTTCAGATTTACACACAATGCATTCAGTAATGCTCTTTCAGTGTGCAAATGAAGTGATTAAAATAGTGCACAGACCACGAATCAAGTTCTTGGAAGTACAGAAAGCATGTACAAAAACCAACCTTCAGTCATCTTCTTGGGTCACCTGTAATTTCACATAACACCTACTGCAACAGAAGAAGAAATCACTGTCAAATAACTATAGTACAATTCTTGGAGTTAGAATAATTTGGTTCCTCTATTTTAGAATTTAGTGTATAAATTACTCAACAATCAAAGGATAATTTTTAGAATACGCAGAAAACTGGAATATATTAATTTGAAACATGAAATAATACAAAATGATATGAGCATAACAATAATTTATAAAAGCTACTTGCACTTTTCAAATCTTGTTTTTCAAATACTATTTATTTTTACACTGATAAAACCAATATTTTATTTATACATATACAAACCAGTAAAGAGTATACAGTGTCACCTTACCAAGTTATGTTATTTTTAAATGTCACCACATTTTGGATATACACCATTCAGTGTCAAAGACAAAAGATAAAATTCGTGGTAATGTGTGCAAAAGACTCGTTTGGGGTAATGCCAAATCATCTATGATAAAACAGCTCACTACAATCATAAACTTGATGTGGTATTAAACCATAGATGTTTCCATTTAAAGGAGTTTCTAGACTGTCTCAGTATTTCTAAGACATAATTTTTTTGACCTATTCTAAGCAATCTTTTTTGGAATCTCTGTCTAGAACCATGTGTTTCACTCAACTCACAGAAATGGAAGATGAGGGTGACCATCTAAGAGATGCAGGCAGGATTTGTGGTTCCTAACACCTATTCAGATAAGGAACAAAGTCTGCTAATAGTGTTCCAGTACATACCCATTCAATTTAAAAGAGTAGTTTGAGTGGAACATCAGAGTTAAGCAAAATGGTCAATACTGAACCATTTTAAAAGTTTCTGGGAGCACTTTCACATCTTCATGCTCTGTAACCATAGATGTAACCAAGGATGGATACTGACTTGCCCTGGATCTGACCGCTCAAGGTTCTGTTGCTTTGGGAAATAAATGTTTGTATTAATTTCAGATAGTTTGGTTCTGTTTTCATTTTCACATTGCATACCAAATACAATATGTTGTCAGAACAAAAGGGTTTGATCAGCCCCAAGCTTGTTTTCCCTGAATTTTCTTTCTCTCTCTTCAATTTGAAAAAGCCAGGTTTTCATTTTGAGTTAGAGTAAAACAAAATGTCAAAGCCTCTATGTATTATAGGAAACATTTCCATCCTTTGCAGATTTCTACTCGATATAGATAAAAATGGTATTTAAAGCCCCACCCTTATGTAAGCTGGTTTCAAAATTGTGTTTGGATGGGGTCTGATCCACTGCATGCTTTTCTGTCTACTGTAGTGAAAGCCATATTTAATTTAGCTCATACAGAGAACGGGTGTTACACAATTGCTCGTGCTCTCTGAATGTAGAATTATGGAGTTGTTTTTTTTGAAAATGAAGATCCATGTGTCTCTCATTCAAAGAATACAAGCTGCCTGGTAATATGATATGAATATTTCTTCACACATACCAAATTGGCTGACTATTATGCAGAAACGAAAGAAGGGAAGGTTTTGAGAGGAGGGATTGAAACAACCCAAAATACTGTCTGGAAGAAAAAGTGTACAAATGCTCCATCTGAACTACCATATCACAGTCTTGCCTTCAGAAAACTAGATTATTTGAGTGCAAACACCTATACATGTGTAGTCACTTACTAGATGGAGGTATATCTGAACTACAGAAAAAATAGCAAAAGAACTGATGATGTTGAAACTCTCAAATCCTATGTAGAGAAACACGACACTAAAGTCTATCCAAATGTGCATCTAAGGGCAGGTTAGTAGTGATGGTTTTAGATATATCAGAAAAGGAAAGAAACCCAAGTGTCCTGGAGTTTTGGAGAAACTTCTTTAAAGAATATTCAGATCCTTTTGAATCTTACTATCCAGTTCAGAATGAAAGAATTAAGCATCCATTCATCAGTTATTTTTCCTAATGATGCCAGGAATTCCAAAAGTAGCCTAAAAAAAAAAAAGTATTCAATATTTTGGATTCCTGATTAGCTGAGAGAAATTTGGAGAGAATAAGCAATAAGTACATTTCCAGCACAGGGGATAAGAGAGTACAGAAAAAGGAGAGGAAGACAAAGAGGACACTGGACAAACCACTTTAAATCTGAATGCTACTACTAGCATAGAAATATTGACTTTACATGTCTTGGCTGATTAATGTCAAAATAATTTTCTGGTTTTGGAAGTTAAAACTTAACTCTGGTTTTACAAAAGAAACAGTATTTCATGTTTAACCAATGTGAAAATGTTGCTGAAATTATATATATGTTATAATAGACACCTCAAATGTATTTTTCAGTGTGCTCATTCAGTGAAAATGGCGCTACACCAAAGGAAGAGGAACATTCTGTATCTGTTTCTCTTTAGAACTTGGCTATGCTATGAATAGTTTTCCATATAGCTGCCCCATTGGCTGCGGAGTATTTGTTTTTTTACTGCAGTGAAACTCTGCTGAGGAAACCAGCTCCCATGCAAAGCAGAGGTGCCACATAGAGAAACCCAAGTTAGTTCTGAACTATCTGCTTCTGCTTGTTTGGTACCGCTCAGCACTGTCCCAGAATGCAAGCTCAAAGCCTGATGTCTGCTTTGCTCAATCCTGCCTCTGTATGGAACTCGGTATGTATAACCTTAGCCAGAGAGACTGCATCAGGAATAAAATGGGTGAGGCATGTGAAGCTGTCTTGTTTAGAAGCTAAGTTGGCTGATAATAAAGAATGGCAGAGGCCAGTGTAAAGGTATTTGTTTTAAGATCTTTTTTTTCCTGTTGACCTTCTGACATTTATCTGACAGAACCTCATCCCACGCTGTCCTTCTAGAGTTTGAGAGGAACCTGTCACTGTAGCTACTGTAATAGCTCATTCCTTTATTCGGGAAAGCTCTTAAATCAGCTTTGTAATTCTCAGTAAAACCGCAAAACATCAGTGGTGTTATTGCATAGCCTTCATTTGTCAGCTGTTATGCCATTGAACAGGAGCGTTATTTTTCATTGAAAGCCTCCATAATTTATTTTTTGTTATGCTTATCTCCCAGAAGAATGTCACTATGTCTTGCTGATGAGAATCATAGAATCACAGAATCATAGAATGGTTTGGGTTGGAAAGGACTTCAAAGATCATCTAGTTCCAACCCCCCTGCCATGGGCAGGGACACCCTCCACTAGACCAGGTTGCACAAAGCCTCATCCAGCCTGGCCTTGAACCCCTCCAGGGATGGGGCATCCACAGCTTCTCTGGGCAACCTGTTCCAGTGCTTCACCACACTCACAGTGAAAAATTTCTTCCTAATGTCTAGTCTAAATCTGCCCTCTTTCATCTTATAGTCGTTACCCCTTGTCCTCTCACTACACTGATAAATAGAATTAGTGATTCTTTATGTTCAGGGCATGCTAAAAGTTTTCTCTCCGACTCATGCTCAGGTGTGCTGTTATTCACATAATTGTAAAGGTAATTGTAAAGGTTTTACATTTCAAGGTAAAAGACTGTAGCTTTTACACCTTCACTTGTTTATACTTCACATTTAGTACACTACTGGATTATTGTCATTATTTATTGTTCCATTTGTCCAATAAGTTCTTGTACTATAGAAAAGGGAGAGATTTGTTCATAATAACTGGTTGATTGATAAACCAGATAGTGATTTTTCTTTCCACTCTTTGTGTTTAATGGGTTTGGTTTGATCTGTCTTGTTGCTTTTTAAAGGAAAATCAAAAAGGAAGGGGAAAAAAGTGTCCCCTCTTCCCTCTTCCAATTCTTTATGATGTGGGTAATATGTATTTTTCCAAGTATGTGTTTTAACCTTGAGTTTTATTTTATGATATCAGTCTGAAATATCAATTTCTTCACCAAAGAGCAAATCTAGCCATTCAGAGAGTGAAATATACCCAAGTTCTAACAAACACAAGGGAAAACCTCTTGCTTCTAGTTGAAATCAGAGAGAACCCACTTCTTGGGATGTTTTGGGAGATGAAAGGGAAAAAGCTGACAAGGTAATAAAAAATTAAATAGTGCTATAGCATTTAAGGATTGTGTTTATTCTGTTTACAAGACCAATTCTACAATTTCTTGTATTCCAAGCTACGTATTTAAAATTTTTCACTGAAAATATTTCCTTGTTCCAAATTTTACCAGCAGATTTTACAAGTTGGAGCAAAATACTTGGAAGTACTTTTCATATATAAAGTCCCAGAACGAGTGGGGAAGAAACTGTATGATGTCATTTAATAACCAGCCTCCTAATATATATGCACAAAAACCAAAAATGTTTGGACCATTGATATTACTTCTACCACTTTATGACTCTTGAGTGCTTACTTTAACAGCCTTATTGTCCTCTTGCTGTGTGTTTTATATGTGATACAAAGAGATGAATAGTAGTCATTAATTGGAATGGAGTGGTTTTAAACTAAGAGGGGGGAAATTTAGATTAGATACTAGGAGGAAATTTATCTCTCAGAGGGTGGTGAGACACTGGAACAGGTTACTGGAGCCCAGAACTGGACAAAGGACTCCAGGTGTGGCCTCACCAGTGCTGGGTAATAATAATAATAATAATAATAATAATAATAATAATAATAATAATAATAGTTGTTATTACTTGCTGTTCTTACTCTGGTCTTCCTTCAGAGTCCAGTGCATCTCTAAATGATGGGGAATTAATGAGTGGCTTTCCATGTCCAAATCTCTCTGTGAGAGAGAGACTTCAGCAAGCCCTCCAACCATATCAAACTTATGAGCTCTAACACTTTAAAGTCTTGGGGCTGGAGGGTCAACTCAAAGAGGTAAGCTCTGTACAACTGCTGTTTTCATTGATCCTGTTTCTACTTAAATAAATGAATAGTTAGAGGGAAGAATCATCTCTCATCACAAGAGCCTGGGCCTTCCCCTTTAAAGTCAGATCTTTCTCACTTATAAGTGCTAATGCTGGATAAGGAAGGGAAGATGTAACTTTTTGCTGAAAGAGGACTAAGGTCCGGGTTAAGTTTAGGATTAGAAGGATTTAAGCAGGAATGAGAAAGACAAATCCTCAGTTGCATCAAATTCCTGGTTGGTGCAACTGCTGAGGACTAAATGCTGAACAACCAAACTGGTTACCAGTGTGTCTTGACTTAGGTTGAGCACAATGGCTCACATCTGTTGGCAGTGTGCATCTCACTTCCATTCTCATCCTTGGGCAGCTCTGTCTTTTGTCCCTCTATACTCTGGTAATCCCTTTGGCCAAAGGAAATACTGAAAACCTCGTTCTGCCCATGTGACATGAGTGCAGGGTCTGTTCTCTCACTCCTGCAATGGCACTTAATTAAATGTGTGAAGTACCTTGTGCATTTTTTTGGCAATGACAGGTAACTTCAGCAGAGCCCTGAGTGCAAATATAGTGAAGTGTCATGTGACAGCTGATATCCCTTCCCCCCATACAGAAATAACCACTTCCTTTTGAAAAAAGTAATTCAGAATATCTGAGTCACTAGAGTTCTGTCTCACAATGTGATTTCCAGCACATTGCTGTTTTTGTGGTTGGCTTACCATGAGTTATCTATACCAGCCTTTTTTTCTGTTTCAGATTCATACCCTTCCAGTCTCTAAGGAAAAAAAAGATAAAGTTTTGAAGCAAAATATGATATTATATGAATTATTGTGGATTTTTGTTCTGTTTCCACCCCCCAGGTATTTTTATCTGACTTATTTGAGTTATGCTAGTGATAGAATTGATACTTTCTGTCCAATAGTTTGACGCAGGAGGCTGTTGCCTATAGCAATAGTGAAAGCAATTATTATACTATTACTACTAATACTACTACTATTTTTAATAATACTAAGAGAAACTGAAAATGACAGGAGTGGTAGTAGTAGCAAACTTCATTTTATTTCCTCCAGTGTCCTGTCTCTCTCCCATCTCTTATAGTGTTTTCAGTGTCTAGGCTGTGTTTGTATATCAAAGGCCGAATATAATTAAACAAACAAGTTGCACAGTCTTTGAATCCTCTCTCTGTATTACTTGCAGCCCAGCCTTCTATTTAGATGTATAATTGACTCTTCTAGGAAAGCGTTTCACATTTGCTTACCTACCTCAGCTGCTTAACATCTGATCCTTATCTTGTCTTTTACTTAAATATTTCCCCATCTTCCAGTCAAGAGGTATTAAGTTGCTTCCTTTCCCTTTGTTATTTCCGCGTTTGTGTAAACATAGTTTTATTGCCATAGTTTCTGTGCAAGATAACCTTACAAGAGGAGTTTTTTTAAAGCATAAAAAGGCAGGTAGTTGCAATCTTATTTTAAATGTTGTAGCCTAGAGATATAAGAAGTATGAACAGAGACTCAGCTGTCATTGAGGTACATATCCCATGAACATACACTCAGCTTACATATTTGGGACAGGCATTCTGCAGCTAAACCTAGGAACTTGAGTCAGGATCTGGAAGGTGGACTGACACAGTTTTTTAGATGTGAAAACAATTTTCCAGGTTTCTAGACTTTTCAAGTCCATAGTTCTTACTTAGGAATAGTTGTACTATAATCTTGTAACTTTTGTTTCACATATGAAAAAGCTTTTTGTGGCAGACAGAAATCAGTATTCTACCTTGACAGATGAATTCAAAGGAGAGAGTAAGAAAGTGGAGGCAGCATTCAGTTTCTGAAGCAACTGTCTCTTAAAAGACTCCTGAAGGCGATGGACCCTGTTGCACACTGTATTAAACACTGAAATGATAACTTCATTGTGAAACAAACAAGGTATTATATCTCCATGCAGAGGAAACCCAGTTTTCCTCAGTCCAGAAGGTTTCTCCAGTGCATTGACGATAACTTCCTGATGCAGATGGTGGATGAGCTGACTAGGAGAGGAGCGCTGCTAGATCTTATTCTCACAAATAAGGAGGGTCTGGTTGAAGCGGTGAAGGTTGAGGGCAGCCTTGGTTTCAGTGACCATGAGGTGGTAGAGTTCAGGATCTCATGTGGCTGTAACAGAATACTGAGCAGAATCACAACCCTGGACTTCAGTAGGGCCAACTTTGGCCTTTTCAAGCAATTGCTAGGGGAAATACCGTGGGACAGGGTACTAGAAGGTAAAGGGGCCCAAGATAGTTGTTAACGTTCAAGGATTGCTTCTTCAAAGCTCAAGATTGGAGCATCCCAACGGGGAGGAAGTCTAGAAAGGGTGCCAGGAGACCTGCATGGTTAAACAGGGATCTGCTGGGCAAACTCAAGTGCAAGAGGAGAGTCTATAGAGCATGGAAAAAGGGGCTGGCCACTTGGGACATAAGAATGCTGTCAGAGGGTGTAGGGAGGCAACTAGGAAAGCTAAGGCCTCCTTAAAATTAAACCTTGCTAGACGGTTCAAGGGCAATAGAAAGGGCTTCTTCAAATACATTGCAGATAAGGTAAACACCAGAGGCAATGTAGGCCCACTGACTAATGAGGTGGGTGCTCTGGTGACAGAAGATACAGAGGCAGAAGAGTTACTGAATGCCTTCTTTGTCTCTGTCTATACTGCCAAAGGATTTCCTGAAGAGTCCCGTACCCCTGTAGCCCCAGAGGAAGTCAGGACAAAGGAGGAGTTTGCTCTGGTAGATGAAGACTGGGTTAAGGAGCGGTTAAGTAATCTGGACACCCATAAATCCATGGGTCCTGATGGGATGCACCCGCGGGTGCTGAGGGAGATGGCGGAAGTCATTGCTAGACCACTCTCCATCGTCTTTGGCAAGTCGTGGGAAACAGGGGAGGTGCCTGAGAACTGGAGGAAAGCGAATGTCACACCAGTCTTCAAAAAGGTCAAGAAGGAGGACCCAGGTAACTATAGAACGGTCAGCCTCACCTCCATCCCTGGAAAGGTGATGGAACAACTTATTCTAGATGATCTCTCTAGGCATATCAGGGATAAGAAGGTCATTAGAGGCAGTCAACATGGCTTCACCAAGGGGAAGTCATGCTTGACCAACCTGATAGCCTTTTATGAGGATATTACCAGGTGGATAGATGATGGCAAAGCAGTAGATGTGGTCTATCTCGATTTCAGA